>JACYXH010000666.1:102500-251285 GCA_026745465.1 Lota lota | reverse complement strand
CAAGGAAACATCTGCCTAGCTATTAACAAAATCTGATGTTTGTCACGTGGGTTTTTAAACAATACCATGTAATTTGTGTTTAAACTTATTGTTCTACTAGCTTTACCTTGCATAAATAAATTCTGTACCAGATACATACAGCTTAGGTTACGATGGTGTACATATTTGGTAAAAACATGTTGAACCTCTAAATTATTGCTAGCATCATTCATCAAGTCATCAATAATGAGAAGATTTCTCATATGAGGAGGCAAGAGTGTATCGTCGCATAGAGATGCGGGGATCCCCTCCACAAAGTGAATGACCCTTATTTTTAACAATTCGTCATACATAGGTTGCCAACATGAATAAATGTAGACTATACGGTCAATCTTTTCTGAAAATATCCGATCGGCGTTTTCGATCACGGTTTTGACAAAGTAGGTCTTTCCACTGTTTGAGGGACCTGATACCACCATACTGAATGGATGCTGAAGCCGGGGGTCAAACATTTCACCCTCTCCCTTCTTCTGTCTAGTAGCCATAAGGAAGTGTGGTATAATCATCAAAGACCCTGCGCTTGTTGTAAACCACACGAAGGCGTTTCATCACTGTGGCGTTTTTAAGCTGGAGCCTCTTCTTATCCCTCTGTATGGTATCTACTTTGGTGATAATCTCTCTGTCCATAGGCTGATGTGTCACAAAACCATGTACTAAACTCGTGAGTGTCTGTTGGGTGACAACTTCAATCAGCCCTACCTCGTAGGGTTGTTTGGTCTGTATAGCTTTTGCTAGTTTAGTTTTAAAATTCCATATTCTATTTTGAGGATAGATCGATGCAGAGGCATTACTTGCTAGGGTCACATAAAAACCCCCATCAGCCTCCTTCAGAGAGTGCATTATCCCGTCACAGCAGTGTCGCAGCTGTGTCACAGGCTATACTGACACCTGTTTCTCTTCACGTGGGGACTATAACCTTCTCAGATATCCATGAATTGAAAACCTCCGGCCACCCCAACCATTTGACTAATACCATGTTCTTTCGCCCCACCTTTTTTCTATCGATAATATTTTCTATTTTAAATTCTTTAGTTTTTGTCACAATCACTTTTTGCATCTCCTTTTCATAAAAAGTGCCTTGCACAGTATCACCGCCATAGTCTTTTAACTTATAAACCGGAGGATGTCTTGAAAGTCTCTCTGATATTGTAAAATATTCATCTGTATATGTCTGTTTGTAGCCCTTTCCAAATGTCGCTTTGACTTTTGAAATTCGAACCGTATCACCAACATCATACCTGAACACTATCTTAGTTTCCGGCTTTGTTTTGTAGAGATTGTTAAATACACGTGTCTCATTATCTTTAACGACACTGACAGGTGTCATTTTGATCGATCTATGGTATGAGTGGTTATAAGCATGAACCATGTCCTGTAGTTTATCCACATACCGTTTGGAGTTAGCGGCCGTTAAATATCTCCACATGTTTGTTTTTAGAGTCCTATTGAAACGCTCGACTATACAGGCCTTAGTCTCGTTATATGTAGAGAAATGTTTAATGTTATGCCTCTCTAGCAACCGCTGAAACATTTTGTTGTAAAATTCTTTTCCAGCGTCGGTCTGCAGTTTCTCGGGGACACGGCCTTCTTTGAGAATAGCTCCAAAAGCTTTGCTGACGTCATTAGCACTCTTGGATGGTAAACAACGCACCACGCATATTTTGAAAACACGTCGATACATGTCAGCAGAAAACGCACACCATCATTTTCGGCTGAATACTCCGTCATATCCACTAGATCAGCCTGGAATTGTTTATCTATACCGCTAACCAATACTCTGTTTCTACGGAAATGTATCGCAGATGGGGTATGTAGAGTATAGGCGTCTTGTTTCAATAACCATTTCTTGATATAGTCTAGAGGAGGTATCTGACCCTTGCTATTTTTAAGGGCCACTCGTAGTTTATTAACACCCCCATAAGCACCAGCCCCGGCGGGGTCGTAATAAGCTTTAGACAACAGTCTATCCATATCGGGTAAGATTGACAGACTGAACAACAACCATCGTTTACATCTTTTTATTTAAAAAACAAACACCCACTCTCCACCATGTCGAGATACTGTTTACATGCTGTTTTGTTTTTCTGTACCATTTTACAAGCTATCAATCGAGCCTCAGTAAGACAATTCATATGTGTATCCGTGTTCAACTTGAAGACATCAGATACAAATGCACACACACACATAACATGACCGACACTAAAACACATATTTGCGGAGAAATAGTTCAGTAATAAAGACAGATTTAAATCCATAGGCATCATGTCATGAGAGTATGTTTTGACCATATCAGACCAATCCTTATACAAATGTTTGATATTTATATTATGATTGATAAAAGTATCATAGCCCCTAGGCTTAACAGCATCACTATTGACAGCCATACTACACATCAGAACAGCAAGCCTATCGGCTACAGAATGAAACAACAGGTCATATCCACTAGAAATTAAATTACCCATTTCTTTTTAAATCACATGCAACACCCTGACAATGTACACCATGCAAGGGTTGCAGCATCTATTTTACTCTTATGCTTCCGGGGTGATATTCTTTTCTCTTATTTCATGTATTTTATCCATAACATATGTTTCAGATAGTAAATCGCATAGAACAGCCTCCGTTATACCAAACATTTTGTCAGAGGGAACTGATAGACCGGTTGTATTTTTTAAAACAGTTACTAAAAGTATCTGGAATGGTTTTCTATACAACGCATCACATATATCATCATAATGGTCTTCGTAATGATACCATGATGGTCCGTGCAGACAGCTATGGCGTCGTTGACACGGGTTGTTGTACGCACATCCCCAACAGTCGGCATGGACCTTCATGTTGATGATGGCTTCCACACATATACACGTCGTAGCTCTCAAAACGCCCAGGGATTCAGGGTTTAGACGCGGTGTCGTTAGGTTCCAACACTCCTCCGACATTGGCTTATCCGCCTCCATCTTGCTGCCCTGTGTATATGCTAGATACATTCGCTTCAGCTGGTCGGCTAAGTCTTGTAACCATTTGCTAGTTGTAGCCCCGTCTAAATCATCATCATCTTGCATGTTCTCGTCTCCATATTGTGGATCAGCATTGTCCTGATCTGTATAACATAACAAATGTACATTTAGACACCAACAAAAAAGAAAACAAAGAAAAATAGAACACATTTGGGCTTTTTCTATATATTCACCATGTTCTACAGTTGCGTGAACAATGTAGCCTCACTACACAATAGATCATTAATGAGATCCTCTGCATGGTCTTCATCAGAACCCGATACAAATAGCTCTTTTTTAATTTCTCCGTAAGAGCGTTCGCGCAGGTACTGCTTGACAACTCTGTCAATCTCCTGAAAAAGCGCTTGTATCTCGGGCCAGTCACCCCACTGAATGAAAAAGACAGTGTCAAACCAACAATCAGATGCTATAGCACTGTTACGGGTCGGGTGTCTATCTATGCAAAATGGGTCACGATTGCTCAGAAACAGGATAGGATTAGAGCAACGACGGAAAAATATAAAATCACTCTTCTTCTTCATAAAAAGATTTGTCTCCATGCTGTATATCTCGGATCCCAAATCCCCATGCCACTGGGAGACATAGGGGCCTTGACTCCATCCTTCAATATCCAGCTCAGGACATACATTCTCACGGAAATGTAGCCAATCATGGGTAGACATGCGTAGATCATCATCACAGTCTTTTGCTTTTAACACAACATATCCATCCTTGAATGAAATTACGTACGCAAAGCCTTCATCGCCATAATACACAGTTGATGCTTCTGTGCGTCGATCTCCCCCAATTTTAGAATTCTTCATTCTCAGGATTGGAGCATTAGGCACTGGCATATCATCCTCCATAGCCCCTTGGTTATATTGTGGTGTATGACCCATCCACATACCTAGAGAAGGCCGCTTCACGCTGTCCTGGTGCTCTGCTGTTGCTGTGTCCATGATGAGAAAGATGTGTATAACCACAAAGGATGACTGTTTTTAAAGGCAATACTATCCTAACAGACACACACCCGCTTTTAAAAATGCCCCCACCCCGTATGTCACACACACACACACACACACACGCACACACACACACACACACACACACCATCCCTAACCACCTCTCCACGCTTGACCCCCACCCTTTCCCCCCTGCCCCTTTGAAGATAGCCACTGTTTCACCCTTTTGTTTGATTTCAATGTATGTCGACAACCAAGACTATATGTTTGAAAACCCCGCTTCACACACACACACACACACACACACACACACACACACACACACACACACACACACCCACACACACACACACACACACACACACACACACACACCACACACACACACCATCCCATAAACACCTCTCCATGCTTGACCCCCACCCTTTCCCCATGCCCCTTTGAAGATAGCCCCTGTTTCACGCTTGACCATCAGACTCACCGGAGCCTCAGACTCACCGGAGCCTCAGGCAACGCAGGCATCGCAGGCATCGCAGGCATCACAGGCATCACAGGCATCACAGCCCCTTCCGGATCATTATGCCTATTCTAACTAAACGGATGTTTAACAAAACGGATGTTTAGCAGGAATACAACTTCCGTTTGCTCAACATGGTTAACATTGGGCAGCAGTGGTCAACACCGGTCAACACTGGGACAGACCGGATGTTGTATGTGTGGTTTCCGCTTTGATCTGACCTATGACCTGGGTGTGGCTTTTTCTCGAAAGGGGGTTGCTTATATACTACTTATACAGATACATGTGATTAAGGAGCAGGTAGGGGTTAGACAGTGTATACAGATACATGTGATTAAGGAGCAGGTATGGGTTAGACAGTGTATACAGATACATGTGATTAAGGAGCAGGTAGGGGTTAGACAGTGAACACAGATACATGTGATTAAGGATCAGGTAGGGGTTAGACAGTGAACACAGATACATGTGATTAAGGAGCAGGTAGGGGTTAGGGGGCATCTTGCTCTATAGGATGCTACAGGTTAGGCTGTGGACATTGGGGATCAAACCCAGTACAATGGTCATCCACTACAACTGAACTCCCACTCCTGAGGGAGGACTCTGCTCCCGCTGGAGTGGGAGTTCAGTTGTACAAAATCGATTTTACATTCACAAATCTAGATATGTTTACCTTTGACATGTGAACACATGTTATGTGTATGTACGACAATAATTAACACAATCCTAGATGAGCTAGAAAGGAGAGCAGAGGTAAGAGAGAGGAGGAAGAGAAGAGAGGATGGAGAGGAGAGGAGAGCTGACAAGACAAAGTCATGGTACTCACACACACAGGGAGAATCTTTACATGTAGTCACTGTGACCTTTGTGTAAGGTGTAATACATGTTGGGTTGTATGGTGGAGATTAAGTCATTTACTGGTTCATCAATTACAAACTTTTCAATGCTTCAGTGATTTTAAACGTTCCATCAATCTTGAAAAGATCAAAATAGGGGTTTTAGGCAAACTATTTTTCTTTACTACGAGAGCCTTCTGCCAGGATGCATCACCGCCTGGCATGGGAACTGCTCTGCCCTCAACCTCAAAGCACTGCAGAGGATCGGTCAGCCCAGCGCATCAGAGGATGTGAGCTTCTCTCCATCCAGGACATTTACAACGGACGGTGTGTCAAAAAAGAGGGAGAGAGAGGGGAGGATAGAGCAAGAGAGAGGGAGGGAGAGAGGGAGAGGGGAGGGTAGAGGGAGGTAGAGGGGAGGATAGAGCGAGAGAGGGAGTGAGACAGAGAAAGGGGGGAGGATAGAGCGAGAGAGAGAGAGGGAGGGAGAGAGGGAGAGAGAGGGGAGGATAGAGGGAGGAAGAGGGGAGGATAGAGCGAGAGAGAGGGAGGGAGAGAGAGGGAGAGGGATAGAGAGTGGAGGGATAGGGAGAGAGAAGGGAGGATAGAGTGAGAGAGAGGGAGGGAGAGGAGAGGGAGGATAGCAAGAGAGGGAGAGGGAGAGAGAGGGAGGATAGAGGGAGAGAGGGAGGGAGAGGGAGAGAGGGGGAGGATAGAGCAAGAGAGAGGGAGGATAGAGCGAGAGAGAGGGAGGGTGG
Source organism: Lota lota (assembly GCA_026745465.1). NCBI lineage: Eukaryota > Metazoa > Chordata > Actinopteri > Gadiformes > Lotidae > Lota > Lota lota. Next base: position 245,180 of record JACYXH010000666.1, on the reverse strand, counting down.
GGAGAGAGAGAGGGAGAGGGATAGAGAGGGGAGGGATAGGGAGAGAGAGGGGAGGATGGAGTGAGAGAGAGGGAGGGAGAGGGAGGGAGAGGGAGGATAGCAAGAGAGGGAGAGGGAGAGAGAGGGGAGGATGGAGGGAGGGAGAGGGAGAGAGAGAGGGGAGGATAGAGCGAGAGAAGGAGGGAGAGGGAGAGGGGGGAGGATGGAGCGAGAGAGAGGGAGGGAGAGAGAGGGAGGATAGCGGGAGGGAGAGGGAGAGAGAGAGGGGAGGATAGAGGGAGGGAGAGGGGAGGATAGAGCGAGAGAGAGGGAGGGAGAGGGAGAGGGAGAGAGAGGTAGAGGGATAGAGAGGGGAGGGATAGGGAGAGAAAGGGGAGGATAGAGTGAGAGAGAGGGAGGGAGAGGGAGAGAAAGGGAGAGAGGGGGGAGGATAGCGAGAGAAGGAGAGGGAGAGAGAGGGGAGGATAGCGAGAGGGAGAGGGATAGAGAGGAGAGGGAGAAGGAGAGAGGGGAGGATAGAGCGAGATAGAGAGTGGGATGGAGAGAGAGAGAGAAGGTAGGAGAGAGAGGGGGGCAGAGGGATTTAGAGGGAGTAAGATATTGTTCAGTTATTCAGGATAAGTGTGTGTGTGTGTGTGTGTGTGTGTGTGTGTGTGTGTGTGTGTGTGTGTGTGTGTGTGTGTGTGTGTGTGTGTGTGTGTGTGTGTGTGTGTGTGTGTGTGTGAACTACTAGTCCTACATTGGGCCAGATGTTAGAATACAGCGGTTCTCCTTCTCATACAAAGACCTCGTAGAGTTTAGGTTTTGTTTCGTAACGTTTCATTTAACTCTTTTTTTCAGTTGTCACGGGATCGCCCACCTCTCTCTTTGATACTCCTGGAATAGTTAGGAGGTGTGTGTGTGTGTGTGTGTGTGTGTGTGTGTGTGTGTGTGTGTGTGTGTGTGTGTGTGTGTGTGTGTGTGTGTGTGTGAGTGAGTGAGTGAGTGAGAGAGAGAGAGAGAGTGAGAGAGAGAGAGAGAGAGAGAGAGAATCAAATACATGAATAATCCAGCCCAACAACAACAATCATATGGTAAATATGCTGATCTGTATCAAACTCAAATCAAATTTCTGCAGAAAACAGAGAGGAGAGAGAGGCAAAATCAACTTTATTTTAGTATTTTTAAAGCCCATTGTGGTATTCTTGTATATTATAGGCCACTGCTTGTTAAAACTGTCTCTAACATTGCTTATATATATATAGTGAGTGTGTGTGTGTGTTTGTGTGTGTGTGTGTCTGCCTTTCTGAATACATGCCTGTAAAGGGTGTTACAAGAGGAAGAAACACGATGACCCAACCAGATGACTCATTGCAAGAGAAATGAAGGAAGAAAAGAACCCCGCCTTATTATGGAAACATAACCCATTACAACACACACACACACACACACACACACACGCACACACACACACACACACACACACACACACACACACACACACACACACACACACACACACACACACACTTACACACCAAAACCCGGAGCACTGCTTCCTCTACTTCCTACTCTGACTGAATCCGCTGTCTGCTGCTCTCATAGCTCTGCTGCTCATGTGTGCACTGTGCGCGTGCACGCCGGGGCGCGTTCCTGCAGCGAGCGTAGCGGCAATAAACAGATCCGTTCTCTCTTCTTCTTTTGTTGAATATTGCATCGGGGCTCTTTATTATTCGTTGGTTCCTATAACTATATAAGCCTAATTATAAAGGGTAGTGAATGTTTAATAGAAGAGTTCTCAACAGCTTGATTCTTCATTATTTTTTCGTTCCTATAACCAGTGGTGTAGTGCAGGGATAGTCACACCCTAAACACTAAAATCCCCTCTGATGTTCATCATTCAGTAGTGTCCTGCAATAGCCATGTAGTCCTGCACATGAGTAGCTAATCCAATCGCATGTGAAGAAATGCAAATGTTCACTGAAAGAATTACAAATAAAGAGGTTATCTTCACGTAACCAGTGGCTGAAATGTACGGAGCCCCTCTGGGGTCATATGATAGAAAATTAAACCGTGATTCGTAAATCCGTGCCCTTGGATTCCAAATCCGTGCGCACGGTTTTGTAAATCCGTTCCCTCAGATTCAGTTTGTTCTACACAGCATGGATTCCCCATGAAGCATTGTGAACGGAGAATGCATGTCTGATTCAGACTGACGTCTATTCAGTATAATGACTGAATGTAGTGTTTATCTTTCCACATTGGACCGTACAGTTACGTTGGCTATTAAATCATTTTAAGAGTTTTCTCGTGTGCTCTAGTCTGATAGAGCTGCAGCATGACATAAAGTTATGTATATGTATGTGTATGTATAATATGTACGTGTATGTATGTACACTTTGCATGTGAACTTATGTATATGTATGTACGTGTATGTATGAGTACATGTCTCTGTATAGATAGTATGTACGGTTATGTATGAGTACATATCTATGTAAATATAGTATGTACGTGTATGTATGAGTACATGTCTATGTATATATAGTATGTACGTGTATGTATGAGTACATGTCTATGTATATATAGTATGTACGTGTATGTATGAGTACATGTCTATGTATATATAGTATGTACGTGTATGTATGAGTACATGTCTATGTATATATAGTATGTACGTGTATGTATGAGTACATGTCTATGTATATATAGTATGTATGAGTACATGTCTATGTATATATAGTATGTATGAGTACATGTCTATGTATATATAGTATGTATGAACCAGTTCTATGGCTCCAACAGTTAATCTTTTTGGGATGCCTGCCTTTACATGCACATGAAGGTTCATGACATCCCATTCTTAATCTGCAGGGTGTAATATGGAGTCGGCCCACCCTTTGCAGCTGTAACAGCTTCTTCTGGGAACACTGTAAACCCGAATGTTCAAAATAATTAATTGTAATAAGTAGTGTAAACTTAAAATGTTCTTAAAAGTTGTACTTACTTAAACATTTTGAGTGCCAGTAGCAATGTTCTTCTTTTTGAGTTTATGAACTTGTAATTTTTGAGTAATCTGAATATTTTTCATTTTTATGTAAATGCTACTTACAATAATCTTTTTAACTTAAAACTGTATGGAATAAACATGAATTTATGTCTTATTTTGAAAGCAGAAATATATCGAATTGAGAATAAATCAATTGCATCAGATAGATTTGTATATATAAAATATCACACACACACACACACACACACACACACACACACACACACACACACGTGTTTATACGTTTATATATAATTAATTGTTAATAGTTTGCTTGTTACAAGGTTGACTAGTTAATAAATTACAAATATGCGCTCACAAATTTTATTTTGTAGTATGTGCGTGCACTTCCTCTTCAGGCAGCACAAGGGAGCCGAAGAGAAGAGCGGGAGATCTGAGGGTAACACTCAGCTAAGCACAAATGAGTTATGAATGTAAGTAGTCAACATAAAACTTGTTTTAATGTTTGTTTCTGGAAGTTCAACGTGTTTTTAAGACGGACAAAGTGAGTCACGTTAGCAATGTAAAACGGTTAACTGTTAGGTTAGCAAGCTAACATGCAAAGTCATCCCGTCAGTTAGCTAGCTGTATAGGCTACATGGCTAGGTTAATGTAGTTGTAAAAAACTGGTTGAGCCCAACGTGCAGCGGTGGATAGTAAGGTATCATGTACTGCTCAATAAAAACTCGAAATCTGCGCTGGAGCTGTGTCAGTGTTGTGAGTGAAAGCAGAAGCTAACTCCACGTGTAGTGCCTTAGGCTAACTGAAAGCTATTCTCTGCAAGTTGAATTAGCTGGTTAATTTTTTTGTATTTGCTATGATAAGAATTGATGGATGCTACCAGCCCAACGTTACCTAACTTTGACTTATTTGTGTAATAGAATGTTTTGAATAGTCTAACAGGCATCTTACACATCTACTTTGTTTTAATCAATGTTGGTGTAGCTATATTGTACACTTTTAGTATGAGGAATATGACTGCAGTTTTTGATAGTTCTGATGGAGGTTTAAACTTCATGACAGGTGTCCTGTAAAATAATATTTTTTTTTGTTTGTTTTCAGGTTGCTGCAACAAATGACTTGGCACTGCAAGTTGTGTTCCGCTTCTTTTACCACTAGAACATATTTTATTTAAACACCGCAGACTGCAGCACAGCCACTTTTCAAAAACGATCCCACTCCCATGCCTCCATGATGATTGCATTACCCCCTGGTAATGTTGTATTTACAGTTTATAAGCTATTTGTGACATTATGCTATTTTCTTAATGTAATTTGAGCTTTTCTGAGTTTGAATATTTTCTGCTATCACATGGTTCATCTTAAAGTATAAACAAAATGCCCAGAAGTAGACTTGTAAATTGTTATTTATGTATTTATGTATTTTTATTTTATTTTTCTTTGCTAAAAGACTGGGCAAGAAAAGTGTATACTAAACATCTGAATTGAAAAATTACTTATAATTTGATGTTTTTTTGTTTGACTTTTAAGTTAAGAGTACTTATTATTTGTAAGGCAATCAGTTGCCACAAATATTTTAAGTTTGGTGGTAAATGATTTTGAGTTGATCAAGTCTATGTTTTTGAGTTATATGTAATCAGAAGATTGATTGAAAAAACTAATAAATGTTAAGTTAATGAAACATAAATATCCTGAGTTTTCATGCTTGAAATTATTAAGTTCTCTTGAGTTATTGCAATGAGAAAGATGAATAAATATTCTGAGTAGCATAAACTGAGAATGTTTGAGTTGGCTTAATTAAAATTACATTTAACATGAACTCCAAATATATAAGCGATGATATACTCAAATGTTTTGAGTTTATGAACTCAAACATAATTGTGGCAACTGATTGCCTCACTTTTTTTAAGTTCTGCCTACTTATTCGGGTTTACAGTGAAGGCTTTCCACAAGGTTGAGGAGTGTGTTTATGGGAATTACCATTCTTCTTGAAGCGCAGTTGTGAGGTCAGGCACAGATGTTGAACAAGAAGTCCTGGCTCGCAGTGTCCGCTCTAATTCATCCCAAAGGTGTTCTATCGGGTTGAGGTCAGGACTCTGTGCAGGCCAGTCAAGTTCCTCCACACCAAACTCGCTCATCCCTGTCTTTATGGACCTTGCTTTGTGCACTGGTGCGCAGTCATTTTGGAACAGGAAGGTAGGACAGGAACCGTAGTAGAACAGACATACATCCCCCCCCCCCCCCACCCCCCGCTGGCACCCACTTATCCAGGCACCACTACACCACTGTGTATATTTATTTGTGTGTGTGCGTGTGTGCGTGTGTGGAAGTGTGTGTGTGTGTGTGTGTGCGCGTTTGTGTGCGTGAGAGTGTGTGTGTGTCTGTGTGTGTGTGGACCCTTCACTTGCCCTGAAAACTCATGCTGTTCCGACAACATCGCACTCTTCCTGGGATGATTCATACTTGAACAGACCCAACAACCACATACCACAGCCCCTCTCTGGCTATCACAGAGAGGGTGCGGTTCCTGTGAGGTCTCCCAGGCAAGAAAGTACTGTCAGCTTGCTCAGTGGTCAAGTCTACTTCCTCATTTGAACTTCAGTCTTTCTCAGTGAGGAGCCCTTAGCTCAATCTTTCTCTAAATCCACTTTTAATGTATTTGACCTGATTTACTTGTTTTAGGAACACTTTAACCTCTGTCTATATTCAGTGATTCAGTAATGTTGCTTTGGTCTGAGATAACCACGCCCACTCATTTTAATATACCAGATGGAAATGTGGCATTATGACATAAATGTGGCATTAAATGAATAACTGTGGCATTTAATAAATAAATGTTGCATTATGAAATAAATGTTGAATTAAATAAATAAATGTGGCATTATTGTAACGAGACCCTCTGCCACCACCTAGTGGCGCCGGCTGTCACTTCCCCATGTGCCTTTGTTTACCTTTCCGTCACCAACTACCCTCGTGCACTCCGCTCTACACACCGGTCTCCAATCTACAATCAACGCACCCTACTTCTTCCCGCCTCATCAAGCAGCCGGCGCCAGTTCGTCGTTACACTTTACTAAGTCAGTACCTCGTTCCAGTGTTCTAGTGATAGCTTAGCTTAGCTTAAGTTCTAGTTCTAGTTCTAGTCCTAGTTCTAGTTCGAGTTACCCAGTCCTTGCCTGTCTAACCCGCGTGTCCTTCTCCTCTAGTCCTCCCGGTTCCATCCCGACTCCAGCCTTCACTCGTCTGTCTACCTTCCCTGCTAAAGGACCACTCGCCTGTCTACATTCATCAACCTACTATCCACCTGCCTAGCCCTTGTCTTTTGCTGTAAATAAATCCCTTTCGACCCCACTCCATCTCTGTCTTGGTGTCTCGCGTTTGGGTCCTAGCTCTGTACCATAAAAGTACGAACTGGCCAAACATGGACCCAGCAGACATCAGTTCCTTGAACCAGGCCATCAGCGGTCAGGGAGCGTTGCTCGGACGTCACGACCAGGATTTGGCGGAGATAAAGACCGTCGTCCAAAGGATTGCTACTGCTGTCCAGGCTATCCAGGTTTCAGTGCCAACTCCCGTTGAGCCGCCTCTACCCTCTGCCTCTCCCCAGCCAGCCACCTCACGTGAGTCATACATCCCGGCCCCCGAACGTTACGGAGGTGATCTGGGTACCTGTCGGGATTTCCTTTTACAATTTGGTCTTGTGTTCCGGCTCCAGCCCCTAACCTACCCCACCGACAGCTCCCGAATCGCTTACCTCGTCTGAGCTTTACGTGGCAGAGCCCTCTCTTGGGCGACCTCCGTAATGGAGAGGGAGGCTGAATTCTGTTCCTCCTACTCTGAGTTCATTACGGAGATGCGGAGAGTATTCGATCACCCTGTCCGGGGTAGAGAGGCTTCCATGCGCCTTTTCTCCGTCCGCCAGGGCACCCGAAGCGTCGCTGATTTTGCAGTGGATTTTCGAACTATCGCTGCGGAAAGTGGGTGGAATGACGTGGCCTTAATGGGAGCTTTCTTAAATGCGCTTTCCGATCCCCTCAAGGATGAGTTGGCTGTTCGTGAGGAGTCACCCAATTTGGACGACTTAATCTCCCTCGCAACACGACTGGACAATCGTCTGCGCGAACGGCGTCGCGAGCGCGCACACCGTTCATCTCCTGCATCTATCTCTCTCCCTCTGACTGCCCCGCTACCACCTCCGCCTCGGTCTTATTCTCCCCGCCCGGAGCCAACTTCCCTACCTGAGTCGGAGCCAATGCAATTGGGTCGAGCCCGCCTATCACCGACCGAGAGACAACACCGGCTGGCAACTGGTGTTTGCCTTTATTGCGGTCTCCCAGGACACGCCGTTGCCGCCTGTCCCACCTGTCCGGGAAAAGGGTCGGCTCGCTGGTAACTCGAGGGATTCTGGCGAGTCGAACTCTTGATCCCTCGGTTTCCCGTCCCGTTCTGGACTGCGTCTTGATATGGATGGATCAATCATTTCCGCTGTCAGTCTTCGTGGATTCGGGAGCGGACGAATCTTTCATTGATCGGCAGCTGGTCAGGCAATTTGGGATTAAGACAACCCCCTTGGATTCCCCGATTTTAGCCCAGTCCCTCAACGGGAAGAGGCTCGCTCGGGTCGATCGCCGGACTGTACCGTTGTCGCTGATCGTTTCCGGGAACCACCGCGAGTCTCTCTCTCTACACGTGTTGGACTGTCCTCTTACCCCTGTAGTCTTGGGATTTCCCTGGCTGCAGCGTCACAACCCCCAGATGGACTGGAAGGAGAATCGGATCTCCTCCTGGAGCCCCTTCTGTCTCGCCCACTGTCTTTGTTCCGCCCAACCTTCCCTCACTTCTGAGTCTCCACCACCCTCTCCTCCCGACCTCTCCTCCATTCCATCGGACTACCATGATCTGGGAGAGGTTTTTAGCAAGGCCCGCGCTCTCTCGTTACCTCCCCACCGTCCTTACGACTGCGCCATCGACCTACTTCCTGGAGCCCCCTTGCCCAGCGGTCGGCTGTTTAATCTCTCTCGTCCCGAGCGGTTGTCCATGGAGAAATACATCCAGGAGTCCCTCGCCGCTGGGATAATCCGTCCCTCCTCTTCCCCGGTAGGAGCGGGTTTTTTTTTTATCAGCAAGAAGGACGGCTCCCTCCGTCCTTGCATCGACTATCGTGGATTAAACAGCATCACGGTAAAAAATAAATACCCGCTTCCTCTCATTAGTTCCGCCTTTGTTCCCCTCCACGGAGCCACTATATTCTCAAAACTGGACCTGCGCAATGCGTACCATCTGGTTCGGATCCGGGAGGGGGACGAGTGGAAGACGGCCTTCAACACTCCCCTGGGCCACTTTGAGTATTTAGTCATGCCTTTCGGTCTCACCAACGCTCCTGCGGTCTTCCAAGCATTGGTTAACGATGTCCTCCGCGACATGCTTAACCGCTCAGTATTTGTTTACCTGGATGACATCTTGATCTTCTCCGGGTCCCTGGAGGAGCACAGGGTACATGTACGGCAGGTTCTCCAGCGCCTTCTGGAGAACAGACTCTTCGTTAAAGCGGAGAAGTGCGACTTTCATGTACCGTCCGTCTCCTTCCTGGGTTACATCATCGGCCAGGGGGAGGTGAAGATGGATCCATGCAAGGTCTCGGCAGTAGCTGAGTGGGCCTCGCCTTCCTCCAGGAAACAGCTTCAGCAGTTTCTAGGCTTCGCCAATTTTTACCGCCGCTTCATCAGGGACTATGGTCAGATCGCTGCCCCTCTCACTGCCCTAACCTCTTCCAAGAGGCTCTTCGAGTGGACGCCGGAGGCGGAGTCCTCTTTTCGGAACCTGAAGGAGCGATTCGTGTCCGCACCCATCCTCATTCAGCCCGACCCGACTCTACAGTTCATCGTGGAGGTCGACGCTTCCGACACTGGGGTGGGGGCGGTGCTGTCTCAGCGTTCCGCCACGGACCACAAGCTCCACCCTTGCGCTTTCTTCTCACGCCGGCTGACCCCGCCTGAGCGTAACTATGACGTCGGCAACCGCGAGCTCTTGGCGGTGAAACTGGCTCTGGAGGAGTGGCGTCACTGGCTGGAGGGAGCGGACCAGCCATTTATTGTATGGACGGACCACCGGAACCTGGAATATATCCAGTCGGCCAAGAGACTCAACTCCAGGCAGGCCAGGTGGGCGCTTTTCTTCGGTCGTTTCAGGTTCACCCTAACCTACCGACCTGGTTCCCGCAACGTTAAGCCGGACGCTCTATCCCGTTTACATTCTCCCGAGGACACTTGCACGGAACCGGAACCAATCCTGCCGTCTGTCTGTCTTGTCGCTACGCTCACTCTGGAGGTCGAATCCGCCGTTCTCCAGGCCCAGCGACAACACCCAGACCCCGGCTCTGGCCCGCCCAACCGGCTGTTCGTTCCGGAAGTGGTGAGGTCCAAGGTACTCACCTGGGCACACTCCTCGAGACTCACCTGTCACCCAGGAATAACGCAAACCCTAGATTTCGTCCGTCGGCGGTTCTGGTGGCCCGCCATGGACGCTGACGTCCGGGCTTTCGTCGCAGCGTGTGCCGTCTGTGCCCGTAGCAAGACATCAACTCAACCACGTTCCGGTTTGCTCCGACCCCTGCCTTTCCCCAGTCGTCCATGGTCCCACGTTGCCTTGGATTTTGTCACCGGCCTTCCCCCTTCTGATGGTAACACCACCGTCCTCACGGTCGTGGATCGTTTTTCCAAGGCTGCGCACTTCATTGCGCTCCCTAAGCTCCCCTCCGCCAGAGAGACCGCGGACCTTTTGGTTTCACATGTGTTCCGTCTCCATGGCATTCCGTTGGACATTGTGTCGGACCGGGGTCCGCAGTTTATCTCCCAGGTCTGGCGTGCGTTCTGTGCGGCTCTGGGAACCACGGTCAGTCTTTCCTCCGGCTACCACCCACAGACCAACGGGCAGTCCGAAAGGGCGAACCAGGAAATGGAAGCCGCACTCCGCTGCGTGACCAGCACCAACTCATCGTCCTGGAGTACTCAACTTCCCTGGGTTGAGTACGCCCACAACACCCTCATCAATGCATCTACTGGTCGGTCCCCGTTCATGTGCTCTATCGGCTACCAACCGCCCCTGTTCCCTGCTTTGGAAGCTGAGATCGCTGTTCCCTCCGTTCAGGCTCACCTACGCCGCTGCCAGCGCACCTGGAAGCATGCTCGTTCCGCACTTCTCCGTGCATCCTCCCGCTCTCAACACCAGGCGAACAAGCACCGACAACCGGCCCCGCAGTACCCCTCCGGTGACAAGGTCTGGCTCCGGTCCAAGGACCTTCCTTTAAAGGGTTCTGCCCAGAAACTCTCCCCCCCGGTTTGTCGGACCGTTTGAGGTTGAGTCCCTGATCAACCCTTGTGCCGTCCGCCTCAAGCTCCCCCCTACTCTCCGCATTCACCCCACCTTCCACGTCTCCCAGCTGAAGCCCGTCTCCTCTAGTCCACTGTCTCCTCCGTCCCCGGCGCCACCTCCCCCCCGGCTGATCGACGACCATCCGGCGTACACGGTCAGACGCCTCCTCGACGTGCGTCGTCGCGGCCGAGGTTTCCAGTACCTGGTGGACTGGGAAGGCTACGGACCTGAGGAGCGGTCCTGGGTTCCGCGGAGTCGTATCCTGGACGCCTCCCTTATTCGGGATTTTCATCGGCAGCACCCCTCTCACCCCGTTCGTCCGCCTGGAGGCGGTCGTAGAGGGGGGGGTACTGTAACGAGACCCTCTGCCACCACCTAGTGGCGCCGGCTGTCACTTCCCCATGTGCCTTTGTTTACCTTTCCGTCACCAACTACCCTCGTGCACTCCGCTCTACACACCGGTCTCCAATCTACAATCAACGCACCCTACTTCTTCCCGCCTCATCAAGCAGCCGGCGCCAGTTCGTCGTTACACTTTACTAAGTCAGTACCTCGTTCCAGTGTTCTAGTGATAGCTTAGCTTAGCTTAAGTTCTAGTTCTAGTTCTAGTCCTAGTTCTAGTTCGAGTTACCCAGTCCTTGCCTGTCTAACCCGCGTGTCCTTCTCCTCTAGTCCTCCCGGTTCCATCCCGACTCCAGCCTTCACTCGTCTGTCTACCTTCCCTGCTAAAGGACCACTCGCCTGTCTACATTCATCAACCTACTATCCACCTGCCTAGCCCTTGTCTTTTGCTGTAAATAAATCCCTTTCGACCCCACTCCATCTCTGTCTTGGTGTCTCGCGTTTGGGTCCTAGCTCTGTACCATAACAATTATGAAATAAAAGTCCCCTGAAATAAATAAATGCGGCATTAAATAAATAAATATAGCATTTTGAAATAAGTCCCCTGACACTATATAAAACATACATAATATATAGAGTATGTCTGTTTTTAAAATGCAGCTGTACTGTTGAGAACTCTTCTATTAAACCTTCATTACCCTTTATAATTAGGCTTATGTAGTTATAGTAACCAACGAATAATAAAGAATAAAGCTGTTGAGAACTCTTCTATTAAACCTTCATTAACCTTTATAATTAGGCTTATATAGTTATAGGAACCAACGAATAATAAAGAATAAAGCTGTTCAGAATCAGAATCAGAATCAGAAAAGCTTTATTGCCAAGTACGTTTTTTAGACATACAAAGAATTTGTCTTGGTGATGTAGGTGCACGTCACGTTCTCTATTACAGGTTAAACAGAACAAACAAAATAAGTATAAATGTATGTATAACTATATACACACAATTTAGATGTACAAGAGCAGATTTAAGAGCAGATTTAAGTACAGTGGCATGTAGAGCCAGAGGTGGGGTGTGGAGAGAGTCAGGGTGGTTTCCGGGCCTTGTTAATAAGGCTAGTGGCGGAGGGGAAAAAACTGTCCTTGTGACGAGAGGTTTTGGTCCTGATGGACCTCATCCTCCTGCCAGAGGGGAGTGGCTCAAAGAGATTGTTGCCGGGGTGGGAGGGGTCAGCCACAATCTTTCCTGCATGCTTCAGAGTCCTGGTGGTGTAAAGGTCCTGGAGCAGCGGCAGATTGCAGCCAATCACCTTCTCAGCTGAGCGAATGATACGCTGCAGTCTGCCCTTGTCCTTGGCTGTGCTAGCAGCGTACCAGGTGGTGATGGAGGATGTGAGGATGGACTCAATGATGGGTGTGTAGAAGTGCACCATCATTGTCTTTGGCAGGTTGAATTTCTTCAGCTGCCGCAGGAAGTACATCCTCTGTTGTGCTTTCTTGACGAGGGAGCTGATGCTCAGCTCCCACTTGAGGTCCTGGGAGAAGATAGTTCCCAGGAAGCGGAAGGACTCCACAATGTTGATTGTGGAGCCAGAGAGGGTGATGGGGGCAGGTGGGGCTGGGTTCTTCCTGAAGTCCACAACCATCTCCACTGTCTTTAGAGCGTTGAGCTCTAGGTTGTTTTGCTTGCACCACTTCACCAGGTGGTCAGCCTCCGACCTGTAGGCGGACTCGTCTCCATCAGAGATGAGTCCGATGAGGGAGGTGTCGTCCGCGAACTTCAGAAGCTTGACAGACTGGTGAGTGGAGGTGCAGCTGTTGGTATACAGGCAGAAGAGCAGAGGAGAAAGAACACAGCCCTGAGGGGTTCCGGTGCTGATGGTCTGTGAGTCGGAGACGTGTTTCCCCAGCTTCACATACTGCTTCCTGTCAGACAGGAAGTCAGTGATCCACCTACAGGTGGAGTCAGGCACACAAAGCTGGGAGACTTTCTCCTGAAGCAGAGCCGGGATGATGGTGTTGAAGGCAGAGCTGAAGTCCACAAACAGGATCCTGGCATAGGTTCCTGCGGAGTCCAGGTGCCGGAGGATGTAATGGAGGGCCAGGTTGACTGCATCGTCTACAGACCTATTGGCTCTGTAGGCAAACTGTTGGGGGTCCAGGAGCGGGACGGTGATGTCTTTGAGGTTAGAAAGCACAAGGCGCTCAAAGGACTTCATAACCACAGAGGTCAGGGCGACGGGTCTGAAGTCATTAAGTCCTGTGGTCCTTGGCTTCTTAGGAACAGGAATGATTATTGAGGACTTGAAGCAGGCTGGCACGTGGCATGTCATGTTCTATTATACAACTTGACCACTCCTAGACATGTCCACTACCTTCTAGAATACAGCTTGACCACTCCTAGACATGTCCACTACCTTCTAGTATACAGCTTGACCACTCTAGACATGTCCACTACCTTCTAGAATACAGCTTGACCACTCCTAGACATGTCCACTACCTTCTAGAATACAGCTTGACCACTCTAGACATGTCCACTACCTTCTAGAATACAGCTTGACCACTCCTAGACATGTCCACTACCTTCTAGAATACAGCTTGACCACTTCTAGACATGTCCACTACCTTCTAGAATACAGCTTGACCACTCCTAGACATGTCCACTACCTTCTAGTATACAGCTTGACCACTCCTAGACATGCCCACTACCTTCTAGAATACAGCTTGACCACTCCTAGACATGTCCACTACCTTCTAGAATACAGCTTGACCACTCCTAGACATGTCCACTACCTTCTAGTATACAGCTTGACCACTCCTAGACATGTCCACTACCTTCTACAATTCAGCTTGACCACTTCTAGACATGTCCACTACCTTCTAGAATACAGCTTGACCACTCCTAGACATGTCCACTACCTTCTAGAATACAGCTTGACCACTCCTAGACATGTCCACTACCTTCTACAATTCAGCTTGACCACTTCTAGACATGTCCACTACCTTCTAGAATACAGCTTGACCACTCCTAGACATGTCCACTACCTTCTAGAATAGAGCTTGACCACTCCTAGACATGTCCACTACCTTCCACTACCTTCTAGAATACGGAGTAGGAAGGAGTGTGTGTGTGTGTGTGTGTGTGTGTGTGTGTGTGTGTGTGTGTGTGTGTGTGTAAAATGATGGCGTCTGATAAGAGTACAAGAAAAATCTTTCCTGACACTGATGGTTCAGATGACAAGCTGATGATTGGTCAGAATTCAAACACGTGACATCATTTTTCCAGCTGATATAGCAGAGCTGATGAGATTACCTTAGCCCATCGTCTCCCCCACAATATCCACCCGGCCCCGGCCATCATCAAGAACATGGTGGATCTCATCCTGTCTCACGTGTGCCCTGACAAGAAGATGAAGAGCTAGTGGCAAAAGAAGGAAGGGGGGGGAAGTAGTGGATTCAAATACTGGACAGATGCGTATCACCCAGACCCAGTACACTGGTTTTGAATTACCTTTGTTTTATGTTTAGACTTTTCTGTGAGAATGTGAAAACGCATTCCTGAATCCGTCTCCTCTAGACAGTTTGGATGCTGTGATAGGAACTTCCCTTGCACGTTGTGACAACTCTCTGACTGCTGGTTCTTCTGTGTTTGCCTCTCTGGTATGGGGAGCCAGTGGGCGGGGCTGAGAGTCAGTCTCTCTCTCTCACTCACTCACTCACTCACTCACTCACTCTCTCTCATTCATCCATCCATGAATCAATATTCATCATTCGGCTTCCCCGAATACTATTCATGCAGCCCCAATCCAACATTCAACAAAAGAAGAAGAAGAGAGAACAGATCTGTGTATTGCCGCCACGCTCGCTGCAGGAACGCGCCCCGGCGTGCACGCGCACAGTGCACACACGAGCAGCAGAGCTATGAGAGCAGCAGACAGCGGATTCAGTCAGAGAAGGAAGTAGAGGAAGCTCCGGGTTTGGGGTGTGTGTGTGTGTGTGTGGGTGTGGGTGTGTGGGTGTGTGGGTGTTTGTGTGTGTGTGTGTGTGTGTCTGAAGGCTTTGCTTTCCCTGAAAACACGTGACCATTGATGACAGCCTCATATTACAGCCCTTGATTGGCTATCACAGAGAGGGGGCGGAGTTAGCCGAGGCTGTGATTGGCTGTCTGGACTTGCCAGTGCGTCATAGTCCTGTATCTTCCTCATATAAACGTCAGTCTTTCTCAGGGAGGAGCACTTAACTCAAACTTTCTCTAGATTGTCTTTTAATCACTTTTACCTGATTTACTTGGTTTAGGAACACTTTAACCTCCTTTTCTTCCTTTGCATTTATACTTTAATAACTTGATACTGTATGGGGCAGAACACATTTTAATCACGGAATAGATAAGGTAAGCCTACAGTTTACTACAGTTTATATTGTCTTTAGGTTATTGGTATATTAAATGATTTAATCTTGGGAAACGGTTCCGTGTAACGCTTATCAATTACATTTTACAGACTCATTTTACTATAGAGAAATGTGTGTGTGTGTTTGTTCTCCACAGACAGCCCCAGGAGAGGTCAAAGGTTACCAGTGTTCAGTCTGTACAGCAGCATCAAACAGAGCTGATCAAGGTGTGTAAATGTCCAACAAGACATTTGACTCTAGTTCTACAGGAACATTAAAAAGCATCTCTTGTGGTGCTAATAGTCTCCAGGCTTCCCTCTTTAGACCAGCAGGACGTGAATCTAGGACAGATGCTTCTGATGTCCTCAGTTAGTTCAGAGTAAAGTTATCCTTGATGTTTGTTCTGTTCCAGAGAGCTGAGGAGAACGCACACGCTTTTCTAGACAAGGAGCTGAAGAAGCTCTGGAGGGTTCTCTTCCTACATTACCCACAAAGCTCAGAGAGTCAGAGGGAGGAGGAGGAGGAGGTGGAAGGAAAGAACAAGGAGCAGAGGAGGCGCGCCATAGAGGGAGTGGTAGACATCACAAAGCTCTGCCTGATGGAGATGAACCGGGAGGCACTGAGGGCCCGTAAGAGACTCTCAAGCCCCTATCACAAATGTGATAGGGGCATCTATCTATGGCATCTATCTTGGTGTATCAGCATAGCAAGTCACTTTCCACTGATACTAACAAAGATAGCACTACTTAGCATGTTATAAGAAACATCTTTAGTAGAATTTAAATAGCTATATAAACATCAGGAAGTTTATCATTTTACAGGAATAATGTAATTGTGTCCAATTATGTCACCATCCACTAACTGAAGTCTTCTGCTGTTTTGACATTTAGAAACTGTTGCTGTTGAGTGCCAACATAAAATCAAGTCTCATTTAAAGAATAAGTTCAGGTGTGTGTTTGAGGGAATCTCTAAAGCAGGACAGCCAACAGTACTACATATTACAATACTTGTAATATCTTGAAAGCTACTACAAGTAGTGCTTAGATATTTCATATGAGGAATTAACTCATCATGCCGAACATCATGATGTATAACATGTGTATGTAGTGTAAATATTGAGGGAGTAAATGCAGTTTATACATTTTCCTTGGTTTCAATGTTTTGACTGGGACAGCCACTCACACACACATGGGATTTGCTATTTATTTGAACTTTAATTATCTTAAACAATATGCACTATTTCTAAAGCTATAGCACACTAGTCCACTATAGTACCTTTCGTACATTATACGTACATTATACGATATGATTTTGTCTTTCTATGTTAGTTTGTAGAGTATAGAGAATGTTTAAAACGACAGGAATAAGAAGTCTACAAGAGAACAGTACTAGTGATGATGACGATGATGATGATGATGAAGAATGGTTCAGCAGCTAATCATGTCTTGTTCTCCCTTCAGATGCCCGTGAACTCACACTGAACCCAAACACAGCCCACAGAGAACTCTGTCTGTCTGAGGACAACAGAGAGGTGACGCGTGTTGGAGAGGAGCAGTCGTATCCTGATCACCCAGAGAGATTTGACTCCCATCACCAGGTGTTGTGTAGAGAGGCTCTGACTGGCCACTGTTACTGGGAGGTAGAGAGGAAAGGACCTGTTGATATAGGAGTGACATACAGAGGAATCACTAGGAGAGGAGGGGGTGATGACAGCAGGCTTGGAAGGAACAACGAGTCCTGGAGTCTTAATTGTGATGATGGTGTTTACTATGCCTGGTACAACGGTAGTAGAACAGACATACGTCTCCCCCCCCCTGGCTCTAACAGAGTAGGAGTGTATCTGGACCGGCCTGCTGGCACTCTGTCCTTCTACAGAGTGTCCCCAGTTGTAGCAGGGTTCCCAGACACACTGACACACATCCACACCTTCAAGTCCACCTTCACCCAGGAGGACCTCATCCCTGGGTTTGGGTTAGGGGGTGGTGACTCAGTGTCTCTGTGTCGGTTGTAGAAAAAAAGAAACGCGGCGGGCGGGCCGCGTGTGTGTTTCTTTTTTTCACACACACATAGTACACACACACAGTACACACACAAACACATAGTACACACAAACACAGTACACACACAAACACACATAGTACACACACACATAGCACACGCACATAGTACACACACACATAGCACACGCACATAGTACACACACACATAGCACACACACACACATAGCACACACACATAGTACACACACACATAGCACACGCACATAGTACACACACATAATTACACAAAGAAGTTATATTTTCTCTTTCATTTACTTCAATAATCTTTTACATTTTTTAATGTAACATACTGTTTGCTTTTAGTCAAGTCTGTTTGTGAATTAAAAATGGAGGCGAGAGAGAGATTTATTGTGGCTGTATTTTCCTTATTTCCTTATTTTGTAAAGATTTAATGTGTTATTGTGTGTTGTTTTATTTGAATGGATACATGCTATTTTATGTGTTGTTACTGTCTATTAGACAAGCATATACAATGTAATATTTGTCTATTTACGTTAATCTTGCTCTGCTTATTACAACAATAAATACTTTGGTTTGAAGTAACTCAGTACCTGAGTAGTCTTTTCACTAGATACTTTCTTACTCTTCCTCAAGTCATTATCTGATGACTACTTTTACTTCTACTTGAGTTATTATTACTTTAAATATATACTTGTTATATATAAAAGTAGGCTGTTATAAATGAGAGGTTATTGACAGTGCTCATTATTCTATATAATTATATTACCTACAATTCTTATCATTACCAATATAAACACTTATCTTGTTCCGTCTTAGTATGTCTTCTATGATCTTAAACTCAGTAACCTATGCTCTTTAGTCAACGTTACTAGAATAATCACATAATGCAGAAAGAAACCCGTTCCACGCTGCTCTGAACTCCGGTCCGGTTCTTTCCGGGATGTCTACGGGCCCTTTCGGAGGCCCCGTGACGTCACAACGCCAGCTCCATCTGGGGAGCGGTTATTGTTGGGGTCCGAGAATGTTCATGAAGCTTCTCGGACCCTTGTAGGATAAGGCCACGGTGTGTGGTGCGTTTCGTATCCAACATCGCTCATGATGACGCTCCCACTCAGCGACTGTAAAAAAGAGCATCACAAAGTGGCCGTGGGTCGTAACCATGGGGATAACCCCCCCCCCCCCCCCCGCTGAGTGTCCTCAGCCCAAATCGTACTGTGTTGAACAGAGTCTACTTCCGGGTCGGACGAGGTGAACGACTAATGCGACACACCTGGTTCATACGGCGAGAGGGGGCGTGGCCCGTGGGGGCGGAGAGACAGTTCACTCAGCGTCAACACGACGCTCCGCGCGGTGCGGAGGCTGACTGGACTGCGGAGGCTGACGGAGCAGAAGGCTCCAGACTCTTCACGAGGGAACATGGACAGCGAGCGGTGCGAGCGGAAGTGCCATGTGTCCGGACCTGTACAGCTCACGGCTCCTCCCTCCTCGAGCGACACTCCCCGGTGAAGTGCTCTCCTGCCCATACAGACCCGTGTGTGTGTGTGTGTGTGTGTCCCAGTTACAGTCGCAAATAACCACCAGTCGCTACGCACAAATATTTAACTTTTGCACTGGTGATCTAAGCTTCCTTAAAAAGAATTAGCGCTGGTGACCTTTGTTTGAGACTGATTCACATTAGGCTCAAAGCTTAGTTTGTCATCCACAATTGTATTGCTACATATTGTATTGATAGCCTATTGATTATGATCGGTCTGCTTATGGTATAAAGTCCATAGATAGACCCCCCGCGTTGCGAGGCCACGTCACAGCCTATCACATAGACCCCAGACTAATTACCAACTGTCTAGAAATGACTATTCATGAGCAAGCTAGAACCTTTCAATCTATTCATATATCTTTAAAATACTATTTTTAATACGGGGACTGTCCCTGGAAAACGGAGCCGTCTGGTCTTCAGTAAGCCGGTAGTATCGGCCTCCTACTGGAGCTGACCACACTGAGTTCACACTTGACAGGCACTAGGACCCTGGGGACCACGGCTTCCCCAGGGTCCTAGCGCCTGTCAAGATGTCTGCCTGCACATTGGCTCCATGAGTCCCCTTATCACTACCTCACCCGAGAACTCCTCCACCACCAGCACCACCACTACCACCACCAGCACCACCACCACCAGCACCACCACCACCATCACATATCATCTCCATGACCCTAGACTCTTACCTCCAATCATTACTTGTTATCATGCAAAAAGGTGCAACCCACAGATGGCTATTGGGTTACCGTTATTAAATTAAGCCAATGACAAACCGCCTACACCCTCTCTAGGCTAATTATTTCGGGGGAGGGGGGGGGATGATGGGCCCCCGACCTGTTGGTCTGAGGGGGATCCATTGTTAGGTTGTGAGACAAGGGAAGGGCCATTTGATGGCAATACCAACCGTGGAGCAATATCTTACAATATCTTTAAGAACAAAAGGGGGTTAGAGACAGACGTTTAGCAGGGAGGGGGATGAGAACAGGATGAAGGTAAATATAAATATGAACTCAAACATGGGTTAAGAGAAAGGAATCTGGCGGGGGGGGCGTAAGGGCAGGGAAAAGGTGTCGTCAACTAACAGTGGGGGGCAGAGACCGGGTTCTGGCTGGGAGGGGGGAACAGTATGAAGCAAAACCAAATTTAACTGTTTAAAGACACTTTCCTCAACAGCGTGTAAAGACAGCTGTTTTTCATATATGGGGTCGAAAGGTCAAAAGGAGCCTGCGCCACTCCCCTTCTGAGATCTAACAAAGTGAGAGGGGTAAGAGGTCATGAGATGGAGCATTATCCGAGACTCTTTTAGTTATTTCCTGAATGGCTAGAGGCCCTAAATGTATTATCTTACTTGTCCTTGCGGCCCTCTTTCATATGAAAGAAACCACCGGCCTCTTGCTCACTCCCAAGTCTCCTTGACCCCGAGGTCACCTACTAATTACATAACTTCCTGTAGGGCTGGATGTACAGTATATTTGCTACTATTTTAGTAAATCTTGATGCCCTGATTCATATAAAAGAGACCAGATGTCGTTATCTTACTCCCAAGTCATTCTGTGCACACACCATTAACGGGGTTAATGTTGTGTTTGCATCACTTCCTGTAGTTCTAGGACCCTCATGTTGATAATTTTAGTAATCTTTTGAAAGTCTTTTTAGTCTTCCTTTTACTTTATTGACGTATTAACACTTTAAAGCGGGATTAATTGGTCATGATTATCTTCTGCTTATTATCTATGTTTTTATAAAATTAACCTTTAGAATGGATTTTTTTGGCAGAAGCAAAGTGGATATAAACTCATGTCGGCCTGCTCTGTCCCAAAGACGAAAAAAGTCATCCGTGGGTCACTCGAAAATCTATGTTTTTATTGAAAGAACATCATCAGTTACATAAAATAACATATCATGACTTTCATATAGCACACATAACATAGCAGCCCAGATGACTAATGTTACACATTGAAAAATAACAATTCAAACAACATGCAAGCTGCATGGTTTCAGGGTTAACAGCATCTATATGAATCACTATGGCAACGATAGAAAACGTTGCATTAACTAACAAACTAAACATCCTCTACGTTCACTGACTGAAGATTACAACATTAAAATGAATATTCATCACTAGAAATGTGATCAAAGCACATTGTAATGCCGTAGTTATCTTAAAATGTTGCTTTTTTCACTGAGAATAGAATGATTGTCATCCATTTTGTTTTGGCAGAACCTTGACATACGTGACGTATTGCTGTTTCTTCAAACAGTCGATAGGGGGCTAAAACGGTCATATGGGTCGTATTCAAAGACCTTTACAAACAACCTATTCTGTCGATTAGGTTGGAGATCACGTTTCATCATTGATATTGTCAAAAACGTTACGTGGATAGGTTGATGGTCAACAGCTTATCCAAGAGAGCCATGAATCAGAACTGTTTGTTACTCTGTTAACTAAAGCTAGCCTGCTAACATTTCTGATAACTACAGCGGGGCAAACCATGTAATCTATTTATACAGTCAGAATATTGGTCTTCGGGTCAGTGATATTTGGATGATACTAGCAAAAAAACATTAAATAAGTTAAATTTATATGCAAAATAAAGACAAACCAGCACATTCACATCAGGAAAAA
The DNA here is from genome assembly GCA_026745465.1 of Lota lota. Taxonomy (NCBI): domain Eukaryota; kingdom Metazoa; phylum Chordata; class Actinopteri; order Gadiformes; family Lotidae; genus Lota; species Lota lota. The sequence goes on along the minus strand of JACYXH010000666.1, from coordinate 223,912 downwards.
GTGAATCGTCAATATCAATTCATAAATATAATCTCCACTTCAATTCCATTAAAACAACCTACTCAATCAGAGTTTAAGATAAAACCCTAATGTGTGGAAATAATTTGTAAATCAGCTAAGCCAGAAAGAGATATAAAAGCCAACAGAAACTTGATTTAGTCTTTTGAAACCATCTTGAACTCACATTCTCCACATGTCAGATCAAAGGATTGATGCATGACACAACTACATCTGCTCATAAAGAAGTTCACTGATTATAAACTAAAGTAAATGTATACTATATGCTATTCTAGCACAAAATGTAGCCTGTCACAATGCCCAGAATGACGGAATGCAGAACTAGCTAGCTACCTCAGACACACTCTGAGCTACAGCATTCAGAAACTTCACTACTCAGGTCTTCTTCAGAATCCGCAGCTATGATCCCCAGTGAGGCCAATTAGGTGCAGCGAATTTGATTCTCTCTTGTGGAAGTATAGAAGCGCAACTTGTTCACTCCTTCTGTCGGACCTGCATAAATAGAAATATAAGAAATGTAATGAAAGTGGCTGAAAAGACCTACAGCTCATTTAATTTATTCATACTCATAGGTTGAGCGTAGTACTAATGAGGATTTATATTTTCCCAAACAGGAACCTCAAACCTCTTACTGTTTAAAGCTGTTTGTAAATGTTAAAAAGTTTACTGAAAAAGGAGATACTTCATGAAGATCTTAACTGAGAGTCCCTTGTGCAGGTAGCATATGCAAGCTGGTGCATGCCTTTACAGAAGGTGAAGCATATTTGGCTTTATAAAGAACTGGTAATGGCTCTATAGGCTGGACACCAACCTGTAAAGCAGATGAAGTTAAGATGTTCTTCACAAGAGCGTGGCCTCCATGTGGAAGGTTCCACACTGGACACGCCCCCACAGGGGCTGGAATGTTGTGAACCTTCGTCCCATTGGTTGAAGTCCATCGGTTCACCGGACATCCAAAACCAGGAGCTTCCTGAAAGTGACCTACCAACATTGAAAGATTTGAAAGAGTTACATGAGAATAATGTGGCCAAATATTTAGCTTTTGTTATTTTCATGGTATTTTTGATAAGACAAAGTGATGGACGGACAGATGATCATAAGGACAGACTTGACTGCCTGATAGACACCAAGGTCTGGCCAGTACCTGCGCAGGCCCACCCAGAGGTGGCTGGTTAGTGGGAAGGGGGCGCGAGCCACCAGCTCATCAATCATCTCCTGGTCTTCTGGGCCCATGAGGCTCAGCAGGTCCCAGTGAGAGTCTCTGCAGTAGAGCAGGGCGTCTGTCCAGCACAGCCGTGTCCCCACCAGTGTGATGTTCCTCCCCATCTCCTGAATGCTCATGGAGGGTGCAGCGAGCTCTGTGGCAATAATTGACAGTGTGTTGTTGAGGGAGTTTTACTTTCAGCAATGTAAGTCTAGTAGACCTATGAAGTAGAGCCTCTATAATCCCATTCAAAATAGCCTAGCCTACTATTAATATTTACTATGTACCTATACACCGTATATATAGTCTTCTGCATTGCCAATGCCACTATCAGCATGTAGTTGTTAAACGTTCTGTCCACTAGAGGGCATTCTATCAATTTACATTAATTTCTTGCTAAGTAAATATTAATATTTCCAACAAAATCACGACTCACGTTTACATTGAATGTTATTGTTCGTTTCACAGTACAATAAAATAATAAGTCATTGAGATGAATGGGAGTGAACACATACAAAGTGATTTTCCTTTTGTGAAAGGCACCATACAATTGATTCACACCAATTTTGAATTTATACGGCTCTAGCCAGGGAATAAATCGGTTAAACCAATCATATTTCGCTGTCTTTGTCAAAGTCACCATTGAAACTGTGCAAGTTGGAGGAGGTAACAGCCTATTAATGTTTCTCCACACAGTGTTCTTACTGCATCCATAGTGGTAAACTACAATCATAGACCTATAATTATCACTATCTGTTATATGTATTGATCATTCATCTCGACAGCAGTAGGCGCCACAAGCAAATGTTTAATTGCACCTCTGTAGGTGAATTTAGGTTGCTTTTGATAACATGAAGGTGTGCCGTAGTATCGCAACAGTTTAGTTTTGGATATCAACTTTCTACAAAAGAGTGAAAACTCTATTTTAGTTATTTAGCAGGGAAACAACCTCAAAAACCATAGTCTCCAAAACATGGATGTATTCAAGAATGCACACCCACTTATTATAATCCACCCCCCCCTCACTAATCAATTTCAGAAATCATCATTACATCAATAAATTAATCACCAATCAATGTGGGATGATTTTAAACACATTTTAATAAATTTAAATTTAAAATTTTAAATAACATTTTAAGGGCAAAACAACACATTCAGACACTTGGCAGTTCTTTCTCTCAAAAAGGAACCACCACAGTCTAATCTCATGCAGCACACGTGAACTCAACTGATGTGAAGGGCTATGAGGTTTCCTGCACCATACAGAAAACATCTTACTTTGATACTTCACTCTGAAATATCACAATACATAACATTTTTGTAGATCAGTGGTGCCAACCATTGACTTTAGGTGGACCACTAAATTGTCATCAAGACCTTTCGCGGACCACCTCAGATGCAAACGGTAGAAAATAGATAAATACAAATGCAGTGGCTGAGCAAAGAGTGCCAGCAAACCCTTATACACAAGTATTACTGCAAGAAGGCCATGGCCAGTGGGAAACAGTGGAAATAAGAAGTCAGCAACGTTGCCTATGCTCCCTTTGTGATTATTCAGCAAAACCAAATCAACACAAAATATCAAGGGAAAACCTTACAATGCAGAAATGTAACTGCACAAAGCGAATCTTTAAAAAAACGAAAAAACATAATACTTTTTAAAGGTATTTTTGTATTTTAAATTATCTATATTCTTTTTTTTTTGTACATTTGACTATTTCAAGAATAAAATCCCACGTTCCACCTGCAGTACCCTCGTGTACCACCAGTGGTACGCAGACCACCTGCAGTACCCTCATGTACCACCAGTGGTACGTGTACCACCTGCAGTACCCTCATGTACCACCAGTGGTATGTGTACCACCGGTGGTACGTGTACCACCTGCAGTACCCTCGTGTACCACCAGTGGACCGCGTACCACAGGGTGAAAACACTGTATGCAGATTGTGCTTTGGTGGATGCTTTTACCCAAATTGTCTTACAATACTGTCGGTGCATACATTGTAATAATAGGTAGCCCTGAGTGGGAATCAAACCCCTAACCCTGACAGTGTTAATGCCATGCTCTACCAGTTGAGCTATAAGGAACATCAGCATTTGACTTTTGACCAATGATGGTTGACCAACAGTGGTACTGGTACACCCATCCCCCTTTGATGATCATGTAATTATGGACTGGGTTCCTACCTCCGTACACTTTGACCTCACACTACTGCAGGTAGCCTCCTTGATCAGAGGACTTGTATAAGTTGATGAATCTTCCTTCCATTCCCCAACACTTGACAATCTGAGTCAAGCAGCTTGGGTCAGCGCTGATGACGGCACACCTGAGGAAAAGAGACAGAGAGAGAAGATACAGTAGTCTGGTGAAGGTATTTGAGACCAGATTCCAGTAGCTGGTGTGTGTCCAGGTGTACTTGAGTAGAGCACTGGTTGTGTTCCTTTATTTTATGGGAGTATAATATTCTATGCTATTTAGTCATTTACACCTTATCCAAAGACACTTAAAAGTAGGTCGAGGTCATTAGGGATCAAACCCAGAACGTTTTGGCTGGGAGTCAAACAGTATTGAGTGGAAGTAGGGGAGGTGACACCAGTGATTCACCTTGGATTGTCGTTGCCGTTGTTCGCCAGTGAATTCCCGATGAGTATTTCCACGCCAATGAACTGTTCCCTATTGGCATCCCTATTAGTGACCTGGATCTCTGACACCCTGTACACACCAGGCAGCTCCAACCTCCACCATGGTTTAGCCTGATAGGCGGTAGAGCTGCAGCTGTAGTGCTCAAACAAAGGGTCGGTGTTCCCATCGATGGCGTGTTCTGCCTTCCCCATGTCAAAGAGGAGTGAAGACTGAATAGCCGTGCCGCTCAACGCCAGGTTAATGAGGGATGCAGCTTAATGGAGAGTGGAACCACAGAATAGTTTATCAAGTTGCATTCTAGTGTTCAAAACACATTGAAATACTTATAATAATAATTATAACTAGTCATCGGTCCCTAAATGGGGCACATAGAAATACCTGAAAATCCAGGTGACTTCCACAGGAGGACAACAACACCTGGTGATGAGGAAATACTATTTACTTAATAAAATACATATTTCAGCTATTATTTACAAGCATTTATCCTACAACTATTGTATCTATGAAATATTCAAACTATTTGTGTTAGGAATCTTACACACGCCCACGATCACAAAAACATAGGAGGAGGTCAACTGTCAAAAGTTATGGCAGGTACATTTTTATTAATTCAATATATTGAACTGGGTAATGATAAATACTGTAGTGCTGTGTGGAATACCTACCAATGAAACTGCAGATGAGACGACTGGACCCCATGGTTCTGGAGAAACAACATGCCCAGACAATAGATAATACTAGCTACTATGTATACATTTATACATACATATGAAATTATATATACAACATTCTATTGAAAGTGGAAACAAATAGATCCTTTGAGATGGAGCCATAAGTAATTGACATATAATACATTAATCTTATGAGTCTAAAAATGTGGAGTCTACCGTTACAAAGCAATACAAAAACATAGGAAAATAGTTTTGTCTCTCTGATTTGAAGATGGTACTCACCGGCAGAGTCTGTAGGTCCTTCTGTATGAATGAGGCGTCTGAATCTAGGATCAGCACAAGATAAACTTGGAATTGACTTAAGTAATCCAAAGGCTCTTCTTTGCAAACATTAGGGTTCCTACAACGCGTTGACGAGTCTCACAGAAAGTGTGAGACACAAAGTGTGAGGCAGACGCGTCCGGGGCTAAGACACTAAAATGAGCAATGCCACGGTCCGGTCGCCAGTATACTCAGTGCCATACCTAATAGTCTATTCAAATAATGTTTGCAAATATCCACTGTCCTTCAATGAAGGAAGTGCAGGCGGGGCACCAAAACAGCCTCATTATTATCGTTAACTGAATTAATTAAATTTAAGATTGAGCACAACTCCCAAAGGTACCATATGGTGAAGTGTCAGACATAACAATGGCTTCGCCCTGTCCATGTGAAACTCAATTTAAGGGTATATAACACATAGATGTCCCTTCATCCTTTGTGCATTGTGTTGACGTGTCTCACACAAAGTGTGAGGCATTTCATTTGGCTAATGACTCGCTGCATACGCATCAAGGGGGTTGGAGAGTAAAATGAGCAATGCCACGGTCAGGTCGTCAGTATACTTGGTGCCATACCTAATAGCCTATTCAAATAATGTTTGCAAATATCCATTGCACTTCACATGCCCCTGTTCAAGCCAGTGCAAAGTGATCTGTAGAGACTGACGTCAGGGCAAGGTACGTAGCAGTGGGACCATAATCATTTTTAAGTAAGATACACAAGTGATATCTCTTTTACTCATGAGGACAAGTGTATTCAGCCTGAACATGTTAATCAAAACTGAAGTTAGAAAAATAAATGTTTTACTTAGAATTACACCTAATTTGACAAATAAAATGGTACTCATTAGCAATTTATAATGAATAAATGGAGGAAGAAATACCACCATGTATTTCTCTCCCATTTAATATATTTGCTTACAACTTGGAGAGGAAGGTACAGAGGCAGACAGAGAAAGACAAGGCCCTAGCTAGTAATTAAAGCAACTCATTGACATCTCAACAAATCAAAGGGAAGTCTGTTTATTATATTATCAGCATGATAATAGTGCCAGCAGTGGCAAACCACAACCCTAGACAATGTGTTTCAGTGGTACCATTAAAGGGATACGCCGAGATATTTGTAGATTGGCATTTACCTGTCTTACCCGGATTCAGATGAGTTGTTTAATTCAACGTTCATAATTGTGTGTCCAGAAGGGGTGTTATCTGGGTGAGCATGGGCTTCCTGTTAGCCGCCTTCATTGACTTGCAGAGGTACAGCTCCTCCTGGGAGGGGTATACACTTTTAATTTCCAAAGATTTCCAATGGTGCTAATAGTTGCTTATTCAAAACAAGTGAATGTAACAACACAACAAGATACATTTTGCAAACATTTCCACGACTAGTAGCAGTAGTGTGTGTTACGGGAACGACTGGTAAACCCAAATGCGGAACACAGCAGGCGGAGATGGTGTGGTTGACTATGAAGTTTAATATAACAGTACAGTAAGGGCAAAGCAAGGCGTAGTCAGACAGGCAATGGTTCGAGGTCCGGCGGAAGGTCAGGCAGGCAGAGGGACGTAGGCAGGCGGGTAGTCGGACAGGCAGTTGGCAGGCAAGGGGTCAGGCAGACAGACAGACGGGAGCAGGCGGGGAGTCTTTGCAGGCGTGGAATCGACAACGGGAAGGCAGTCCGGAGGTAGGTATCAGGAGACGGGTAGGTAATCGGGAAAACTGGGTAGAGGACAAAGGCAAGTTAAGGGTAAGCAAGGTACGGGTAAAGCTAAGGTAACTCTAGACTTAGTGCGGGAACGTGGTACTAACTCAGGGTTTGAACACAACGATCTGGCGCCGGCTGCTTGGGGAACGAGGGTTAAGTGCGTTGATTAGCTGATAGTAGACAGGAGTGAAGACCGGAGTGCACGTGGGTGATTGATGACGGAACGTAAACAGGAGCACATGGTGAAGTGGCAGCCGGCGCCACTAGGTGGTGTCAGAGGGTGATGTGACAGTGTGAGTAGCAAAGTTTCAAACGTCAGTTGTGGTTTACATGTTCAGATATCAGATGTGTAAATTACTTAAAAATTATTAAGGTCTCACTGCTACGTACCTTGCGCTGACGTCAGTCTCTACAGATCACTTTGCACCGGCTTGAACAGTGGCATGTGAAGAGCAATGGATATTTGCAAACATTATTTGAATAGACTATTAGGTATGGCACCAAGTATACTGACGACCTGACCGTGGCATTGCTCATTTTACTGTCCACCCTCCTTGATGCGTATGCAGCGAGCCATTAGCCAAATTAAATGCTTCAAACTTTGTGTGAGACACGTCAACGCATTGCACAAAGGATGAAGAGACATCTATGTGTTATTTGTTGTGTGATGAAGGGAAAACAGACACGCAAGTGTCTCCACTCTATTCTCTTGTTGTACCCTTAAATTGAGTTTCATATGGACAGAGCAAACCCCTTGTTATGTCTGACATCTCGTGATTTAACCAAAATAAGGTATACCTTATGGTACCATAAGGTACCTTTGGGAGTTGTGCTTAATCTTACATTTAATTGATTCTTATAACGATAATCATGAGATTGTTTGGTGCCCCTTCTGCACTTCATTCCCTTCACAATGGCTTAATAAAGACGGTGCAGGCAGTGGGGGTGCACTGGGGCCCGTGGGGTGGGGGGCCCGTAGACACAGTGGGCCCTCCAACAATGTGTTGGGCGGAGAATGGGCCCTTGTGAGTGATTCAGATCACCACCTCGGAAATATGCATACTTATACTTAATAGTCTATACAAATAATGTTTGCAAATATTCAACCTCCTTCCAAGTTCCCTGTTAAATGGGTGCAGCTGCTAGCAATGTTTCCATTCTATCAATCAGTCAACCAGAGGAGATATTCTTACAAATGTACAAAATATACAACATATGTCTCGTTGTTTTTAGAAAATTGAATGTTGATATATTACATTATACCTTTAACCATGCCTAACTTAATTACCTACACTTAACCATCTAACCTGCTAAAATAAGCAATTTATCAAACGTAATTTAGAATGCCAAAGTAGCTTGTAGCTACTCACACTAGTGCAACTAATCCTAGAAATGCTTGCAAATTGCATCTTGTTGTGTTGTTACTGGCACTCGTTTTAAATAAGGGACTATTCTGAACATATTAGAAGTCTTTGGACATTAAATAAATTATAGTCTAGGGTGGTGGTTTGCCACTGCTGGCACTATTATCATGCTGATAATATAATAAACAGACTTCCCTTTGATTGGTTGAGATGTCAATGAGTTGTTTTAATTACTAGCTAGGGCCTTGTCCTTCTCTGTCTGCCTCTGTACCTTCCTCTGCAATTTGTATGCAAATATATTAAATGGGAGACAAATACATGGTGGTTTTTCTTCCACCATGTAGTCATTATAAATTGGTAGTGAGTACCATTTTAGAATTTAGAATTGACCTTTTTCAATTATGTATAATTCTAAGTAAAACATACATTTGTCAAACTCAGATATCAGATGTGTAACTTACTTTAAAATGATTATGGCCCACTACTACGTACCTTGCCCTGACGCCTGTCTCTACAGATCACTTTGCACCGGCTTGAACAGGGGCATGTGAAGGGCAATGGATCTTTGCAAACATTATTTGAATAGACTATTAGGTATGGCACCAAGTATACTGACGACCTGACCGTGGCATTGCTCATTTTACTGTCCACCCTCCTTGATGCGTATGCAGCGAGCCATTAGCCAAATGAAATGCCTCACACTTTGTGTGAGACACGTCAACACGTTGCACAGAGAATGAGGGGACATCTATGTGTTATTTTGTTGTGTGATGAAGGGAAAACAGACACGCACGTGTCTCCACTCTATTCTCTTGTTGTTCCCTTAAATTGAGTTTCACATGGACAGAATGAACCTCTTGTTATGTCTGACGCCTCGTGATTTAACCAAAATAAGGTATACCTTATGGAACGATAAGGTACCTTTGGGAGCTGTGCTTAATCTTACATTTAATTGATTCTTATAACGATAATCATGAGGCTGTTTTGGTGCCCCTCCTGCACTTCATTCCCTTCACAATGGCTTAATAAAGACGGTGCAGGCAGTGGGGCTCCACTGGGGCCCGTGGGGTGTGGGGCCCGTTGACACAGTGGGCCCTCCAACAATGTGTTGGGCGGAGAATGGGCCCTTGTGAGTGATTCAGATCACCACCTCGGAAATACGCCTACTCATACTTAATAGTCTATACAAATAATGTTTGCAAATATCAACCTCCTTCCAATTTCCCTGTTAAATGGGTGCAGCTGCTAGTAATGTTTCCATTCTATCTATCAGTCAACCAGAGGAGAAATTCTTACAGATGTATAAAATATATAACAAATGTCTCGTTGTTTTTAGAAAATTGAATGTTGATATGTTACATTATACCTTTAACCATGTCTAACTTAATTACCTACACTTAACCATCTAACCTGCTAAAATAAGCAATTTATCAACCATAATTTAGAAAGCCAATGTAGCTTGTAGCTACTCACACTACTGCTACTAATCCTAGAAATGCTTGCAAACTGCATCTTGTTGTGTTGTTACTGGCACTCCTTTTAAATAAGCGACTATTCTGAACATATTAGAAGTCTTTGGACATTAACAAAGTATTGTCCAGGGTGGTGGTTTTCAACTGCTGGCACTATTATCATGCTGATAATATAATAAACAGACTTCCCTTTGATTGGTTGAGATGTCAATGACTTGTTTTAATGACTAGCTAGGACCTTGTCCTTCTCTGTCTGCCTCTGTACCTTCCTCTGCAATTTGTTTGCAAATATATTAAATGGGAGAGAAATACATGGTGGTATTTCTTCCTCCATGTATTCATTATAAATTGGTAATGAGTTCCATTTTAGAATTTAGAAGAACATTTTTCAAATTAGGTGTAATTCTAAGTAAAACATTTATTTTTCAAACTTCAGTTTTGATTAACATGTTCAGGCTGAATACACTTGTCCTTGGATGAAAGTGGAAATTATTAAATAGCATAGAATATTATACTCCCAGAAAATAAGAGAACACAACCAGTGCTCTGCTCAAGTACACCTGGACACACACCAGCTACTGGAATCTGGTCTCTGATACCTTCACCAGACTACTGTATCTTCTCTCTCTGTCTCTTTTCCTCAGGTGTGCCGTCATCAACGATGACCCAAGCTGCTTGACTCAGACTGTCAAGTGTTGGGGAATGGAAGGAAGGTCAACTTCTACAAGTCCTCTGATCAAGGAGGCTACTTGTCGTTTTGTGAGGTCAAAGTGTACGGAGGTAGGAACCCACTCCATCATTACATGATCATCAAAGGGGGATGGGTGTACCAGTACCACTGTTGGTTAACCATCATTGGTCAACAGTCAAATGCTGTTGTTCCTTATAGCTCAACCGGTAGAGCATGGCGTTAACACTGCTAGGGTTAGGGGTTTGATTCCCACTCGGGGCTACCTATTATAACAATGTATGCACCGGCAGTATTGTAAGACACTTTGGGTAAAAGCATCCATCAAAGCACAATCTGCATACAGTGTTTTTCAACTGCAGGGGGTACGCGTACCACTGGTGGCACACGAGGGTACTGCAGGTGGTCTGTGGGATTTATTTTTTAAATATAAAAATGTACAATCGAAAAATGAATATGGATATATAGATATATTTATTCAGTAAATAAAGTATGTGGTTTGTTATTATTAAAAAAAAGGAGTCGTTTTGTGCAGTCACGTTTTTGCATTGTGAGGTTTGCCATTTACGTTTTTGTGTTGCTTTGTGTTTGCTGAATAATCACAAAAGGAGCATAAGCAGTGTTGCTGACTTCTTCTTTTCACTGTTTCCCACTGGCCATGGCCTTCTTGCAGTAATACTTGTGTATAAAGGGTTTGCTGGCACTCTTTGCTCAGCCACTGTTTTTGTATTTATCTATTTTCTACCGTTTGCATCTGAGGTGGTCCGCGAAAGGTCTTGATGACAATTTAGTCGTCCACCTAAAGTCAAAGGTTGGCACCACTGATCTACATGACTGTTTTGTATTGTGATATTTCAGAGTGAAGTATCAAAGTAAGATGTTTTCTGTATGGTGCAAGAAACCTCATAGCCCTTTACATCAGTTGAGTTCAAGTGTGCTGAGATTAGACTGTGGTGGTTCTTTTTTTTAGATGAAGAACTGCCAAGCGTCTGAAGATGTTACTTTGCCCTTAAAATGGATGTGTTTAAAAACATCCCACACTGATTGGCGATTAATTAAATGCCGCTTATAATGCTTTCTGAAATTGAAAAGTGTCTGCTAAGTGTCTAAATAGTGGGTAGGGATTAGGTGTGTTACTCTGATAGTCGGGGGACAGCGTGTCGGGCCCCTGCGTGTCGGGCCCCTGCGTGTCGGGCTCCTGCGTGTCGGGCTCCTGCGTGTCAGAGGACAGCGTGTCGGGCTCCTGCGTGTCGGGCTTCTGCGTGTCGGGCTCCTACGTGTCAGAGGACAGCGTGTCGGGCTCCTGCGTGTCGGGCCCCTGTGTGTCGGGCCCCTGCGTGTCGGGCCCCTGCTTGTCGGGCCCCTGCGTGTCGGGGGACAGCGTGTCGGGGGACAGCGTGTCGGGCCCCTGCGTGTCGGGCCCCTGCGTGTCGGGCTCCTGCGTGTCAGAGGACAGCGTGTCGGGCTCCTGCGTGTCGGGATCCTGCGTGTCGGGCTCCTGCGTGTCGGGCTCCTGCGTGTCAGAGGACAGCGTGTCGGGCTCCTGCGTGTCGGGCCCCTGCGTGTCGGGCCCCTGCGTGTCGGGGGACAGCGTGTCGGGGGACAGTGTGTCGTGCCCCAGCGTGTCGGGCCCCTGCATGTCGGGGGACAGCGTGTCGGGGGACAGCGTGTCGGGGACAGCGTGTCGGGCCCCTGCGTGTCGGGACCCTGCGTGTCGGGCCCCTGCGTGTCGGGCCCCTGCGTGTCGGGGGACAGCGTGTCGGGGGACAGCGTGTCGGGCCCCTGCGTGTCGGGCCCCCTGCGTGTCGGGCCCCCTGCGTGTCGGGCCTCTGCGTGTCGGGCCCCTGCGTTACTACCTCCTGGGGCGCCCGTTCACCCTCTGTTCGGACCACGCCCCCCTGCATTGGCTCCACCACATGAAGGACACCAACCCACGGATCACACGGTGGTACCTGGCCTTACAGCCGCTTCCCTTCAGGGTGGTCCATAGGCCGGGGGCGCAGATGGTGGTGGCGGACTCCCTCTCCCGACTGCCGGAACTGGGGGGGAGGGGGGGGGGGGGGGGGGGTGTTGGCTGTCGGCCGGACGGCTCCCTGGCCTAAGTGGGGCGGTGGGGATATGTGGTGAGGGGGGGCGTGGCCTAGCACTGGCTGCAGCTAGAAGGGGCGGAGCGGCTCAATTGGGGCCACAGACGCAGCTGTAGGGGATGAGCGCGATTAGGAAGCTATTAAAAGATTGGCTTGTGTTGTGTTCTCCCCACAGTGAGGTCGGGTCCAGTCACGAGGTGGACTGGCCGTAAGAGACAGAGAGATCGCACGTCCCCAGCAGGACGTTGATTGTGCATTTTGTGTTTGAACATCAAGAGACAATAAAAACGGAACTTTTGCCTCCGTACTCCTCGTGGTGTGTTGTTTGCCCTGGATTGTAGCCTGATAGTTGCTACAACGATGCACACACAGATGCGCACACACACACACACACACACACACACACACAGACACATACTCCCACACGCACGCACACACACACACACACACACACACACACCGATGCATGCACGCACGCACGCATGCACACACATACGCACGCACACACACCGATGCATGCACACACACACACACACACACGCAGACACACGCACACACGCGCACACACAGATACACAAACTGTAGGGCACAATGTATGGAGCTAGTTTGATCCTATGGTAAGACTGAAAACAGGGAGGAACCATCGTGCACCAGAAATATGTGAAACAGACCTTGTCGACCTACATAGTAGCTAATACACAATATCCACCAACAATTAATCCTATTGAAACTATAGTCCGTATGAATGATTGATAATGGATGATGGATGATGGATGATGGATGATCGATGATGGATGATTGATGATGGATGATGGATGATGGATGATGGATGATAGATGATGGATGATGATTGATGATTGATGATTGCTAATTGATGATACTTCTGCATTATACTGAAGCACAATGAGGTACACACGAGGGCCATTGAGACACCAACAGCCTTGGCTCTGTGATTTTGATTTAAAACGCTACTTTCCCCGATCAAACAGCCTGACCTCTGCTCGACCCTCAGCACAGCGTTGTTGCGCCATTTTGGAAATGTCCCCGAAAACGTCCGTCCCGCCTCCACTTTGAAAAGATCACCGCGGTTCTCCAGGGGCCGTGGCTATCTGGGCAGAAGCAGTGGGGCCCGTGTCAGCGTCCCCACGGGAAGGAAGGGCCCAGCGCGAGACACAGGCGTCACAGACTAGGCAGTGGACATTGTGTAGCTGGAAGCATAGGAGATAAATGGGACTGTGGCCTCAGACTTTGGTCTTTGTTCCTCTTCCAGGGGGGATTACTTATGGTTCTTTTGGGACGTTGGCCCACAGGGCAGTTTGTATTATGGGATACTTTTTGAGTATGAGGTTGTACTTAAAAAGAAAAAAAAACGGAGAGATGGAGAATAAATAGATATACTACAAATTATGCATTTATTGTTATTGCATAAAAGAACCAAAATACCTCTTTTGGGATCTGTCACAGAACAATTTCAACCATATCCGTCCGTTCAGCCTATTTGTAGACACAACGACTCACAGATTGAAATTCAACGTGAAATGAACCTCGATGCAAATCAAGCGGCTTGGCTGACAGTCACGTTAGCGTCCTCATAATCGGAGCAGATGATCTTCAATGTCTCACACACAGCGATGAGCTCGGTCGATGCTAGCCGTCGCTGTGCTCTGCATCTTAACGCAGGTGTTCACCAGTGGGGGCGGAGATTACTCTAAATTGAGTCAAACAGCCTTTAACACGGTGATGAAGATCACCCCGAGACCCTCTGCTTCATCGAAGAGAGAGCGACTTCATTATCAACAAACCTGATTCGAACCCTCCCATTGCAGGACCTAACGGTCAATTCTGATTCTTTGCATAAATCAGATGTGGTGGAACTCACACCCGGACCAGCGGTTAAAGATGCTGTATGTGAGATTAAAGAGCTGTCATTTTGGGTGAAATTCTACACCCATAGGTCAGGTGAGAATATCTGCGTCTGCCTCTGAGTAAGCCTTTCTTTTATAACCAGCATAACACTCCTTCCTATCCCAAGGCAGTGATGAGGAAGGGGAGTGTTTGCATGTTCATATAAATATTTGGAAACTCTCCTGTAGGTCTTCAAATGTGTGTGTGTGTGTGTGTGTGTGTGTGTGTCTGTGTGTGCGTGTGCGTGTTTGTGTGTTGCATCAATATAGACATGATTAATCTGTATGTGTGTGTGTGTGTGTCTTTCTGAATACCTTCCTGTAACATGTGTAAGAAAATCACCCTGCCTTTTGTAGAAACATAACCCATTATAAATGATTACATTACATATACTGTACTGTTCACTGTCTGTTTTCTCCTCAACACCTTTTACAACCTTTAATGCTATAACATCAACAGTTCAGTCATGTAGAAATGTTTAAAGGATCCATTTTGATAACACAGTAATAATAGTCTATTTCTTTAAGTTTAAGTTGATGAATACTGAAGAACATGTTACAATGTTTGTACACTTTACTGATTTTAATAAAGACAAAGTGTGTGTGTGTGTGTTTCATCAATATAGACAAAAAACGATGATCACCACGATATTAATAAATAAATAAATAAATAAAAGTTTAACCACCAACACAGCAGTCCGTTACACAGCTAGGGTTTCATTCAGCTCTAGCTAGTAACGTGGACAATGAAGATATATGAAACATGAATCATTTAAACGTCTTGAGAATATTAAACCAATTGATTTGATATAAGGTCCGTTTTGAAACACTAGAAAAAGGTGCACCGTAGCACCATCTGCTGGTTAGATGTCGTCAGTGCAACTGGCTGACCTGAAAAACATGAACCCTACGTCATCACCATTGATTTATGTGTTGAGACGGTCCTGGCAGTTTTAAATCACCTTGAAGGTCATTTCATGTCCCTCTCATACGAGTGATCCTCTCAAATATAGAGTAGGACTACACTACATAACACAATATTGAGATTGGCTCCACAATGTTCAAAACAATTTCACATGAGTAAAAGTAGTCATCAGATAATGACTTGAGGAAGAGTAAGAAAGTATCTAGTGAAATTACTACTCAAGTACTGAGTTATTTCATACCAAATGTTTTATTGTTGTAAGAAGCAAAGCAAGATGAACATAAATATACAAGTATTACATTGTATATGCTTGTCTAATATACATTAACAACACATAAAATAGCATGTATCCCTTCAAATGAAACACTCAAAATATATAATAACATATTGAAATTGAAATTTCAAAGATTGAAATAAGACATTCAATCTTTACAAAATAACATGAATGAAGGCAAATACAGACACAACAAATCTCTCTCTCTCTCAGACTTGAGTAAGAGTGAAAAGTATGTTACAATAAAACGACTCTTAAAAGTAATATATTCAAAAAGTTACTGAAGTACATGAAAGAGTAAATATAGCCTCTGCGTGTATTTATATGTTTGTAACAAATTAGTTTTAGTCTGTGTGTGTACTGTGTGCGTGTACTGTATGTGTACTGTGTGTGTGTACTGTGTGTGTGTGTACTATGCGTGTGTGTGTGCGCGTGCGTACTATGCGTGTATATGTACTATGTGTGTGTGTGTGTGTACTATGTGTGTGTGTGTAGTATGCGTTTGTGTGTGTGTACTGTGTGTGTGTACTATGCGTGTGTGTGTGTACTATGCGTTTGTATGTGAGTGTATGTGTGTAAATGTACAATGTGTGTGTGTGCACTATGTGTGTGTGTGTGTGTGGGTACTATGCGTGTGTGTGTGCGTGTGCGTACTATGCGTGTATATGTACTATGCGTGTGTGTGTGTACTATGCGTTTGTGTGTGTGTGTACTGTGTGTGTGTGCTATGCGTTTGTGTGTGTGTGGATGTGTGTATATGTACAATGTGTGTGTGCAATATGTGTGTGTGTGTACTATGCGTTTGTGTGTGTGTGTACTGTGGGTGTGTACTATGCATGTGTGTGTGTGTGTGTGTGCTATGAGTTTGTGTGTGTGTGTACTATGCGTTTGTGTGTGTGTGTACTATGCGTTTGTGTGTGTACTGTGTGTGTGTGCTATGCGTTTGTGTGTGAGTGTATGTGTTTATATGTACAATGTGTGTGTGTGCACTGTGTGTGTGTGTGTGTACTATGCGTGTGTGTTTGCGTGTGCGTACTATGCTTGTATATGTACTATGCGTGTGTGTGTGTGTACTATGTGTGTGTGTGTGTGTGTGTACTGTGTGTGTGTGTGCTATGCATTTGTGTGTGTGTGTGTATGTGTGTATATGTACAATGTGTGTGTGCACTATGTGTGTGTGTGTACTATGCGTTTGTGTGTGTATGCATGTCCGCCTGCCCTCCCGCGTGTTCTTTTTTTCTACAACCGACACAGAGACAATGAGGCACCAACCCCCCAATACAACCATAACCCAGGGAGGAGGTCCTCCTGTGTGAAGGTTGCCTGGAAGGTGTGGATGTGTGTCAGTGTGTCTGAGGACCCTCCTACATCTGGGGACACTCTGTAGAAGGACAGAGTGCCAGCAGGCCGGTCCAGATACACTCCTACTCTGTTAGAGCCAGCGGGGGGGAGACGTATGACTGTTCTACTACCGTTGTACCAGGCATAGTAACCATAATCATCATGACAATAAAGACTCCAGGACTTGTTGTTCCATCTAAGCCCGCTGTCATTACCCCCTCCTCTCCTTGTGATTCCTCTGTATGTCACTCCTATATCAACACCTCCTTCCCACTCTACCTCCCAGTAACAGCGGCCAGTCAGAGCCTCTCTACACAACACCTGGTCCCAGTAGTCAAATCTCTCTGGGTGATCAGGATACGACTGCTCCTCTCTAACCCGCGTCACCTTTCTGTTGTCCTCAGACAGAGAGAGTTCTCTGTGGGCTGTGTTTGGGTCCAGCGTGAGTTCACAGGCATCTGACGGGAGAACAAGACATGATTAGCTGCTGAACCATTCTTCATCATCATCATCATCATCATCATCATCATCATCATCATCATCATCATCACTAGTACTGTTGTCTTGCATACTTCTTCTTATTCCTGTCCTTTTTCATGTGCAACCTACTCAACAAATATTACCATAGAAAGACAAAATAAACCATCTAAAAAGTTGGTGTGTGTTGTGATGAATCAAACGGATAAGACACTTACATTTCTTTAGAGTTGATTTCAGGACAGGCAGATTCTTCATCTCCATGTTCAGTGTCTCCTCCAGCTGATCCAGGGATCTCCTCAAGGTCCCTTCGTATGACGGAGGACGGACCTCCACCGTTGTCCAGTCCCTGGTGGGTGGAGGATTCTTCAGGGATCTGAAGGTCTGGAGGAAGTGGAGGTGGTCTTCAGTCTGTGAGAGCTGCTTCACCTCTGAGCTTCTATTGGTCAGTTATTTTATTTCCTGCTCCAGCTCTTTGATGAGGTCTTCAGCTTCTTTCTCTGTGGATTTCAGTTTCTCTTTAACCGTTTGGTTGAAATCATCCTGCCACTTTTCAATAGAGCGCTTCAGAGCAGTGAAGACCTGCACACCATCGGCTATTTCTCTGTTTGCGTCTGCTTTGCTGCGGTCAGCTGTGTCTTTGATCTCCTTAACCTTTAGTTTTCTCTCCTGGATCATCTGCTGAACTTCAGACTCTGTCTTCCCCAGCTGGGCCGTCTTCACTTCATATTCCTCTTTTAGAGGTACAACAGGATGGGACTTGTGGTCTGTCTCTGTGCAGAACTGACACACACACACCTGTTCAGTCTGGCAGAAGAGCTCCAGTAGTTGATTGTGTTTCTTACACATCCTGTCTTCCAGACGGTCCATAGGCTCGACCAGCCGATGTCTCTTCAGGACTGCGACTCTCTGATGTGGCTCCAGGTGGGTTTGGCAGTAAGAGATAAAACACACTAGGCAGGACTTCACAGCCTTCAGCTGGGTCCCAGTACAGACGTCACAGGGAACTTCTGCTGGTTTAACACAAGGTTGCTCTTTGACTCGTACAGAACTTCTAAACTGATCAACCATCTCTGATATGAAGGTATTGACCTGTACATCAGGTCTTGTCTGGAACAGCTTGCTGCAAACAGGACATTTGTACTGGACTTGGCCATCCCAGAACCTTGTAATACAGGTTCTGCAGAAGTTGTGTCCACATGGTATGGTGACTGGGCTGCTGAACACATCCAGACAGATTGAACATGAAAAGTTATCTTCAGACCAGGAAGTAGCAGAGGCCATTCCTAGACACAGACGACAAGGTTTATGTATTGTGCAATTCCATTCTTTTTCTAATTCCAAAAAGGGAAGAGAGTTCTAAAGTTGTGCTGTTTTACTCACCTATTTGTGGTTGCTGTCTGTCTGACTATTTGTCCCAAAATGTGTTTTATATTTCTCCTGAAAGAGAGAACTGCTTCCACGTCGGGTTTCTGTGAACGTTAAGTTTCCTGAACAACACGTCCTCTCCACCCCTAACTCTGCCCCTACGGACTGCGTGTCCGTGTGGGCAGACACGCAGACAGCGGATTCAGTCAGAGTAGGAAGTAGAGGCGCATGCAGCGCTGTGTGTGTGTGTGTGTGTGTGTGTGTGTGGGGGGGGAAGCATTCGCTTTCCCTGAAATCACGTGCTGTTCCGACAACTTGGCTCCTTTTCCGAGATGTGCGTCATTCTTCGCTTGAACAGATGCGCACAGCGCAGCCCCCATCTGGCTCTCTTTGATAAATGGACCAAATGGCAAGGTAGCGTGGCGCTGCGTTTAGGAATGTTTAAATGCCCAATCACATTTGGCGAGCAAAATGTCTTCTAAATCAGCCAGCACAATGTGAAACTGACTTTACTCTTTTTCTTTTCACTTCACAGTATGCTGACCTGAACAGTTGATCTACTCCAGTGTCCTATTCCCCATCCACCCTGAGGATCCGTGGCTACACCTACAGCCAACATAACCACGCAGAGCTCATCAACTGCCTACTACACACCATACTGATGTCACTTTACTGTTCACTTTGAAAACAAACCATTATGTCACACCAGCTTTTGGGGAAAGTATGTGTAGCTCAATATTTTGATTTGTTGATTTTTCTGTACACTAAATGTTATCCCAGCTATTATATTTCCAACACCCTTAGCTGGGAGCCCTCTTAAGGGAGCGACTAAAGGGACAAGGCTGGAAGCAAACCTGAGCCCTGATCTTAACCTTCTTTCTAACCCTAAGGCCTCAATTTAACCACAAATAAAATAGGATGATCTAACCTAATACCTAAACTTAGCCATCTAACCAAAAGTCATAAAGGCCAAAACTTAACCTAGTACCTAAACTCGCTTACCTAAACTTAACCATCAAACCTAAACCTCTCTAAAATGCGTAAACTCTCACCTAATACCCAAACTTATCAATCTTTAATACAATAACTAATGCCTAAACCAAATGGGGCCTAAACATAACATAAACCCAAACACCCCTAAAATGGCCTATTTCAAACTTTATACCAAGTTAACCATCCTTAATCCTAAACTAGACTCATTTAGCGCTAAACCAGACTTGTCCCTTGGTTGCTCCTCTTTTATTTGTTAAAGGTTTCTCTTTTCCCCACAGGGGTTTTTGAGTTTTAATCCTTGAGGGCTTGAAGTGCATGTTTGAACACTTGTTTCATAAATAAACATGTTTTAATTTTTACCCATTTTGTGTGTTTTTCTTTATATGTGGAATTGGGACAACTGAGCTGTTTCATGGACCGTTTTTGGTTCTGATATTCGGATGGCTGCCATCACCTCAAACCAAATAGTTCAATTCGTTTATTCTTTTGAATCATGTTTGACAACACATTAAAAATTTTGCACACTTTTCAGATTTGAATAAAGATTAACCAAAAGTAGACTGGGGACATTTTCTGTGGAATATGTACAATCTCAGTACAAAATGTGTTCAGTAGAATAGGTACATTCTCAGTGGGATGAAAAAAAAACGTTGTTTCCTAAAAACCCTATTTTACAAAATATGGAATTCAAGGAAGGATTAAAATCACTGATCGATTGCACAAGTTTGTAGCTGATGAGCCAGCCAATGACTTA
Organism: Lota lota; assembly: GCA_026745465.1. NCBI lineage: Eukaryota > Metazoa > Chordata > Actinopteri > Gadiformes > Lotidae > Lota > Lota lota. The sequence goes on along the minus strand of JACYXH010000666.1, from coordinate 203,704 downwards.
ATGTCCACCATACAACAACCCAACATGTGTTACACCTTACACAAAGGACACAGTGACTACATGTAAAGATTCACCCCATGTGTGTGAGTACTGTGACTTTGTCTTGACAGCTCTCCTCTCCTCTCCGTCCTCTCATCTTAGTTTCTCCTCTGTCCTTCCTCTCCCTGCTCTTCCTCCTCTCTCCAATCTCTGCTCTCCTTTCTAGCTCATCTAGGATGACTTAAAAGTCCAGCCAAATGCTGTTTTCCTTTAGGTACTGCTCACAAAACAAAATAACTTTATTCAATTATATACAGCCATCACAGCACCCAATGGTTTCCTTTACGCTGGGGACATGTCCCCACCACTCTTTGAAATGGCGGATTTTGTCCCCGTCATAATTTGTTGAATACATTCAAAACAATAGCTTAATGTTCTAAACTTTATTCTTTCAGTTGTTTCTATTTTGTCTTATTTTAGGTCAGCGATATTGGATATTGTATCTCTGGGCTGATGTGCAATGCCTACTTTCACCGTCAGGGGGTGCACTAGTCCTTTAAATGGTAGAAATTCACTCCGTCGACTGGTTCATTACACAAACTTTAGCCTATAACATATTTACATAGTATATATTAAGCTCTATCTTAGAGTACATCAAATTGGACTATTTAATATCATGAGACATGATTTTTGATATTTTGTTGCATTTTATGGCATGATTAAGGTATAAACTACAGCCACGTGCCACTTATGAATTAATGATGTCCTTAATTATCTCACGTGGGCTACTTAGAGCAGGTGCCGTTTAAAAACGTGCATCACGTCGTCGTTCGCAGATAGAACGCCGTCCATATTCGCGGTGATGTAGACTTTACGGTAAAAGGGGGGGGCGCACGGCGCATGAGTCAGACACGCCCATCTCTCCATCTCTCACGTCAGGGGTCCCCGACACTACCGAAGCAAACCACACTGCTCCTCATGTCGCTTCAGTTGTTCCCACCACCACATCGAGGGAGAAGGAGCAAGGTGTCTTTATTATCTTTCTGTATTCGTTTTTTTATTTTTATTTAATGGGGGGGCGACGCTGGTCGACCGTTGGAGCTTTAAGAAAACCACGAGCCAAGACAGAACGGGAAACAGACCAAAAACCAAACCTGTGTGGACCTAGGATGAAAGATTACACGCAGGAGAAGTATAGAGAGAGAGAGTGTGTGTGTGTGTGTGTGTGTGTGTGTGTGTGTGTGTGTGTGTGTGGGAGGGGATGACGACGACGAACAAGTTCAGAAGACGGATTATTGGTCCGCACCTCCGAGGAGAGACGAGGTACCGCCGTTGATCGTGGTGACGTTTTGTCCAGCGCACAGAACCAAATCATTTGATCGCTGCTGGTGGGGAAAATGAAAAACAAGTTAGCGTGCGTCATTTTATTACTTCTCGTCGTTCAAGCAACTCGGTGAGGATTTGACGTTTTCAAGCGTTTCCTTGTGGTTCAAAGTTCTCAGTTGTCGTTCACGTTGGACAGTGGACGTCTTTTTGCGTTTGTTTTTGGAAACAGCTTGCGAACGATACGAATACATGGCCGATATGGTTATCATGCACGCAAAACACGCACACACGCACACACGCACGCACACACACACACTTAGATCGTCAAATTCTGTATGATTTAATTCCTTAAATGATGGCTAGATTAATTCGTGTCCTGCCATGCCAAGGTTTTATACATGGTTATCACGGTGAAAGTCGACATAGCACAGCCACTGCAGGTCTCTATACACGACATGAATCAATCAATGGTCTCATAAAAGCAAAAATAACTCTGGAGACAATCTCACAGACAAGTAAGTTCTTGAGTGTTCTTCATTCACGTCTTCCTCCGTCTCCGTCAGCTCCGACCAACTGGAATACAGCGAGGACTACCAGGACCACCACGACGTCCCTGTCAGTCGGATCGTGGCCCCCAGGAACCACCAGGTGGACGCCACTCACATACTGAACAATTTACTCAAGGAGTACGACAAGACGCTTCGACCCGACATTGGCGGTGAGTTGAAAGCTGTCGATCGATAGCTGCTGCCTTGTTTTGTTTTTTGGGGGGGGGGGGGGGGGGTTTGTTGGTCTTTTGGGTTTACCAACGACACGGAAACAGGGGGTCTAAACATTCAGGTGGAGCTGTAGGTTGATGGACGTGGATTGTCATTGGTCGATTTGAGCAGAGCTTTATCCATCTTTCTACCACTTGCTGTTCTGGTGAGAGGGTTAGGGTTATGAGTGCTCGTTCTCACGCACAGCCCCCCCCCCCCCCCCCCCCCCCCCCATGTAATGTGTAAACCTTGGCTTGGTGGTTGTGTGTGTGTGTGTGGTCCCGTGACATGTGGTTGTTGTGTGGGGATAGCCACAGTAGTAGTAAAAATGCTCTCACCTACAACTATACAAGACACCGAAATAAGATGTTGTGTTAGCCAAATTATAACTCCAATATGAACGGAAGCCAACGTTTTTATTTTTTGTCCAAAGATCCCAATGAGACGACTGACCAGATATGGGCTACTTAGGTAGGACAAACCAAAGAACTGGGTCCCCTGAGGCCCCTAACAGTCCTGGTGTGTGTGTGTGTGTGTGTGTGTGTGTGTGTGTGTGCGAGCGTGCGTGTGTAGGTGTGTGTGTGTGTGTGTGCGTGCGTGCGTACGTTGCATGAACAGATGCCTTGTTCCACTTAGCGACAGTAGCACTGGCGCTGGTGATGGTTCACAATTTCACCATATCATCATGACATCGTTTTTTTTTACAAGCAAGCTCACTGTTACTCCATCCTCTGCCTCCACCTAGCTGCGCCGGCTGCTACTACTCCATGTGCTTCTGTTTACATTCTGTCTTCAATCTCCCACGTGCACGTTGTCTTCCCCACCGGCCTTCTATCTACAATCAGCGCACTCTACTTCTTCCCCATTCACCAAGCAGCCGGCGCCAGTTCGTTGTTACACTTTCTCAAGTTAGTACCTCGTTCCAGCGCTCTTGTTCAGTATTTAGCTTCTGCTCGTGTAACCCGCTTGTCCTTTTTCCCTAGTCCTCCTGATCCCTGCCCGACTTCCATCCTGCTCATCTGTTTGCCTTCCCTGCCTTCGACCACTCGCCTGCCTGACTACCCGCTCGTCTTCGACCCCCAACCTACAGCTACCTGCCTGTCTCCAGACCCCTGCTCGTCTAACTACCGCCTGCCTTGCCCTTGCCTGTACCTTTGCTGAATAAATCCCTTTCGACCCCGCTCCATCTCTGTCTCGGTGTCTTGCGTTTGGGTTCTAGTCACGTACCTTAACAGTACGAACTGGCCAAACATGGACCCAGCAGACACCCGTTCCCACGACCGGGCCATCAGCAGTCAGGGAGTAATGCTCGGCCGTCTCGACCAGGAAATGGCGGAAATGAGGTCTTTTCCGATTGCTGGTTTCTGCGCCAATTCCCGGTCAACCGCAGCTACCCTCCGCCCCTCCCCAGCCGATTGCTTCACGTGAGCCTTACATTCCAACCCCCGAACGCTATGGAGGAGATTTGGGTACCTGTCGGGATTTCCTTCTCCAATGTGGTCTCGTGTTCCGACTCCAGCCCCTAACCTACCCCACCGATAGCTCCCGTATCGCTTTCCTCGTTGGAGCGTTACGCGGCAGAGCCCTCTCTTGGGCTACTTCCGTAATGGAGAGAGGGGCTGAATGTTGTTCCACGTACTCAGAGTTTGTCACGGAGATGCGGAGAGTGTTCGAACATCCCGTTCGTGGTAGGGAGGCTTCAATGCGTCTTCTCTCTCGCCGTCAGGGTTCCCGAAGCGTCGCTGATTTCGCTGTTGATTTCCAGACGATTGCTGCGGAGAGTGGGTGGAATGACGTGGCCTTAATGGGAGTATTTTTACACGCGCTTTCCGATCCCCTCAAGGATGAGTTGGCTGTTCGGGATGAGTCACCCAATTTAGACCATCTAATTTCCCTCGCTATACGACTGGACAATCGCCTGCGCGAACGACGGCGCGAACGCACGCTTCGTCCGTTTCCTGCTTCTGTCTCGTCTTCACTGGATGTTCCGGCACCACCTCCCCCTCGGTACAATCCTTTCCACCCTGGACCAACTTCACTACCCGACCCGGAACCAATGCAATTGGGACGAGCCCACCTATCCCCGACCGAAAGGCAACACCGGCTGGCAACTGGTGCTTGTCTTTATTGCGGTCTTTCGGGACACATTATTTCCTCCTGTCCAACCTGTCCGGGAAAAGGGTTGGCTCGCCATTAACCCGAGGGATTCTGGTGAGTCGAACGCTTGATCCCTCGGCTCCCCGTCCCATGTTGGATTCCGTCTTGCTTTGGCAGGAACATTCCCTCCCTTTGTCCGTCCTCGTAGACTCAGGTGCTGACGAGTCTTTCATTGATAGGCAGTTGGTCAGGCAATTGGGAATCAAGACAACCTCTTTGAATTCTCCCATTTTTGCCCAGTCCCTTAACGGGAAGAAACTCGCCCGGGTCGATCGAAGGACGGTACCGTTAACTCTAATTGTGTCCGGGAATCACCGTGAGTTACTCTCTCTCCACGTGATAGACTGCCCCCTCACTCCAGTGGTTTTGGGATTTCCTTGGCTGCAACGTCATAACCCCCAAATGGACTGGAAAGAAAGTAGGATTACCTCGTGGAGCTCTTTTTGTCTAGCACAGTGTTTACGTTCCGCCCAACCTCCCCGCACTCTGGAGTCCAAGTCACCACCATCTTTTTCCTCTGATCTGTCTTCTGTTCCTGAGATTTATCATGACCTGAGGGAGGTTTTTAGCAAGTCCCATGCCCTATCTCTTCCTCCTCACCGTCCGTATGACTGCGCAATCGATCTCCTCCCCGGGGCTTCCCTGCCTAGCAGTCGACTCTTCAACCTCTCCCGTCCCGAACAAGAATCCTTGGAGGAGTACATCCGGGAGTCTCTCGCTGCGGGGATAATCCGGCCGTCCTCCTCTCCTGTTGGGGCGGGGTTTTTTTTTGTTGGCAAGAAGGATGGCTCCCTCCGGCCGTGCATTGACTACCGGGGCCTGAACTCCATCACGGTAAAGAATAAGTACCCCTTGCCCCTTATTAGCTCCGCGTTTGTTCCCCTCCATGGAGCCACGGTTTTTTCCAAACTGTACTTGCGCAACGCTTACCATCTGGTCCGTATCCGGGAGGGGGACGAGTGGAAGACGGCCTTCAACACTCCTGTGGGCCATTTTGAATATCTGGTTATGCCTTTCGGACTCACCAACGCCCCTGCAGTTTTTCAGGCTCTGGTCAACGATGTTCTTCGTGACATGTTGAACCACTCGGTTTTTGTGTATCTGGATGATATTCTCATCTTCTCGGGTTCGCTGGAGGAACACGTGATTCACGTTCGGCAGGTCCTCCAGCGCTTATTGGAAAACAGGCTGTTTGTCAAGGCGGAGAAATGTGAGTTCCACGTCCCGTCCACTGTTTTCCTGGGGTACATCATTGGCCAGGGGGAGTTGCGGATGGACCCTTGCAAGGTTTCTGCAGTGGCGGAGTGGCCTACACCCACCACCCGTAAGCAGCTACAGCGATTTCTTGGCTTCGCCAATTTTTATCGTCGCTTCATCAGAAGCTATAGCCAGATCGCTGCCCCCCTCACTGCCCTAACTTCACCCAAGGAACTCTTCGAGTGGTCGCCGGAGGCTGAGGCCTCGTTCCGGAACTTGAAGGAGCGATTCACCACTGCACCCATCCTCATCCAACCCGACTCTTCTCTTCAGTTCATCGTGGAGGTCGATGCTTCTGATTCCGGGGTGGGGGCGGTGCTTTCGCAGCGTTCCACCAAGGATCACAAGCTTCATCCGTGCGCCTTTTTCTCGCGCCGGTTGACCCCACCGGAGCGGAACTATGATGTCGGGAACCGCGAGCTTCTTGCTGTTAAATTGGCACTCGAGGAATGGCGTCACTGGCTGGAGGGAACGGCCCAGCCATTTATCGTGTGGACAGACCACCGGAATTTAGAATATATCCAGTCAGCCAAGAGACTCAATTCCCGACAGGCCCGATGGGCTCTTTTCTTTGGACGATTTAATTTTTCGCTTACCTACCGCCCCGGCTCCCGAAACGTTAAACCAGACGCTCTGTCCCGTTTGTACTCTCCTAAGGACCCCTGCACTGAACCTGAACCCATTCTGCCGTCCACCTGCCTCATCGCTACGCTCACCCTGGAGGTCGAAGCCGCTGTCCTCCAGGCGCAGCAACAACAGCCCGATCCCGGTACCGGTCCGCCCAACCGGTTGTTCGTTCCCGACGCGGCGCGCTCCAGGGTACTCACCTGGGCTCACTCCTCCAGACTCACCTGTCATCCTGGCACTACCCGCACTCTGGACTTTGTTCGCCGACGATTCTGGTGGTCCTCCTTGGACGCTGACGTCCGTTCCTTCGAGGCGGCTTGCACGGTCTGCGCTCGCAATAAGACCTCGACCCGACCCCGTTCTGGCCTGCTCCGACCCCTGCCCATCCCCAGTCGCCCCTGGTCTCATATTGCCCTGGATTTTGTCACCGGTCTCCTCCCTTCAGAAGGCAATACCACTATCCTTACTATCATCGACCGTTTCTCCAAAGCCGCTCACTTCCTAGCACTCCCCAAGCTCCCCTCCGCTAGAGAGACTGCGGATCTCCTGGTGTCCCACGTGTTCCGGCTCCACGGCATTCTGACGGATATTGTGTCGGATCGAGGTCCGCAGTTCACCTCTCAGGTCTGGCGGTCGTTCTGTGCAGCCCTGGGTACTACGGTCAGTCTGTCCTCTGGATACCACCCACAGACCAATGGACAGTCGGAGAGGGCAAACCAGGAGATGGAGGCTGCTCTTCGCTGCGTGACCGACTCCAACCCCTCCTCCTGGAGTTCACAACTTCCCTGGGTCGAGTATGCTCATAACACTCTGGTCAATGCGTCCACCGGCCTGTCTCCATTCATGTCTTCATTGGGCTATCAACCGCCTCTGTTCCCTGCCTTGGAGACAGAGATCACTGTTCCCTCTGTCCAGGTACACCTGCGCCGCTGCCAGCGCACCTGGAGGCGCACACGTGAGGCTTTGCTCCGTGCGTCCAACCGCTCCCAACGCCAGGCTAATAAACACCGGCTCCCGGCTCCACAGTACACCCCTGGGCAAAATGTTTGGTTGCGGTCCAAGGATCTTCCTTTGAAGGGGGTTTCTCAGAAACTCGCCCCCCGTTTCGTTGGTCCTTACGAGATTGATTCCGTCATTAACCCCTGTGCCGTTCGCCTGAAGCTCCCTTCGTCCCTTCGGATCCATCCGACCTTCCACGTCTCCCAGATCAAGCCCGTCTCCTCCAGCCCGTTGTGCCCTCCCGCCCCGGTTCCACCGCCTCCCCGGATGATTGATGACAACCCGGCTTGGACGGTGCGTCGCCTTTTGGATGTACGTCGTCGGGGTCATCAGTATCTGGTGGATTGGGAGGGATACGGCCCCGAGGAGCGCTCCTGGGTTCCCAGGAGTCACATTCTCGACCCCTCCCTCATCACGGACTTTCACCGCCAGCACCCTTCCCACACTGTGCGTCCGCCTGGAGGCGTCCGTAGAGGGGGGGGTACTGTTACTCCATCCTCTGCCTCCACCTAGCTGCGCCGGCTGCTACTACTCCATGTGCTTCTGTTTACATTCTGTCTTCAATCTCCCACGTGCACGTTGTCTTCCCCACCGGCCTTCTATCTACAATCAGCGCACTCTACTTCTTCCCCATTCACCAAGCAGCCGGCGCCAGTTCGTTGTTACACTTTCTCAAGTTAGTACCTCGTTCCAGCGCTCTTGTTCAGTATTTAGCTTCTGCTCGTGTAACCCGCTTGTCCTTTTTCCCTAGTCCTCCTGATCCCTGCCCGACTTCCATCCTGCTCGTCTGTTTGCCTTCCCTGCCTTCGACCACTCGCCTGCCTGACTACCCGCTCGTCTTCGACCCCCAACCTACAGCTACCTGCCTGTCTCCAGACCCCTGCTCGTCTAACTACCGCCTGCCTTGCCCTTGCCTGTACCTTTGCTGAATAAATCCCTTTCGACCCCGCTCCATCTCTGTCTCGGTGTCTTGCGTTTGGGTTCTAGTCACGTACCTTAACACTCACGAAGTGAATCCATCTATACACATGCCTATTTGTGCATGTGCAGGAGACATTGGACATTTTGCTGATTTTATTTCAACACGGTTACCTGGGTAGTCGACTTATCTTCACTAGTTTAGTCTACTAGCCCTTAATTAATTAATTTGAGAGAGAGAGAGAGAGAGAGAGAGAGAGAGAGAGAGAGAGAGAGAGAGAGATGAAAAGGGTGTGGGACCCCGGGGACAAGTGGATTCTTGTTTGGGATTGGTCAGGCTTATGATCATCGCCATTGTTCAATTAGGTGTGATGTCACTCCTAACTGTAGATATCCCGCCTCAATAGCATCCCAGTAAGGGACATAGGCTTTGCTTTCATGTGTGTGTGTATCTAGGAATTGAATGGAAACCATTTGGATCCCTTCCGCCACACACTCTGGATGCCAACGACGATAAAAACAAACCTAAATTGAAGAAGATAACAGATTTGGGTGACCCCCCCCCCCCCCCCCCCCCCCAATACCTTGCCTTGGCTAAGTCAAGCTGCCATGTCCGGTTCTCCTGAAGCCATTCCGTTTGATACACCCACGGCAATTAGTGGGTGTAAATGTTGTCAGTGCGACTTGAGGGACGCAATTTTTCTATTTATAACTGCCTTTTGATATTCAGACACTTGCCTTTGCTCTTTCTTGTCTCACCTGTGTGGTGCCAGCAGTCTCGTAATTGATGTCATTTTCTGTTTCAAGGGCTGTTCTATTGTTCTCTGTCCAGCGGTTGGCTGATGTGACAAGCGAGGTGGATCGATCCAGAGCGATCCAAACGGCTAAAAGAAAAACAAATGATCACTCGATGCTTACATTTCTTGGTCAAAGTCACCCTTGATTTTCTGTGTTCCCTTAAAAAAGAAAAGAAAAAAACACGAACAACAAGGTTTTAGCATGTTGTGCTTCGTGGGGACTTTGATGTTTTTTTTTTGTGAGGAGTCAGTGGTAATGAAAAGATGGCTGCGTGTTGGGGTGCTCCTTCAATGGGCACAACCTATCAGAGGAGGGGAGACACATGAGGTAGGAAACACGATTCACTGGGCTGCCCCTTAGCAACTATTAGCCTCTAGTGAAGCGCTCGTTAGCGCCTGGGTTACTTCCTGAAGTGTCACATTGCTGCTCATGTTCGAGTTTTAGCGTCTCTGAAGTCCAAGTGAAACGGGGAACTGGGACAGACCGAAAAAACATCGGGTCGGGGGGGGGGGGGGGACGACACTACTCTGAGACACTGGTGCCAGGCCTGGAGTCGTCCCCAGAAGTCCAGAACACACTGGCTGCCTACGGCTCCTAGAGACTGGCTACAGGGGGACTTTGCCTTGGGGGGGGGGGGGGGGGGGCCACTTAATAACTAGCCTTAAAGGTCATGTCAGTTGTGGCAGTGCCTTGCACTGGACACCACGAAGAGACGGGTGTGCTAGGCAAAGTAAAACACACGTAACGCTTGTTCCCAGCCTGACAGCATCCGACCCCCTACCAAGCCTTTACAGCAACACATTTCCCATGAGTACTTGCGTGCGCCGGGCAGAGTTGCTGGTTGAAAACCACAAAGCGTTGAACAACGGGGTGTGGAGGGAATTATTTGAACTGAATGGGCAACGTAGCTAAAAAAATTAACGTAAAGAGTTTATTGTAAAAAAAAAAGAGAGAAATAAAAAAAGTATAAAAGAAAAGTAGTCTCTGCGCAGAGAGGCTAACTCAACACAACAAGCATACAAAGGTTGAAGCGCTGAAGTGGGCCCCGAACAGGGGCCACACCCCAGCATTATAGCAGGGAAACCATTCTTGGGGCCCAGCTGCTGATCGGGATGCCCCTACCCCCTTTGGCCATCCCGGGATGTAGGGCATCATGGTATAGCCATGACACTGCCGAGGCTGTTTACGTCCCCCCCCCCCCCCCCCCCCCCCCCCCCCCCCCCCCCCCCCCGCCCCCCAAGGCTGGTAAATTGTGCAGGGTTTACGATACATAGTAACTCAGAGCTCACCGTGTCTTAGTATCTGGAGAAAGTCATGTCTTACGGAAATGTCCATTACACGGGGAAGTAATAATCTTTTAGCATGGTCCCGAGCCTGACAGATGGTTTTATGTTTGGCTGTCTTTGCCTAACTATTCCTGACTACGGCTGAAGCTGCAACTAACTGTCTGTCTCTGTCTCTGTCTCTGTGTCTCTCTGTGTCTGTCTCTGTGTCTGTGTCTCTCTGTCTCTCTGTCTCTCTCTCTCTCTCTCTCTCTCTCTCTCTCTCTCTCTCTCTCACCCACCAACGTGTGAAGAACTATACGCTTGAAATAGTCCTCTTGTTTAACTCCTGGCTAGCTCGTTAAATGTAGAAGTTAACTCTGGATTTGGTCCTCTTGTTTAACTCCTGGCTAGCTCATTAAATGTAGAAGTTAACTCTGGATTTGGTCCTCTTGTTTAACTCCTGGCTAGCTCGTTAAATGTAGAAGTTAACTCTGGATTTGGTCCTCTTGTTTAACTCCTGGCTAGCTCGCCAAATGTAGAAGACCTTTGGGTTCAAATAATTAAAGTGCAGTTTCCAAGTCTGCTGTCCCAAATAGCCCATAGAGCCAAGATGAGCGATGCTGCTACACTGACCCGCAGGCTCTCTTCCATGTGTCCCGTGCTCTCCTATTCTGTCCCACGCTGGTACTCTCTCCTATTCTCTACCACCAACAACCACCACGGTCCTTCCTAAATCCTCTCTTAATTCTGCCTCCTAATGCTACGCATACAACAGTATATCAAAACCTGTTAACATACAAAAAGGTGCAACCCCTCCCCCTGATTCTCACTGGGTTACCGTTATAAAAATGAAAATAAAATACTAATCCCAAACCACTTACAAGCTCTCTAGCTTGAACAATAGGCCGGGTGTGATACCTGGGTAAGACTTTTCCCCCAGACCTGTTGGTCTGTGGGAGATCTGTTGCTGGACTGTAAGACAAACCCCTCAGTTGCTCTTTGATCAAATCCTTAAGAACAGTAGGGGGTTAGAGCTCTGGCAGGGAGGAGGATGAGAACAGGATGAAGGCGAAACATGTTTACTGTCTGATCAAGTAAAAGTGGGGGTCAGAGACAGGGCTCTGGCAGGGAGGGGTGTTGAGGGCAGGGAAAAGGCAAAAGCATATCTAACTGTTTAGCGATTTAATACATTCGTCGACACGTGCCTACGGTGAAAGCATCTCTTTACTTGTTTGGTTGTGAAGACCTTTGTAATGCTGAGGATAAAGACTGAGAATGTTTGTTCCGGAGAACTAGGGAACAGCCATCGTTTTCCCACACCATGTGATCAGGCGGATTGTGCGGTTGGTCCTTGTGTGCTCATTTTCCATAAACTGAAGCTGTTGTGTTTGATTGACAGAAGGATGTCCCCGAGGTTTGAATGGTCTCACACTCTGGAGGACATTCAGTCGTTAGTTGGCTCCCCACCCCCCCACCCCCCCACCCCCCCACCCCCCCCCCCCCCCCGCCCGCCCACTCCACTATCCAAAGATAAAGTAAAACAATTAATAAAATACAAAAGGGAAGAGCAAACGCTAATCATCCAGCGGGCGGGGATGGTGGCCGATTACCAGAGGCTGCATTAAGTGGATAAGTGTGGGGGCTGGATCAGGGGGGGGCCCATTCCTCCAGAGCTCCAACCATTTAGTCCATCTCCATCTCCAGCCTTTCTATCTCCCGCATCTGCTCCCCTTTGCCCCCACCCCCCCCCCCCCCCCGCCCTCGGTACAGGTGGTTATAGTTTTGAGGGTTCCTTGGCGTACAAGACCGCAGTGAGGAGGGAGGGAGGGAGGGGGGAGAGAGAGAGAGAGAGAGAGAGAGAGAGAGAGAGAGAGAGAGAGAGAGAGAGAGAGAGAGAGAGAGAGAGAGAGAGATTCATATCCTGGTCCACATCTCATCTTAAATGCATGACATTATAAAAGCATAAGATATGATGAAAATATGGGCTGAAATTGCTCTCTGTGGGTTAAATACATGCTAAACCTGATCTGCAATATAGGCCCGACCCTAAATGGAAAAATACTGTCTACCAGCTGTCGGCCAGAATGCATTAAAAGAATTCCGATGGTGGGTTGGGACCAGCTCAACAAAGAGTGTTTGGTTCAACTGAAGATGCATGGGGACATGTCCTGTTGCTAAGAGAGCTAACGCCGTAGGACACCACGAGGATGCATCGTGAGGGAAGGGGGGTCTTAATGAACAAACTTAATTGGAGCGATGATTAATTCCCCCCAGCAAGCCTTTGAAGGGTGGTCTGAACCCCTGCTTTGCCTTCTCTGCGCTGGACCTGAATAGTGAGCTTGTTGGTTCGTCTGACCTCAAGTCACATGACTCGGCTGTTTAAACTCTGGGAGATGAGACTTCTATAACTACCGGGGTCAACTCAATTTTAAATCCCAAACCACTATAGCTATAACCTTATATTATAAGGTTATTATATTATTATTATTATTATATTATATAACCTATAACCTTGGCACACAGGGAGCGTTTTTTTTTAATTTAATGAAGAATTTTTATGAAATACCCGCCTGAGGCAAAGTCGAGTCAATAGTTTTTTTTAACAGCTCTTCATCAGCTACAGTGGCAAATCACCATTAAATCACCAGTGGGCATTGTCTTTTCAACATTGAGCGTATTGCCACAACGAAGAGGAGGACGCACATCGTTTTGAGGTAGCCTACACAGTGCATCCCACCTTGGCCCGACGCCAAGGTAGGAGAGTTGAAATGGCAGTGAAAGCTTTGTCTGTGGGGGCGGAGCCAGCTGTTAGGGGAGGAGTTTGTCAAAACCAAAGCCACTTGGTGTGGGAGCAGGTCTCTCTTTCAGGAAAAAACACATTTTGCAACAACAGACTTAACAGAATGTACAACAAGGTGAGTACAACAGCACAACTTTTGAGAAAAGGTCAAACCTCACTTCCCGTTATGGAATATCAACATATTTGAGTTGCTCAATACATGAACCTTGTCGTCTGTGTCTAGGAATGGCCTCTGCTACTTCCTGGTCTGAAGGGAACTTTTCATGTCCCATCTGTCTGGATGTATGTTCAGCAGCCCAGTGTCCACACCATGTGGACACACGTCTTACGTAGGGACCTTGAGGAGATCCCTGGATCAGCTGGAGGAGACACTGAACATGGAGATGAAGAAGCTGTGTGATGATGCTGAACTGAAGAGTGTCCAGCAGTATGAAGTAGATGTGACTCTGGATCCTGACACAGCTCCACCCCCGTCTCATCCTGTCTGAGGATGGGAAACAAGTCCATGATGGAGGATGTTACGACCCCAATATGTATCCAGGGGGATCAGGGGAGTAACAAAGAATATAGTTTTTTTCCAGCGGGACAAGGAGGAGTCCCAGACCGAGGTGAAAGTTAACAAGAAGGTTTGTCATGCGAACGATAACAAAGAAACTGCAACCAAACACTATCTAACCAAAGTAGCTAACACTAACCCTAACTCTACCTATCTAAGAGACACACACGAAACACAGCACACGTGAATTGGCCCCCGGGCTCCTGTCTGCTCCCAGCTTTTGGGCCTCCCACTCTGCACTCAGGAGGAAGGGGAAGAGGAGAGGACACAGTTGAACGCAAACAAACACCCGCTAACTCCCCACACCACCCTGAGATATTTCAAAGGGGGGGGGTGAATGTGTTCTCGAGAGGCAGAGCTTCTCCTCGGGGATGTCCGGGTCGAAGACGAGACTGCGTGGATGTCAGGAGTGGCCAAATCAACCGAAACAATGACGTCATGCCCCCCCCCCCCCCCCCCTCCCCCCCCCCCCCCCCACACCGACCCCTTCCGAGATAGGCTGCTGGAATACTCAGCAAGGACAGCGGATACACAATCCTCTGTCCACGTTTACACGACATCGGTGGTATAAACTCTGCCTCGCTCATCATCTCAATGAATCGTGTCAATAAACCATTCTGGGACCTTTCTATTGGTATATTCCTCAACATGATCAAATCTTTGTACACCTTTCTGAGACACACCTTCACCTTTTCAATACAAAATACACACGTTTCCTGTGGAATGTTCCCAGCACAATATGTGTTTGGTAGAAATCGATGATGTGTGGCATGAACTTCCTGTATCACACGTGGCGGTTCTTCTAGCCTGGGAACCGGACGGATCCGAGCGCTCAGGTCTTACTCGCTCTTCGGTGACCCGTGTACCCTAACCCTAACCCGAACCCGTCGTAGAGAGCGACGGCTCAGAGCAAAGGGACATTTTCCTGGTTGTTCAGTTTAAAAATCACCTTGCTCTCTTCGCTCTTTTGTGCTCGCTCTCTCTCTCTCTCTGTCTCTCTCTCTCTCTGTCTGTCTGTCTGTCTGTCTGTCTGTGTCTGTCTGTGTCTGTCTGTCTGTCTGTCTCTGTCTGTCTGTCTCTGTCTGTCTGTCTGTCTGTCTGTGTCTCTCTCTCTCTCTCTCCTGACAGCACCTTTCAGGGGTGATTGTCAGTAAGTCAGAAGGAAATAGCGTGGGGCTGTTTCAATCTAATGAATGAAATAAATAAGAAAACGGAGTGGAAATAATGTGTGTGTGTGTGCAGGCGGTTCATTAGCATGACACTGCTTTCCCTTCACTGAACGCCAGCTGTTGCGCGCTTGCCATTTACTGTCTGGAATGTCCACAGATGAAGATCAAAACGATTGCAAAATGGAAGCAGAGCTGCTCCTTGTTGCCCTGGCGACGGTTTGCTGTTTGTTTGTGTACTTCTGTATATTTGTCTTCTTTACCGCTACCTCTGTATCGGCATAAGTGAAGTGAAATAAACACTCCCTCTGTTCTCTTTCCGTCTCTCCCTCTCCCTCCCTCCCTCTCGTCTCCCTCGCTCCCTCTCTCTCCCCCTCCCTGACTCCCTCTCTCCTCTCTCTTTCCTGCCTTTTTTCTCTCTCTCCATCTCCCTGTCTCCCTCTCTCTCCCCCTCCCTGTCTCCCTCTCTCTCCCCCTCCCTGTCTCCCTCTCTCTCCCCCTCCCTGTCTCCCTCTCTCCTCTCTCTTTCCTGCCTTCTCCCTCTCTCTCCCCCTCCCTGTCTCCCTCTCTGTTCTCTCTTTCCTGCCTTCTTTCTCTCTTCCCCTCGCTGTCTCCCTCTCTCTCCCCCTCCCTGTCTCCCTCTCTCTCCCCCTCCCTGTCTCCCTCTCTCTTTCCTGCCTTCTTTCTCTCTCCCCCCCTGTCTCCCTCTCTCTCTCCCCTCCCTGTCTCCCACTCGCTCTCTCCCCCTCCCTGTCTCCCTCTCTCTCCCCCTCCCTGTCTCCCTCTCTCTCTCCCCCTACCTGTCTCTCTCTCCCCCTCCCTGTCTCCCTCTCTCTCCCCCTCCCTGTCTCCCTCTCTCCTCTCTCTCTCTCTCTCTCTCCCCATCCCTGTCTCCCTCTCTCCTCTCTCCCTCTCTCTCCCCCTCCCTGTCTCCTTCTCTCCTCTCCCTCCCCCTCTCCTACAGTGAAGCCGACTGTCATCGATGTGGGTATCTATGTCAACAGCATTGGGCCTGTGTCTTCCATGGACATGGTGAGTTAAATGTAATATCTATTCCTCTCTATATTCTCTCCCTGCCTCCAACATGCTCCCTTTCTGTCTCTCACTCCCTCCATACATTACACTCTCTCTCGTACTCTTTCTCTATCTCACTCCCCCCACTCTCTCTGGCTCTGTTTTTTCTTTCTTTCTCTTCCCATCGCTCCCTCCCTCTCCCAATCTCTTACTCCCTCTGTCCTTCTCCCTGTCTTCATCTCTCACTCTCCCACCCTCTCTCTCTTTTTGTCTGTGGCCGTCTCTCTCACAATCTGTTTCCAGCAGCACAATCGTCACGTGATGGGATGTTTGTGCGCACACATGCTTGTGTGCGTGGCCCAGGAGTATTCCCACTGAAAGGGAACACACTGTGAACATAAGGACTTTTTGTTTTGGGAAAACTGTTTTCGGGGAAAAACCTTCAAATGCAGTTGATCTTGCCCATTGGCTGCTCCGTTTGTCAATTGAGGCGTCCTTGGTGATTGGCTGGTTGTATTGTTAGCCCCGCCCACTTCTAGGTAGTAACTTCAGTGTGTACAGAAAGATGCAGCCGACTCTCAACTCGTTAACATCGAAATCATTAAAGGAAATCAGCCGTCGGGAAGATTGTACCGTCTAAAAACAGCCGTTACTAAAGTATTTGTCAGCCTAGGAGCATTTCGTGTGAACACACTTGCCCCTAATGTAACAAATAGCACTTTGGTCTTTGTGATGGGCCTTTTTGTCAAGTACCTGTATGGCAATTCACTGTCATATTGTCAACAAACTGCTTGGTGCACATTAGTTCCTATTAATGATATTAATGTTGTTTTAGTTTACATCTGAGGCAGGGCGCGCTCATCCAGACGCCCTTCAGAAGAATCTGTGGTGACAGATGTCTTGGGGAAAGCCGGGACAGGTGGGTGTGATGGTTTGATCGCCCACACCGGTTCTTTAACGTCTGTTAGAATCTGGAGACCGTCTGGAGACTGAAGATGGTGACCATGATGGTGATGGTGAAGATGATAAAGATGGTGACCATCTGGAAGGGCACGAGATTCACTCCATCGTGCCAGAGAACCAGAGTCCTCACTCTGTTCTTCACTTAATTGTGAAGGTGTATCAATATTTATTGGCGCTACACGGTCACACACACACACACACACACACACACACACACACACACACATATGACCACGTTGGTTTGTATATTATTCGTTTTTTTAAGAATTACCTACCCCCTTTTAAAAACCAAGCCAGTTTGCAGAGTTTGAGAGCCATTGAAATGTTGCTGTAACATCACATGCATAACATGCAATAACACGCATGATGCAGAAGCTGATGCCAGCCATGAATTGATTACTGAACAGGGATTTAACCCCTTCATTCTGAGACGCAAGTAAGACACGCTATTTATATGATAATATCCACCTTCGGACAAAGCAACACAATGTCCTCTTTCAGTTCATACCCTGTTTAGCATCTGTCACTGATGTCTTCGGTCAGCTTTCCTAATGAATACACGTTGACATAAAATAACGATGGGTTGATGCCACACTCAAGATGGACGCCCGCAGGGCAATGGGCATTTCCACACCAATAATTCAGAAGGGTCCGTTACATAACTTTCCCACGTCGGGAGCTGTATTTACGATCCCCTTCCTCCCCCTTCCTCCTCCCCTTGGAGAACACGCCATCGCAGCCACCGTTCTCCTCATGAAAGTTATAGCTCCGCTCATATTGACCGATTCTCAATGGAACGGTGTTTTTTCCTTTTTCTTTTGAAATCACCTACACGAACGCGTACAGGTGTGTGTGTGCGTGTGTGTGTGTGTGTGTGTGTGTGTGTGCGCGTGCGTGCGTGCGTGCGTGCGTGCGCGTGTGCGTGTGTGTGTGTGTGTGCTCGCCGACTGTTGCCTGTTAACGTTGTTGTTCGGAGCGACACGAGAGAAGCAATTGTGCCCCCCCCCCACCCCCAAGCCATCTTCCCAGTCAAAGCAGCGTGTGCGTCCGCCCCTAATCATGTGAGATGATTGTGTTAGCGCAGCCACAACAGAAGTGCTGAATGAGTCATTTAGTGAGAGGAGTGCAGACGGGATCCTGTGTTAAAAAGAAGCCTAGTTCTCCACGGTCCTACGTTCCCAGGGGCCATTGTTCCCACACATGTATGTGGCACATAAGGGGAACATGTCTACATTTGTTGTGGGGGGGGGGGGGGGAAGGGGTTAAGGACGTTTATAATGGGGTACAGCGGTGCGTTGTCTGATTTCGGCAGCCGTCTTGGCTGGGGGGAAACATGCAGAAAATTGAGTTTCCCTTCGACTTCAACGCTAGGAGTGTTTGACTTTGTGCTGATTGTCCCCGACTGCATCTTCCTGAAGAGAGACAGACGGACAGACAGACAGACAGACAGACAGACGGACAGACAGGGCAGACAGTCACAGACGCTGGGCAGGCCGTCTCTCATAAGGAAAGAAAATAATCAGCAATCAAATTTGCAGACGGATGTACCGAGTTATCGATCGATGCCAGAAAACGTCTGTTTGCCGTCAGAACCCCTTGTCGGGTCATGACCTTTTATTTAACGTGTTTTTTTTTTTTTACTTCCTACTTGGCTTGCAGTTGATTTTCCAACTTGAGAGTTGAGTCTCACTTTTCCAACACCTCTCTCAAACAGTTGGACTAACCAGAGGGGAAGAGCCGGTCCTGACAGCTGACACAGCAGGGCTGGATGGGGGCAGAGAGAAATGGGAGATGGGCCTGATATATCTCAGACTGGAAGTCGCTCGAGGTGGGGTAGCATATATAAGTCATATATTACAATATATACAAATCAAGACATCCCCAATCAAAATTCAAAAACAACTTCTACTACTGTAGAATTGAAAAAAATTGGGATTTGAACACACGCCTCCAGAGGAGACTGCGACCTGAACGCAGCGCCTTAGACCGCTCAGCCATCCTGACACTTAATATAAAATGTCCAAGAGTGGATCGTTGCGTGAATTTCGTTACATTTGTCATGTATTTCAAATTCAGAGGTCGCTCATTGCTCACAGACACCGACTGCTCCTAAAATAACTTCACTTTGATTGTATTGGTGACTGTGGGTTAATGTCAAACACTCCCCGTCGGGGAATTGAACCCCGATCTCCCGCGTGACAGGCAGCGATACACTATACTAACGAGGACCTTTTGGAATGAGAACACCTCGACATTAGTAAGCGCATTGACGTCCACAGGTGTTTCCTTTTGTCCGACAAATTCAATTCTGGGAGCCCAAATTCTTGAGGTAGCAAGCATTGATAAGGAGGAGCCGTGGGGTTCCAGTACTCCTTGACCTGAGTAAATACTTTGAGTCCAGCAGGTGTAAATGTGTGTTGGACAAATTGTATGAGCTAACATTGTTCAACAATCAAGTGTTGGTGGTTCAGTTGGAGAATTCTTGCCTGCCACGCGGGAGGCCCGGGTTCGATTCCCGGCAAAAGCAAGGCACACTTCAGATCAGTTTTAAAATGCATATTCAACATTGTGTGTGCTGTCACCTCTTTCTTAACATCTAGCTGCTGAGGGCTGTCTTTTGATATCAAAAGGACATCTTGATGGAGATTTCTCTTGTCCTTGGCCGTCCTCAAAACTTCTGTCAGAAGTGGGATTTGAACCCACGCCTCCAGAGGAGACTGCGACCTAAACGCAGCGACTTAGACTGCTCGGCCATCCTGACACATAATATAAATTGTCCAAGAGTGGATCGTTGCGTGAATTACCTTAAGTTTGTCATGTATTTCAAATGTCGCTTCTTGCTCACAGACACCGACTGTAAGGCGGAGGCTGAGGTAGCTGCAGGAGCAGCTTAGGTGGAGGCTGAGGTGGCTGTAGGGGCAGCTGAGGCTGAGGTGGCTGCAGGGGCTGCTGAGGCGGTGGCTAAGGTAGCTGCAGGGGCAGCTGAGGCGGAGGCTGAGGTAGCTGCAGGGGCAGCTGAGGTGGAGGCTGAGGTGGCTGCAGGGATAGCTGAGGTGGAGGCTGAGATGGAGGCTGAGGTAGCTGCAGGGGCAGCTGAGGTGGAGGCTGAGGTGACTGTAGGGGCAGCTGAGGTGGAGGCTGAGGTAGCTGCAGGAGCAGCTTAGGTGGAGGCTGAGGTGGCTGTAGGGGCAGCTGAGGCTGAGGTGGCTGCAGGGGCAGCTGAGGCGGTGGCTAAGGTAGCTGCAGGGGCAGCTGAGGCGGAGGCTGAGGTAGCTGCAGGGGCAGCTGAGGTGGAGGCTGAGGTGGCTGCAGGGATAGCTGAGGTGGAGGCTGAGGTGGCTGCAGGGGCAGCTGAGATGGAGGCTGAGGTAGCTGCAGGGGCAGCTGAGGTGGAGGCTGAGGTGACTGTAGGGGCAGCTGAGGTGGAGGCTGAGGTAGCTGCAGGGGCAGCTGAGGTGGAGGCTGCAGGACGACTCGCAGACTGAGAAAGATTAATCCATGAAACAAGCATTAATATTAATCAATATAATTCACTATGGGATTTTGTCCACATAACAAATACTAAGCATACATAATGCATTTCTTTCAACCAGATTCTCAATATTACCTGCCGGGGGTGATAGCCACAGGTACATGTCTGCGCCCCCCTGAACAGTGAGGTCTGCCCACGCATTTGCTTGGGACATTTCTCAATCTGTAATCAATAGAAATTCAAGATTTACTTACAGACACAATTGGTTTACTCTGAAGTTTTGGTATACTGTTGGAACAAATTTGAACCACTTGGCCTGCCTCGGAGATGGCTTGTTCCCTGCCCTTGAGGGCCAAGTGCCAGAAGAGGCAAATGCCTTCAGGCGGCACACCCACTCCTCATCCCCCATGGCTCTATGCTTCTTAGCAGACATCTGAAGGCAAAAGGAATAATGGCTAAGCATCCATACATTGTCATAGACCTATGCTATATATATATATATATATATATATATATATATATATATATATATATGTGTGTGTGTGTGTGTGTGTGTGTGTGTTTACCACTTTTTTTTAAAGAAAGACTGGTATAAAATTGCACACCACTTTATTCTTATGCATAATTGACTGCTGACTGCTGGGAGTTTAACCCAGGGTCTCCTGTTTACAAGACAGGTGCTTTGACAAGCTAAGCCACAGTACCACTTGCTATGAGTTCTTGAGAAAACAATGAAATAGGTCTTATTGGACATTGGCATGACCTGATCATTTATGTTGAAAGATAATATAACTGGCAGCTAAGCCACAGCACCACTTTCAGTGCGAAAGAAATTCTTCAACAAATGATTGAGAAGACAACAAAATAGGTCTGCAATACCTTGAGATGATTCTGTGGATGTGTCATAAGAGAAATTAATTGGCTTCTTAAGCAAATGCTATTGTGGGAGCATGTTACACAAAACACTGTACAGCTGGGATTTCAACCCAGGATATCATGTTTACTAGTAAACCATTTGGCCAAGCTTGATCTACTTCTTCAGTCTTTCACAACGATTCGTGATGACTCGCTCATTTGAGATGCATCGCGAGATGCATATGTGTACCATTTGAAGGGAGACCCAAAGAGAGACTGTAGGTGTATTATGCCACTCACTATGTATACAAACACAGTTGGATACATCTGTACTGAACGCTTGCGCTGTGTATAAAGACAAAGGCTTCCAAGGCACAGCCCAATGTGGGGCTCGAACCCACGACCCTGAGATTAAGAGTCTCATGGTCTACCGACCAGGAAATTCCTAACCAGGAATGTCTTAGACATCTCCCGAAAACAGAGAATGACAACTGGTTAAGTTTAAATGATTGGTTTAACGTAACCTAGACTGCTTTGTATGCCATATCACTTTGTGTTGATAAGCGAAGGACCACGAAACGGCAAGATAAATTTGGTAAAGAATCACACCTTCTGTGTGACACCCAAACCTTCAAATCCTTCAAATCCGAGTTTAAATCTTGGTGGAACCTATTTGCACTCTGTTACTTCGGAAGACATCTCTGCTGGCTTTCTCACACCCGTAATTCAGTACCCAAATGTTCAACACAGTTCCAAATTCCTGTGTTGCGTAAAAGTAGTCTAGATCCCATTTCTTAAAAAATTCAAAGTGTTTTGTACTTAACTTGGCTGATAGGGTGGCAGTGTAGTTAAGGCGATGGACTGCTAATCCATTGTGCTCTCCACACGTGGGTTTGAATCCCATCCTCATCGTTTGCACAATTCACACATCTCTGTCCTTTTCATGTAGTAAATGTGATGAACCATAGTCATGTGGCTGTCCTTTACCCTGCAAAGAAAATCAAGACCCTCACCTAGAAAGACCTTAATCACTTAAACTCTGCGCCTTAGATCGCTCGGCCATCCTGACACATAATTGGAAATGTACCACTGTGGATCGTTGTGTAAATTTCGTTAAACTTGTCATGGAAATCAAAGACTGCTTCTTGCTCACAGACACCGACTGCTCCTAAAATAGCGCAACATTTTTTGTGTTGGGTAAGGATCAAATACTCCCCGTCGGGGCATTGAACCAAGGTCTCTCACGTGACAGGCAGGTATGCTGACCACCATACTAACAAGCTTTGACAATACCTCGATATGAGTAAGCGCATTGCCGTCTACAGCTGTAAATGTATGTCAGACAAATAAAATTCTGGGAGCCCAAATTCTTGAGAAAGCAAGCATTGATAACGAGGAGCCGTGGAGTTCCAGTATTGTTTGATCTGAGTAAATACTTTGAGTCCTCCAGTGGTATATGTGTGTTGGACAAATTGTGTGAGCCAACGTTCAGCACCGAACAAGCATTGGTGGTTCAGTGGTAGAATTCTCGCCTGCCACGCGGGAGGCCCGGGGTCGATTCCCGGCCAATGCAAGGCACACTTTAGCTAAGTTCTGAACCGGAACTTACACACTGTGTGTGAGGTGACCTCTTTCTAAACATCTAACTGATGAGGGCGAACTAAATTTCGATGGGCTTTTGATATCTAAAGGTTATTTCGATAGTGTTTTTGCATGTCCTTAGCCGTTCTCAAAACTTCTGTCAGTAGTGGGATTTGAACCCACACCTCCAGAGGAGACTGCGACCTTAGTGCAGCGCCTTAGACCGCTCGGCCATCCTGACACAGAAGAGAAATTGTCCAAGAGTGGATCGTTGAGTGAATTTTGTTGCTTTTCTCATGTACATTGAAGATCGCTTCTTGCTCACAGAAACTGACTGCTCCTAAAACACAACGTTGATGACTGTGGGTTAATGTCAAGTACTCCTCGTCAGGGAATTGAACCCCGGTCTCCCGCGTGACATGCTGGGATACCTTTTTTTTAAATAATTTTAATGTTTTTTTCAATTCACAAATTTACAAAGTAATCTATACAATATATACAAATCAAGACATCCCAAATCAAAATTCAAAAACAAAGTCTACTACTGCAGAGTTGAAAAAACACTCATAACATCATACAATATTAAATACAAAAACATATTTACACACACAAAGGATACCTGCTCACCCTGAGAGGAAAGCACAATCGAGCAAACGGGACACAACTTCCTACGTGCTGCCGTGCTCCCCCCACCACACACACACACACACACACACACACACACACACACACACACACACACACACACACACACACACACACACACACACACACAGGGAGGTGGAGCATGGCTAAAGGAACGCAACGTTGGTGACTGGGTGTACTTCAAAAACTCCACGTCGGGGAATTGAACCCCGGTCTCCCGCGGGGATACTGACCTCTATAACATTAAACCGCAACTTAAACCCTGTGTGTGAGGTCACCTCTTTCTGAACATCTAGCTGATGCGGGCGAACTAAACTTTGATTGTCTTTTGATATCAAAAGGACATCATGATGGTGATTTCGCTTGTCCTTAGCCGTCCTCTATAGTTCTGTTAGAAGTGGGATTTGAACCCACGCCTCCAGAGGAGACTGCGACCTGAACGCAGCGCCTTAGACCGCTCGGCCATCCTGACACTTAAATAAATTGTCCAAGAGTGGATCGTTAATCGTGAATTTCGTCACTTTTGTCATTTGTATTTCAAATTCAAAGATCGCTTTTTGCTCACAGACACCGACTGCTCCTAAAATAACACAACTTTGATTGTATTGGTGACCGTGGGTTAATGTCAAACACTCCCCGTCGGGGAATTGAACCCAGGTCTCCCGCGTGACAGGTGGGGATACTGACCACTATACTAACGAGGACCTGTTTACATTCCTCGAGATTAGTAAGCCCATTGACGTCTACAGGTGTTTATTACTGTCTCACTTCCCCTCTCAAAGAGGGGAAGTGAGACAGTGTACCTCTCTGGAAAACGCTGTCAACTTGTGCTCAAATGCCAAAACCTCCTCCAGCATCTGCAGGCCTGTGCCTTCTTTCCCCTGAAGAGTTGTATTCAGCGTGTTCAGGTGCGCTGTCACATATACCATGAAGTGTAGCTTTTCCAGCCTCTCTGGCTGTTCCAGCTCAGGAAAGCTGAGCCCTTTGCTGCCCAGGAAGGTTTTCACCTCTTCCAGACATGCGGCAAAGCGTTTCAGCACCTCCCCTCTGGACAGCCACTGGACTTTGTTGCGCAGCAGGAGATCAGAATGCCTGCTCTCCACCTCGTCCAGTAACAAACGGAACTGACAGTGATTTCAACATTTTACCTTTATTTTATTTATTTTATTGACAAACAGAAGTTTTAAGGAGACGCTAAATCACTATCGAAATAACCTTTTGATATCAAAAGCCCATTGAAGTTTAGTTCGCCCTCATCAGCTAGATGTTTAGAAAGAGGTCACCTCACACACAGTGTTTAAGTTGCGGTTCAGAACTGATCTAAAGTGTGCCTTGCATTGGCCGGGAATCGAACCCATGCCTCCCGCGTGGCAGGCGAGAATTCTACCACTGAACCACCAATGCTTGATTGTTAAATAATGTGAGCTCATACAATTTGTCCAACACACATTAACACCTGCAGGACTCAAAGTATTTACTCAGGTCAAGGAATACTGGAACCCCACGCCTCCTCGTTATCAATGCTTGCTTTCTCAAGAATTTGGGCTCCCAGAATTGAATTTGTCGGACAAAAATAAACACCTGTGGACGTCAATGCACTTACTAATGTCGAGGTGTTCTCATTCAATCAGTTCCACGTTAGTATAGTGGTCAGTATCCCCGCCTGTCATGCAGGAGACCTGGGTTCAATTCCCCGAAGAGGATTTTTTGACGTTAACCCACAGTCACCAATACTATCAAAGTTGAGTTATTTTAGGAGCAGTCGGTGTCTGTGAGCAAGAAGCGATCTTTGAAATACATGACAAACGCAACGAAACTCATGCAACGATCCACTCTTGGACAGCTTCTCTTACATGTCAGGATGGCCGAGCGGTCTAGGGGAGCGTTCGGGGAATTGCGTTCGGGTCGCGGGCTCCTCTGGAGGCGTGGGTTCAAATCCCACTTCTGACAAAAGTTTTGAGGACGGTTAAGGACAAGTGAAATCACTTGAAATACCTTTAGATATCAAAGGACCCTCAAAGTGTAGTTCGCCCTCATCAGCTAGATGTTCAGAAAGAGGTACAATATACACAAGGTTTAAGTTGCGGTTCAGAGCTGATCTAAATTGTTCCTTGCATTGGCCGGGAATCGAACTCTGGTCTCCCGTGTTGCAGGCGAATATTCTACCACAGAACCACATGTGCTTCATACGATGCCCTTGATACGGAGGCCCTTTTTCGTGTGGAGCTTCTCGCTGACAGCCAATCACCTTCTCGTTGTCATTAGTTCTTAATTTAATTTAGCTGAGTCGCCCCCTGACGTGCACATAGCTCCCAGGTGACGTCTGCCATTACTTCTTTTTTTTTGCGTTTGACTGCGGTAACCGATGGCTTAGGCATGTACCTTTTATTAGTTAGACGTTGCGCCCGCTGTTGCGTATTTGTTTTGTGCGCTTTTGAATGAACAATCCGGACAATGTGGCCACCAACGGGGGTGGGGTGGTGGGGGGCTGACGTTTATTGTTTAATGAGCTGCTTGGTTGTTTGTTTGGTTGTGTTCGGCCGCTGGCTTCAGATCAGCCTGTGATTGTGCATCAGTGCACCGCACACATTACACTCTGCCCGTCTCCTCACTCACAATCTATATCACTGTTCTTTCCCCTCAAAGTTACCCCGGATTTGACCGCTCATAGTCACTTTGGTTTTGCTCATTTATAGTTAAAATTATGAGTTGTAGCTTGTGTTTTGAGTGCAGTGTGTACACGTGTTTGTATTGGGCCTAACTGGGGATGACTAACCGACTGACTTTACCGGCGCTGCACCGACAACCTCCGCGTGAACACTGGGAAGTGTGTGTGTGAGCTCTGGAAACTGGACGCAAAATGGAGGAACAGCTGCAACCATTGTGAAAGAACGACGTTTTGGGTCAAACTGGAACTGTTGAAAGCAAACAGCCGTAGATGAAGAGGTAAGTAGACTAATTGGCGAATACAACTATTTTCGCCAATTGCTTTCTTTTTTTCTTTAACAGCACCACTGGACTACTGGACCTCCACTAGGTTGAAATGACAATCCTGTGCAATCCATGCTACGTTAGACAATTTAACGGGCACAGCACCTTCTCCAGATGCTCTACCTCCCTCAGGAATCCACAAAGAGAACTTGAAATGCCACGTCTGAAATATCCAGGATGTTTGTGAATTTAAGGACATCTCCAAAAGAACTCGACAAAGAGAAGGAAGTGTTCAGTTTTTGCTCCATCCATAACCCCACTGGACCCTCTGTGTTTTTTTTGGAAATCCATCAGACTAACTAGACTACTGACTGGGGGCATGTTGAGGTTTGGTTTAATTGGTTGGTTTTGGCTTGGTAGAAGGTTGGTTTTGGCTTGGTAGAAGGTTGGCATGCTGGAATTAGAAGAGGTTAGATGCTGTACTGGCTTTGCACTTGCACACTCTCCCGATCTTTCCTTTTCAAAACTCTCAATACAATTGCAAGCTGCTGTTAACTGTTGCAGAAGTTTGACTGCGGCTTGATGTTGAAATCGGTGCAATGTGGTTTTTATTCTGTGCAATGTGGTTTTCATTCTGCGCCATTTAAATTTTCTACAATGCATTCATTCTGTGCCATACGGTTTGTTATTTTCTGCAATGCACATTCATTCTGTGCCATACGGGTTTGTTATTATTTGCAATGCACATTCATTCTGTGTCATACGGTTTATTTTCTACAATGCACATTCATTCTGTGCCATACGGTTTATTTTCTACAATGCACATTCATTCTGTGCCATACGATTTGCTATTTTCTACAATGCACTTTCTTTATGTGCCATACGGTTTGTTATTTTCTGCAATGCACATTAATTCTGTGCCATATGGTTTGTTATTAAAAACGCACGCGTGCAGAGCACAATGGATTAGCAGTCCATCACCTTGACCACTCGGCCACCCCATCAGATAACATAAGTATAAAACACTGAGTTTTTTAAGAAAAACGATCTAGACTACATTCAAGCAACACAAGAGTTTGGAACTGTGTTGAACATTTGGGTAGTGAATTACGGATGTGAGAAAACCTGCAGAGATGTCTTCCGAAGGTACACTTCGCAAACAGGTTCCACCGAGAGTTGAACTCGGATCGCTGGATTCAGAGTCCAGAGTGCTAACCATGGAACCATGGAACCATTTCTAGCACATGTGTTTCAATAGAGAGTCCACAACAACTATATTTCAAACCTGGAGGACTGTGATCTTTAGCGACTATTCTGAAACTTGGTTGAATTCATGGTGTCTATTATCATTCAGTTATGCCGAAAGCATTGGTGGATTAGATGTTAGCATTGCTGCCTTCCAAGTAGTCGTTCTTAAAACTACCTATAAGTGATTTTTTTAAGAAATGTGATCTAGACTACATTTAAGCAACACAGGAATTCGGGACTGTGTTGAACATGTGGGTAGTGAATTACGGATGTGAGAAAGCCTGCAGAGATGTCTTCCAAAGGTACAAAGTGCCAATAGGTTCCACCGAGATTTGAACTCGTATCGCTGGATTCAGAGTCAAGATTGCTTTTTTTTCTTTTCTTTTTTTTCTTTTTACTGTTTTTTCAATTCACAAATTTACAAAGTCATATATACAATGTCTACAATATATACAAATCAAGACATCCCCAATCAAAATTAAAAAAAAACTTCTACTACTGTAGAATTGAAAAAAACACTCATAACATTATACAATATTAAATACAAAACCATATTTACACACACAAAGGATACCTGCTCACCCTGAGAGGAAAGCACAATCGAGCAAACGGGACACAACTTCCTACGTGCTGCCGTGCTCCCCCCACCACACACACACACACACACACACACACACACACACACACACACACACACACACACACACACACACACACACACACACACACACACACACACACACACACAGGGAGGTGGAGCACGTCTAAAGGAACACAACGTTGGTGCCTGTGGGTATATGTCAAAAACTCCCCGTCGGGGAATTGAACCCCGGTCGCCCGCGGGGATACTGACCACCATAACATTAAACCGCAACTTAAACCCTGTGTGTGAGGTCACCTCTTTCTGAACATTTAGCTAATGCGGGCGAACTAAACTTCGATTGTCTTTTGATATCAAAAGGACATCACGATGGTGATTTCGCTTGTCCTTAGCCGTTCTCAAAACTTCTGTCAGAAGTGGGATTTGAACCCACGCCTCCAGTGGAGACTGCGACCTGAACGCCCGGTCTCCCGCGTGACAGGCGGGGATACTGACCACTATACTAACGAGGACCTGTTCGGATGAGAATACCTCGACATTAGTAAGCGCATTGACGTCTACAGGTTTACATTTGTTGGCATATACACTGATTTGTTGATCAGTGTGTTCACTGAACAACATCACTGATCACAACATCAGTGTGATGTTGTGTTCTTACACTGATACAGTCATGCCCTATTAGTAATGTTCAACTGCGCATGTGCGAAATAAAAGAAAGTTCTTTCCTCCCCCGTTCTGGTTTAAACACGAACGATGTATGTGTGTGTTTATTCCTCCATCAAATAAACCGGTATTCCTGTCCTGAAGATGTCAAACCCAACAACATTGTTGTCAGACAAATTCAATTCTGGGAGCCCAAATTCTAGAGAAAGCAAGCATTGATAACGAGGAGCCGTGGGGTTCCAGTATTCCTTGACCTGAGGTTATTACGATATTTATTTCACTTGTCCTTAGCTGTCCTCAAAACTTCTGTCAGAAGTGGGATTTGAACCCAAAATTCCAAAGGAGTGTCCTGAACGCAGTGTCTTTTTTAAATCATTCTGATAATAATATAATAATAATAGATTAATAGATAATAATAGCATGCAACAATGAAATACACACCCAAAATAATCCTGCTCATCATACACAACATACACAACATAGCTCATTAGACATCAAAACAAACAAACTCCCCCCCCAAAATAATAATTAAATAAATTAAAATTAAAATTAATACACACAATGAAACATTCTCTAGAAATGCATATGCATTTTCCCATCATTTGTTTCACTAATGAAACTCGAGCCGTCAATTATCATTTCTTTGAAAGTGTCTCTTCCTACTTAATCGTTTATCATTTCAACCTCTTTCCTAATCTTTGTCTCGAACAAAAGCCGTACATCCACTTTCTTTCCTTCATAATATGCCATGTTCCTCCTTATCCACACCGCATATCTTGCATAACTCAACATGTAATTCAACAGGTTAATATTTACATTTTCCTCTTTTTTACACAGTCCGAATAACATGTTTTCTTTCCACTTCATCCCCTCCATTACATCCAGTTTCCAGTGAGTTTTTACCATGATTTTTATTTTGTTATAGAACTTCTGTAAGAACTTACACTCAATGAATAAATGCATCAAGTTTTCTGGTTCTGTTTGACACATGTCACATTCCCTTTTAAACCCCTTATTTATTTTGTAAATATAACTCTTGTGAATATTCTATTGTGTCTTAATTTGTAATCAAAGTTTTCACATTCCAGACTATTTTATTTTACTGTTGTGTTTTGCACATCTTCGTCTCATTGAGTCTGGTGTGCTCTAAGGCTAGGTCTTTGTGACTTAGGGTCCAGCAGGGGTACATTTATCGGGCTCCGCTCGCAGCTTCACCTTAGCCCATAAGGCTACATGAACCAGAACCATAGTTATGTTATAATAACTCCAGTGCTATGATTGTAGGCGTAGCTGTCTAGTTTCCCACCTGCTGTACCCTCCAGTTACTGAAAGAAAAGGGAGGGCGAGCGTTGCCGTGCGCCTCGTTTATATACACGATGACGTGGGGAATGTGGGCGGGGCCCACCTTGATTGGTGCATTGTTGAAATGTTCAGTGCACGCGAGTACGCGCACGGGACAAGCCCGTAAGGCGAAGCCTAGACGGCGTAGCCTACATGAAATAGAACTGGAGTTATAATAACATAACTGTCGTTTGCGTTGGTTCAGGAAGCTCACTGAACCCTCTAGTGGCCGCAAACGAAAATGCATGCAGGGGTTTAAATCTCCTAATAATGAATCCTTCTTTATTGTCATGCCTTGCCCTACAACAACAAACACAAAAGGTAAACTGGTCGTGTGACTGTGATTATCTTCATAAAACAGGTTCTGGTCTAATTCTGTGGTACAGTGGCCTGCATGGGCCATCTCGCACGCGAACCCAGGCAAAGAAGCAGAGGTTCCTTCTTCTTCAGCTCAGCACCAGCACCTCAAACACAGACCTCTGTGTGTTTCAACATGTATGCTCAGGGTCCTATTAGACGCCACGGGGTAGGTGGTGTATCAACCAGCCTGCAGGGCTCATCTCTGGAGAAACGCCAATGGCTGGGATCTGTTTACGGTCTGGTCCTTTCTACAATTCTCTCCATATTCCGTCACTCATTGGGCATGTCGTCGGGTAATGTGTCTTAGATCCAATTGAGGTTCAAGCCAGACGTTGAAGTTGCATTGAGGTATTTATTTACAAAAACTGCAGCACTGACAAACAAGAATGATGACAGGAACTAACATAAAACAAATAGATGACCTAGCTAATCAGATCATATTAGCATAGCATAGCTATGCCCAGACCCTTAAGTCAACAGTGACTTAACCATCACCAAACGTCACTTCAGCCCAATGAAGCCATCCAGGCTTATATAGCAATACCATTTGGTTAGCTCCACCTCTAAGCCAAACCAAGTTATTATAAATCTATTAACCCACAACCCAAGCTTAACCAGCCAAAACATATAATATATATATTACGAGGTGTATTATCATTTCATAACATAATTCCAACACATCACAACTTAATTCATATATTTCACACACATATAATAGGTATTTTAAGAACACTTAAAAATACTCCTGTCCCTTTAATGCGATGGCCTATCCCGGCACGATCCCGTGACAATAAATACAGGAAGTGAATTCCGACTGGCTCTATAAAGTGGGAGAACTCCGGTAGGTGAATGAAAGAATGGCCGTTTGTACAGACTATTGAGATTATGAATGATTGTTATGGCTTGATATGTATAGTGAGTATAATGCCAGCTATGTACAGGTTGTACATGTACTGGTTGTGACTATAAGGGGTTGATGAATGGACTTGACAGGGAATACAGAAAACAATATATAACATGGGCAAATGTCCATGCAAGGTTTAAAATCGGCTTCCATGCCGTGGCGCTTAGTCTGTAGCGCTTTACCGTAGGTAAAGCCAGTGACAATCACTTCGCCACAGTGTGTTACTACAACCGACACAGAGACGCTGAGTCACCATCCCCCCAAACCCTAAACCCAGGTAGGAGGTCTTCCTGGGTGAAGGTGGACTGGAAGGTGTGGATGTGTGTCAGTGTGTCTGAGGACCCTCCTACATCTGGGGACACTCTGTAGAAGGACAGAGTGCCAGCAGGCCGGTCCAGATACACTCCTACTCTGTTAGAGCCAGCGGGGAGGAGACGTATGTCTGTTTCTCTACCGTTGTACCGGGCATAGTAACCAACATCATGACAAACAAGACACCAGGACATGTTGTTCCATCCAAGCCTGCTATCATCACTCCATCTTCTCCTTGTGATTCCTCTGTATGTCACTCCTATAACAACACGTCCTTTCCTCTCTACCTCCCAGTAACAGCGGCCAGTCAGAACCTCTCTACACAAAACCTGTTCCCAGTAGTCAAATCTCTCTGGGTGATCAGGATACGACTGGTCCTCTCCAACCCACGTCACCTTTCTGTTGTCCTCAGACAGAGAGAGTCCTCTGTGGGCTGTGTTTGGGTCCAGTGTGAGTTCACAGGCATCTGACGGGAGAACAAGACATGATTAGCTGCTGAACCATTCTTCATCATCATCATCACTAGTACTGTTGTCTTGTATACTTTTTATTCCTCTCCTTTTGCACGTGCCCTCTACTCTACAAACTATATCTTATGACAGGTACTATAGTGGACTAGTGCTACAGCTTTAGAAATAGTAGTGCATATTGTTTTTAAGATAATTAAAGTTCAACTTAATAGCAAATCCCATGTTTGTGTGAGTGGCTGTCCCAGTCAAAACAATAAAACCATGGAAAATGTATAAACTGCATTTACTCCCTCAATATTTACACTACATACACATATTATACATCAAAATGTTAAACATGATGAGCTAGTTACTCATATGAAATATCTAAACAATACTTGTAATGCCTTTCATGATATTAAACTGTTAGATTTCCCAATACACATACATTGCACTCAACCTTCAAAGGGACACCTGTGTGAACGACAGACTGAACAAGCTGAGCTCACATACAGGCTGGAAATTAACTGTTGGTACCATAGAACTGGTTCATACATATTATACATAGTGTGGCAACCCGGCCACGGGACAGCGCCCCAGGTGGCTCAGGGGAGCCGTGGTAAGTGGAATCTACCACCGCTCTCCGGAAGATTGCACGCCGGAGTTCGTCATCGGCTACAATCAGCGAGATGGGCGACACCTGGACCGACGCCGATATAAGCGGCGCTCGGCGTGGCTTACGGGAGAACAGAAAAGAGAACCGAGATACGAGGACGAGGAGCCTCGACGCTACGGGGAAAAGGAGTTTCCTCGTCAGCGACACGGGGAAAGGAATTCCCTCGGCAATACGGGGAAAAGGAGTTCCCTCGCCGACAAAGAAGAGAAACGCGAGAGGGTCGCGACAGGAGTACGCCCGTCAGCGATACGGAGGAGTGTCCTGAACCACGGGAACTACCAACGGCTGTACCTGACCGTCACTGGACCGGAGACGGAGAACCGTATCGTCCAGTATTGAACATTTACTTTGGCTTAGGCTCGGCCTAACCTATTATTGGTGGCATTATTTAATCGTTGAATAAATACGCCGTTTTTGGGCTTAATTGACTTCTGGTTTGTGTTCACTGGGGGGGAGACTGCAGAGTAGTGGAACCGGGTTGCCACATATGGTGGAGGATGCGGGCATAGCAACCCAGCTACGGAGTCCCCCAGTGAACACCACCGAACAGTAGAAGAACCCAGACGGAACAGATGCCCAGGAAACACCAACAGCGAGCCCAGGCCATGGCGACGGTATCAAGGAGGCGAAGCGTAGCCCTGCCCCGGGAGGAACGCGTGCAGCTGCCGGACGACAGCGAGGCACGCGTGCAGCTAGCCGAGGAGCGCAGCCGGGAGCTGACGGGCAAGCTGGCCGACCTCATGGAGCAGAGGAACTGCCTGAAAAAGGAGAACGCCCGCCACGACAGGGATCGGGAAAGGCTCACGGAGAAAATGAAGACGGTGGAGGACCTGCTGAAAACCGGCCTCATTGAAATGGCCGACAAGGGGAAGGAACTCCAGGCCGTAAGAGCGGAGAACCAGACCTTGAAGAGGGATGTGGAGTCCTTGGAGCGACTGGCCAAAGAGAAGAGCGCTCTGCAGCAGGAAATGATCCAGGCCAAGGCGTTGCTGGGGGAGCTCCAGGGGTCCAAGAAGGAGATGGAGTCACAGCTGGGACGGGTGTCGGGTCTGGAGGAGGACCTGCGTCAGGTCAGGCAGTCCCTGGCCAAGGCTGAGACGGATAACAGGCATCTTCACGAGAAGCTCACCGATCTCAAGAAGGAGAAGAGCAACAAGGAGATCGACCTGAACCACCAGCTGAAGGTGTTGCAACAGGGCCTGGAGCAGGAGAAGGCCGCACACAAGGCTACCAGAGCCATGGTGCAGACGGACCAGACGAGCATAGAGCTGACGGCGGAGCGCAGTACCTCCCAGCGCCTGGAGAGGGAGAACAAGGACCTGCGGGTGCAGCTGGAGAGGGAGACGTCCCGCTGCCGACAGCTGGGGGCGGCCAACGCCGAGCTAGCTGAGCGGCTGGCCCCCATGCAGGACCTGGACCGCCGCAACCAGCGACTGGAGCGCAGCCACCAGCGACTGGAGCGCAGCCACCAGCGACTGGAGCGCAACCACCAACAACTGCCCGAGCTGCGAAGGAGGGCCCAGGAGGCCGGCTCGGCCGACCCAGATCAGGCAGAGGAGTACCGGAGCGACGGGCGTGGACCCGAACCCCAGAGATGTCCCCCCACGCAGAGACCGCCGCGCCCATCCCTGGAGCCCCGAGACGAGCGATGCTGTTTCAGCTGCGGCCAGACGGGCCATATCGCTCGTCAATGTCCAGGGAGGGACTACCCCATACTACCCCGGCTCTGGAACCCCGGGCCGGATGTCCGGTTGCCCCGACCACACCAGAGACGAGACAGACGCGCCGGCCGACCCGCCTACGGGGTCCGGTGGCCCAATCCTCCCAGGAGGAGACCTCCGAAGAGGGTGACGGGAACCCCCGGTGACGCCTGCCTATGGGCGGTCTGGAGAAGGCCGGGCCTTCATCAAAGGGTGGAGGAGTGTGGCAACCCGGCCACGGGACAGCGCCCCAGGTGGCTCAGGGGAGCGGTGGTAAGTGGAATCTACCACCGCTCTCCGGAAGATTGCACGCCGGAGTTCGTCATCGGCTGCAATCAGCGAGATGGGCGACACCTGGACCGACGCCGATATAAGTGGCGCTCGGCGTGGCTTACGGGAGAACAGAAAAGAGAACCGAGATACGAGGACGAGGAGCCTCGACGCTACGGGGAAAAGGAGTTTCCTCGTCAGCGACACGGGGAAAGGAATTCCCTCGGCAATACGGGGAAAAGGAGTTCCCTCGCCAACAAAGAAGAGAAACGCGAGAGGGTCGCGACAGGAGTACGCCCGTCAGCGATACGGAGGAGTGTCCTGAACCACGGGAACTCCCAACGGCTGTACCTAACCGTCACTGGACCGGAGACGGAGAACCGTATCGTCCAGTATTGAACATTTACTTTGGCTTAGGCTCGGCCTAACCTATTATTGGTGGCATTATTTAATCGTTGAATAAATACGCAGTTTTTGGGCTTAATTGACTTCTGGTTTGTGTTCACTGGGGGGGAGACTGCCGAGTAGTGGAACCGGGTTGCCACAATACATAGACATGTACTCATACATACAGGTACATACTATATATACATAGACATGTACTCATACATACTATATATACATAGACATGTACTCATACATACACGTACATACTATATATACATAGACATGTACTCATACATACACGTACATACTACATATACAGACATGTACTCATACATACACGTACATACTATATATACATAGACATGTACTCATACATACACATACATACTATTTATACATAGACATGTACTCATACATACTATATATACATAGACATGTACTCATACATACATGTACATACTATATATACATAGACATGTATTCATACATACACGTACATATTATATATACTTAGACATGTACTCATACACACACGTACATACTATATATACATAGACATGTACTCATACACGTACATACTACATATACATAGATATGTACTCATACATATAGGAACATACTATATATACATAGACATGTACTCATACATACACGTACATACTATATATACATAAACATGTACTCATACATGTACATACTATATATACATAAACACAGGGAAACATACCTATACATATGTATACACAAGTACACATCTGAATGAACGGACGTCACCTCCTGCTGTGTGGATGGACTTTCCTTCTCAATAGTTAGTGTGTGTTGTGATGAATCTAACTAAACACTTACACTTCTTTAGAGCTGGTTTCAGCCTCAACACTCCACCGTGCTCCACACTGGGGGGGAAACAAAGTGAGAGCAGCATGTTGAAACATTCACCTCCATCATCTGTCTCATCACTTTCTACACAACATGAGTTCCAGCTGTGTTTTCAAACCACTTCATCTAGCAGCGGGTTGAATCCTTGTAATAGACATTGTCCCTGAGTGGTGAGCTGTCCTCTCCATACCTGAGAGTGTCCAGTCTCCAGCGTTGATCCTCCAGTCCAGCAGAGAGCAGCGTAACTCCTGAGTCTCCTGGGTGATTGTAGCTCAGGTTCAGCTCTCTCAGATGGGAGGGGATGGAGCTCAGAGCTGAGGCCAGAGAAGCACAGCCTTCCTGTGTGACCAGGCAGCCAGACAAGCTACACACACACACACACACACACACACACACACACACACAATTAATAAAGTGTATTCATTCCATATGGAGGACCACTAAAACCTTTATTGATACTCTGGATGTGAAACAGGATCTTAAACAAATACTCCTTTCTCAATAGCTACAACTCAAATGAGATATTGTTATGTTAGAGTCAGGAGAAGTCCGCTGTGTTTGGTACGCTAAGACCATTTTTCCACAAGTTCTAACATTGTGTAAAACCAGTGAGTGTTTTGTCAGCAGGGAAAAGAGCAACAGAAATGTGATGTTAATAAAGGACATCTTTAATGTTCCATATGAATCACTATACCACAGCCAGTGATGTTCTAGTGGTGAGGTGTGCATTATATTCAGATCACAGCACGGCTAGAGCCTCATCAACATGTCTACACTAATGACAACTCCTCAGCTCACATCAGCTGGCCAGAGTTACATAACATATAACATACATAACATACTAGCAGTTAACAGGACAGCAACCCCTAACCCTAACCCTCACATCAGCTGGCCAGAGTTCCATAACATATAACATACATAACATACTAGCAGTTAACAGGACAGCAACCCCTAACCCTAACCCTCACATCAGCTGGCCAGAGTTACATAACATATAACATACATAACATACTAGCAGTTAACAGGACAGCAACCCCTAACCCTAACCCTCACATCAGCTGGCCAGAGTTACATAACATATAACATACATAACATACTAGCAGTTAACAGGACAGCAACCCCTAACCCTAACCCTCACATCAGCTGGCCAGAGTTACATAACATATAACATACATAACATACTAGCAGTTAACAGGACAGCAACCCCTAACCCTAACCCTCACATCAGCTGGCCAGAGTTACATAACATATAACATACATAACATACTAGCAGTTAACAGGACAGCTACCCCTAACCCTAACCCTCACATCAGCTGGCCAGCGTTCTGTGAGCTAGAATAACCTGTTAACTCATAACATACTAGCAGTTAACAGGACAGGACCTTTTCCATAACAGCCCAAGTAGTCGTGGATCATCCCTTACATATTAAACAAGCCCAAAGACAGTTTGAAGAAGAGGCTGATCACTGACCTGAGAGTTTCCAGTGTACAGTGTGGACTCCCCAGTCCAGCAGAGAGCAGCTTCACTCCTGAATCCTGCACATCATTGGTACTCAGGTCCAGCTCTCTCAGACTAGAGGAGTTGGAGCTGAGAACTGAGGCCAGAGCTTCACAGCATCTCTCTGACAGATGACAGCCATTCAGCCTTCACACAAAATAAACACAACATGTTAGGAAATGTAATTAAATGTGTTCTGAGAATTATAACCAAAATATTTTTATATACGTACTGTACATGAACAGAATATAACTAATGTTAATAAACTGGATGTTAAATTATAAAGAGTTAGATTTCACAAAGATGTTAAATTATTAAACAAAACGTAACAATAAAAGACAGTTTTATGAAGAGGCTGTAATTAACCCTTAATAAACAACTCTAAAGTCCACCTTACTGTCTGACTACATGATAAGTAGAATATGAATGTAATACAACATACACCATCATTAACAAACTGTAAGGATGTTAAGCGGCTTTGTTGAATATTAGTAGAATGTCATGATTTACCAATTTTCTGATTGGTCAATATCGTCATTCTACCGTCCATTATTTCTGTATAAGAGGCTCTTCCTATCAATAACACACCGTTACTATGGGCGATATTCCGAACCGTAGAATCTAACTGACCTTTTTTTTTTAAGCAGAAGCAATACAATCCTTTTTAAAGCAATAAAATAAGTTTGTGTTGTTATATTTTGTGTCAAATTAAGGATTCTTTTTGCGTCAGGCTCCTGCATCAGCCTGTTGGTTTATTTCAAAATGATGATCGGCTAGCTGTACATCATCACTTACATAACATTCCCCTTATACTGTCATGGCAACACAAATAATATGTTGAGCTATTGCTATGAAAATAATATATTTATGCCTCTTAACTTTCTGGATGTAAATCTGTTAAATGTCCTCTGATATGAACCTTGTGGTGTAACTGTTTATTGAGTAAAACTGACCTGAGAGTTTCCAGTGTACAGTGTGGACTCCCCAGTCCAGCAGAGAGCAGGTTCACTCCTGAATCCTGCAGATCATTGGTACTCAGGTCCAGCTCTCTCAGACTAGAGGAGTTGGAGCTGAGAACTGAGGCCAGAGCTTCACAGCATCTCTCTGACAGATGACAGCCATTCAGCCTTCACACAAAATAAACAGGAACATGTTACTGTGTTTAAAGAACTTACCTCTTTTACTTTTAACATAATGAAGGGATTGTGTTGAAATATTTTATTAGACATGTTTTATTAATTTGACTAGTCAATACATCAGATCCTTAAATGTTTATTCAATATTGAGTCTACAATGTTTAATATTAACTAGTTGTTACTTTTTATTGTAGTTTTATGTCTATTATATATTACATGTTATAAGTCAATCTACAGAGATGTTTTGTATATTATTAGAACTTATATTCCAATATTATGTATATTGTGTGCGAGCACGAGAGCAAAGACAGAATTTGTGCGCACGGGGGCGTCAGTTGTGCGCTGCGTCACTTCGCGTGCGCGCTCAATTAATCGTTTCTTCCTCACAGGCTTTATTATTGCTCTCGCCATCAGAGAACTACTGAGCGCGAGTGCAGTTAGTGTTTACAATAATTATTTGTGTGCACAGATGTGTTAGTTGTGTGCGCGCACAAAGTAATTTTTGCTCTAGACGTTTGTCAGTGATATGCCGCTATTAACGTTGCAGGCCTGTACGGCTCGGTGTCGCAACACGATAGACTGTTCGCTCTTAACGTGAGCAAAACAAAGTCCAGGTACCGTTATAGGGAGAGGAGACGACGGATGAAGAAACTGGAATCCCGGGATGATCTTCGTCAGGGGAACCGCGCGCTACCTGACCCCCTGCTGTGGACTTTCCTCGTGCGCTACTCTGATGGTTTATATCCTGTTCAGAGGATGCTAAGGCGGTTAGCAAACCAAGCTAGCTTTACACCAAACGACCAAAACATCCCCGACACGAACAGAAACACGAATAAAACAATCCCCAAATCTACTCTCTCCCGTACTCATTTAACCGTCAAACAACTAATAAGTAAACGTTTAAATATCATTTAGCTGGTCGATCTCTACAGAGAATAAACTACTCTCCTCCTTCGTCCTCGTCTCTTCCCTCTCTCCTTTTTCCCGCTCGCTCGTGACCTCTCACCCTTCCCCAAATGACCCGTGAAGTCTCTATATCAACCCTTCCTATTGGTTAAACCCAATTAGAGTCCATATAACCAAATGTACTGAACAAGGTTAAAATGTTTTAAAATAGTGAGTTAACTTTGATTAATAACGAATGTATAATTATTAATGTATCCTACATTTCAACAGTAACTTATTTATACGTATAGCTATATATTTGAATACAGGTGAATATAACTATTATAAACTATTATTATTAAGTCTTGGCTTTCCTCATTTATTATTTCATAATAAATTATGAGTTTGTTTCTTCAGCCTGGTTACACAATATAACAATATTTTTCTGTAGCCTAATCATATTTGTTTATTAGTTTAACATACATTTGCTATATCATTAGATCTATAAATGTTAATTATGTATCGGGTGGAAAATGTAAAAAATATATTCTCAATTGTACTTTCATATTCTAGTAGTATGCATATTGTGTTCTGTGTATTGTTATACATGTTATAAGTGAACCTACAGAGATGTTTTGTATATTTTATTGTAACTAGTATTCTAGTATTATGTATATTGTGTTGTGTGTTATGTAATACATGTTATTAGTGAACCTAAAGACATGTTTTGTATGTTAATATGACTTTTAAATCATAGTATTAGGTATATTGTATTAGTGTATTGTAATAGATGATATTAGTACACCTACATATTTGTTTTGTATAGTATTATAACTTTTATATTATATTATTATGCATATTGTATTGTGTATTGTAATACTTGTTATGAGTGAACCTACAGAGATGTTTTGGAGGCTTTGACCACTGGCAGCAGCCTCAGAAGACCCTCCTCTGAAGCAGAGTATTTCTTCAGGTCAAACACGTCCATTTCCTCTTCTGATGACAGTAAGATGAAGACCAGAGCTGACCACTGAGCAGGGGAGAGAGATTCTGTGGAGAGACTTCCTGATGTCAGGTACTGTTGGATCTCCTCCACTAGAGAACGGTCGTTCAGCTCATTCAGACAGTGGAACAGATTGATGCTTCTCTCTGGAGAGAGATCTCCATTTATCTTCTTCTTGATGTAAGACACTGTTTTCTCATTGGTCCATGAGCTATTTCCTGTCCGTCCCAGCAGTCCTCGTAAGAGAATCTGATTGGTCTCCAGAGAGAGGCCCAGGAGGAAGCGGAGGAACATGTCCAGGTGTCCGTTCTCACTCTGTAAGGCCTTGTCCACAGCACTCTGGTAGAGTGTGGGTTTCTTCCTAAACAGAATAGACAACCGTGATTGTGATTGTCCTGAGAGCAGATTGACACCAGTGTTGATGAAGGAGAGAAAGACATAAAGGGCAGCCAGAAACTCTTGGATGCTCAGATGGACAAAGCAGAACACCTTGTCCTGGTACAGCCCACACTCCTCTTTAAAGATCTGGGTGAACACTCCTGTGTACTCTGAGGCTGCTTTGATATCAATGCCACACTCTGCCAGATCTGCCTCGTAGAAGATCAGGTTGCCTTTCTTCAGCTGGTCAAAAGCCAGTTTTCCCAGAGAAACAATGATCTCCCTGCTCTCTGGACTCCAGTGTTGATCTGTTTCAGCTCTCCCATACTTCCTGTTCCCCTGTATGTACTGAACCCTCAGGAAGTGGATGTACATCTGAGTCATGGTATTGGGCATCTTTTCTCCTCCCTGGGATGTTTTGAAGAAGTCCTCCAGAACTGTAGCAGTGATCCAACAGAAGACTGGGATGTGACACATGATGTGGAGGCTACCTGATTTCTTGACGTGGGAGATGATTTTGCTGGCCAGCGTCTCCTCTCTGAATCTCTTCCTGAAGAACTCCTCCTTCTGTGGGTCAGTGAACCCTCTCACCTCTGTCACCATGTCAACACACTCAGCAGGGATCTGATTGGCTGCCGCGGGGCGTGTGGTTATCCAGATGCGAGCAGAGGGAAGCAGGTTGCCCCTGATGAGGTTTGTCAGCAGCACGTCCACCGAGGTTGGCTCTGTGACATCAGTCCACCTCTGGTTGTTCCGGAAGTCCAGAGGAAGTCGACACTCATCCAGACCATCCAAGATAAAGACCACTTGGAATTGGTCGTATCTGCAGATTCCTGCTTCTTTGATCTCATTAAAGAAGTGTTGAAGAAGTTCCACCAAGCTAAACTCTTTCCCTTTCAGTAAATTCAGCTCTCTGAAATTGAAGAGAAATGTGAAGTGTATGTCGTGGTTGGCTTTGTCTTCAGCCCAGTCCAGAGTGAACTTGTGTGTTAAGACGGTTTTACCAATGCCGGCCACTCCAGTTGTCGTTATTGTCCTGATTGGTTTATCTTGTCCAGGTAAGGGTTTGAAGATGTCTTCACATTTGATAGGTGTTTCCTCCTTGACTGATTTCCTGGAAGCTGCTTCAATCAGTCTGACCTCATGCTCCTTGTTGA
The DNA here is from genome assembly GCA_026745465.1 of Lota lota. Classification (NCBI taxonomy): domain Eukaryota; kingdom Metazoa; phylum Chordata; class Actinopteri; order Gadiformes; family Lotidae; genus Lota; species Lota lota. Next base: position 161,793 of record JACYXH010000666.1, on the reverse strand, counting down.
CCACTCCACTGCCTCTCTCTGTGATGAAGAGCTCTGTGTAGAAGTCATTCAGACCTGTTGGCTGTCCTGCTTTAGGGATTCCCTCAAACACACACCTAAACTTCTTCTTCAAACAAGACTTGATTTTATGTTGGCACTCGACAGCAGCAGATCCTAAATGAGAAAACAATAGGAGACATCGATCATCTTCATTTTATTTAGTGGCTTTATTACTGGTTGGGACTGCATGTTATGGATACGATATTTCAGGATTCTTTTGATACTTCCACAGCAATTTGATTGTTTCATGATAGTAGTATTAAATTCTACTTAAGACCTGTTATAACTTGCTAAGTATTGGAATCATTGATGAGTATCAGTGGAAAGTGACTTGTTATGCTGACATAACACGATAGTGCTGCATCTCCTCCACTGAGTTATTCTGTTGTTGACCTGCAGTATGTGTTTAACAGTGTTTAACATTGTTTAAGCTGATATACAATCAATAACCCTACATCTGGAACAAACCATTTAACCTGACAGCCCAACATTTCCCCTATATATCTGGATCAAATTGTTTAACCTGATACCCCAACAACCCTTTATGTATCAAACTGTGGTGTGTGTACTCTGGTTTCAGAGGCAGTCAAAAACTGATTACCTGTGGGGCTGCAGGCTGCACACTGTTGAACCAGCCATCACACACACATCAGGCATGGCAGCAGCCTCCTGTGTCATTATACACAAACTATGCAATATAAACCGGTTCCAACATCACCACCCTGCATTCTTGTTTTGGATGTAGCATGGAAACACACCTACCTGGACACAACACAAACTACAACACCATTTTAATAATACCTTTCACAAACAGACTACTCTTTCTACGAGACCATTCCTCATTCTCTTTATATAAGCTTCTTTGTGTCACTGTTGTCTTTAACTATTTGGACAGAGAGCGGTCGTCTTTCCATTTATTCACCGTTTGGTCAATATTAGATGTATGACAGGAGCTATTTAAGTTACTTATAAAAAGGTCATGTTTTGTTTCTCAATACAATGCATGAACAGCATTGGAGGATATAAGTTTTTCTGTTGTTTGATCCAACATGGCTGATGCAGAGCTGCTGTCTCTCTGTGCCTCTTTTTGCTAACGTGTGAATGTGTTTGAGGAGGAGGTGATGGAAATGTGTGCTCTCTGCCTCTCAGTGCGGTGTTTAAAATCAGACATCCAGATCGAGTTCGCACTCTCAGTGCGGTTTTTAAAAACCTCAGAGGTGGCAAGTGACTCAGAACGCCGAAACATTTAACGAACGTGTAACTTATCATTTTTCACAGAAAATGAGTTTATGGCTAATTATACATTTACATCCTATTTTCTTTTAACGTGTATACAGAGCAATCAACCTTTCCTTTTTCATAATTTACATAATTAGTATCTTGTGTAGTAACTGTCCCACGTGATACAGAGACCTACAAAGGGGTTATGAGGTTCTCATGACTTGCTGGTATCTTTACACTTTTCAGTTTTTTTTTAATTGCAGGCTGTAAGCGAACAGTAATATAAGTTTGGCTATATCGGAAGATTAGGTGATATACATTATAATCCTTGTTTCAATTTCATTGGATACATAATACTTATTTACAATGTTTTATGAATATTATATTACATTTGTGTTTTTCTGACCAGCGTGTCTACATACATTAGCAGAATCCCACTTCTGCAATCACCTTCTGCAGGCTGTGTTTTGTTTTGTGGGTGGATGTTGTTGTCTGCACAACAAATTCATAATGTTACAACCAACACACGTGATTATGTGTACACTGTACATAAACATTAACAATAAAAAGTACATTTTTAGTACAAGGTGTAACTAACTTCAACATAATAATAATAATAATAAAGCTCAGCAGCTCTTTTCAGAGCAGCTCTCAGAACAGCTCTCACATAAGAGTGAGAGGTTTCAAGTAGGCAACAGTTTAAACATTAACAAAATGTAGCCTTTTTAATAACGATTTGAACCGAATGTGTATACAACAAATTATCAATCAACCTAATGATATATTATATATAATTGATAGCTACATAATTATGATATATCACGGATCAGTGCAGTATCTTAGTCTTCTTCTTCCTGCTGTAAAAGTGTGCAGCACCAAACCGTCCAGCTCTGTAACAATGAAAGCATGATGTCGATAACCAATCAGTTTGTCCAGTTCCCCTCAGTGTTGCTTAGCGACCTTCTCACTAGATTTAGTGACTTTTTACGTTGACTCTGAAACTTTCTCTAGATTGGCATTTTTCGAAGCGGGAGAAAGTGGTGCACTAAAGTATAGTGCACCACTATACTCCATTATATTTGCATGAGACCAGAGTGATGGCGCTTATCGTATAGTGACTATACGATAAGCGCCTTCACTCATGCAAATATAATACATACGCACAGCACAGAAAAAGATATTCTCTGATTCTTCTCCGAAAAAGTTTGTTTGTCTCTCAGTCTTTCTCTCTGGATCTCTGGATGAGGGTGTTCATATCGTGTAAATATGTAAATAATTTGTTTGATCTTGTAAATATGTAAATAATTAGTTTGATCTTGTAAATATTTAACCTTTTGAAGACCCATCTGATATTGTCAAGCCGTCCCCTTCTGCTACCTAGCGGTGGCCATTGTCTTTCATCTACGTCATCCATTCATCTCCCTCTGTCTGCACACGGCCAGCAGTTTTCATTAGCACTCACTATATCAACCCCGGATCTCCAAGCAGTCATCGCTAGATCGTTGTTTACACTTCACAGTCAGTACCTCGTCCCTGGCCCTTCCTCGTGTTCAGATTACCATAGTGTCAATTGCTTGCACTAAACTGTCTTCTCCCTTTGTTTAGCCTGTCCGACTACCTGCCCATCGCCAAACCCTCGCCTGCCTGACTACCCGACCGTTGCAGAACCCTCGCCTGCCTGACTACTTGCTCTTTGCTGAACCCTCGCTTGCCTGACTACCCGACCGTTGCTGAACCCTTGACTGCCCGACTACCCGACCGTTACCGAACCCTTCCCTGCTTGACTACCTGTCTGTTGCCGAATCGCCTGCCTGACTACCCGCCTGCTATCAAGCCCCTCGCCTGCCTGACTACCCGCCTGCTATCAAGCCCCTCGCCTCGTCCTGCTGTTTCCAGCCTTACTCTTTGGTTCTCCTCAGTAAAGCCCTTGTATTATTTAACCCCGTGTCAGTGTGTCTGTGTCGTGCATTTGGGTCCACTCGCTCCTCTCCCCTAACAGATACCCTTGGTCCTATCCCCATCCTGAGGGGAGCAGCTTAGTACATATGTACTAGCACAGGCAGGAGGTCCTATTCTAAACATTTGTTCAACAATGACTTTACAGAGAAGAACAGCTTAGTACACATGTACTAGCACAGGCAGGAGGTCCTATTCTAAACATGTGTTCAACAATTACTTTGTCTGCTAAATAAATGTAATGTCTTGACAAAACAAAGTTGGCAGTGACAATGTCTTAAAAAATACATTCATAGCTACAACTCACCGACATGAGCAGCAGGAGAAGAGCTCAGACCCAGGGTGATGCATAATTCAGGGTCCCTATCCTTTAAACTATCAATCATTATCTGACTTGCTCTGTCCCCTTTCCGGATCACCATGCCGATCAGACAACGGGCTCGGTCCGCTGTGTTTGTCTGGTTCTCCATCACAAAGTCATGTTCCTCAGTACTCAACACTTTATGATGCAAAAGGTCATCCAGGAGACCTTTGATAACTGGGTTTGAAACTCTCTGCACAAATTCAGAACGGATCCTCGAAAGCTCCCCTGGAAGACAAATCAAAAGGCAATATAAAATGACAGCGTGCAAACAAGATAGTTGATTAATTAAAGTATTCTTTATTGGGGTAAATATAAAACCGTTTGTCGCACTAACTTGGTCCCTCACAATTTTTTATTTTTTTTTACCACGTCCCTGATCGTTCCTTAAAATATTGTTTCCAGTTCAGATCAATAATTAAAAACATGCGTATCAGTATACAGTAGGCCAGGCATGTTCAAAAGTCTACTGTCAACCCCTTGGGCATTAAGATAAACACAGCTTACCTTCCATAGTTTATTGTAACTTGGCTCAGCGCTGATTCCATATACTTTCGTTTTTCCCTTATGTAACAGTTCTCTTCTGCATTGTTTTTAAAAATCACTCTGCATCCATCATCGTGTTCATTGTGTTTTATTCTGCAATGAAGAAAATCAAATGAACAGCCGTCTGCCTGTCTCACTGTGTAGCATTTAAGAAGTGGTATATATATGCATAAAAATGTATGACTTACACAATAACTTAAAATAGATATTTACATGACACACAAATTAGCTACCAGCTTTGACATCGCCATTAGCTTAAATACAAATAACTAATAAAATATTGACTCTAGAGTCATCATATTTCTAACAAATGTTTACCAAATGTTTTACAAATGTTTATTAACATTTTATTAAAAACCATATCATTTAAATTGAACCATATATTTTCTACAGGGGTGGCACTGCTAATCAATGAATGCCCAACCGAAGTAACAGCGTGCAGCATAGGCCAAAAGAGACCAAAAGCGAACCGCAAATACAAAGACAATATTTATGATAATCCGTTACACTCACACACTTCCTTAAGGCTACTTGCTGATTTTTTATTTGTACGAATATTTTTATTTGCCATTACGAATTTATATGACATGCATGCGGATAAACCATCATCAATAATTTAGTGTTGAGAATAATACTATTTCCTATCACTTTAATAAGTAGATGGGCTTTTGTTCCAAACGCGATACAGAGACCTACAAAGGGGTTTGGAGGTACCCTCTCATGACTTGCTGGTATCTTTATACTTTTCGGCTTGCATTGGTTGCAATCAAAAACACAAATGTCGTTGACAAAAACACTACCTAATCCATTATTTTCAGGGGTAAGAGGGACAAATGCAGACTGATGTATTTCATATTTGAGTGACTAACATTAATTATTAAAAATAATTATGTTGAAGGCTTCCTAGTTTCTGTATTAATAATCATATGGTTTAATAGACTATAAGACTTATAAGACAAGAGGTCAAAACACCCCGGTTTCACAACATTCATCTCGCCCATAAGGAGGACTGCTAGTCCTAACTCACTGAACATTTACTCTGCTCCAAACTAATTGATTCCAAAGAAGTCATCAGTCTGGCAGCATTTGGTTAAAAAGGATGCAAAGTGTAAAGTAAGTATGCAAGTATCAGCTAAAATCGTAAGGCATAAGTATGTTTTTATTTTGTTATGTTGTCTGTGATGCTCCGTCAGCTTTCGTGTTTAATGCTCGATAGGCTTGAGTGTGAACATATCAGAATTGGCACCTTGGCACGAATCGCACTGCATCCATTGGGACCCATTATATTAAGCATAGAACAAAACCTAAAATCCAATCTTCTGACGTGTGTCGTCTATAAACGACGCTGCCCGACGCGGCGCTCCGTGGCTCGTCTGGTGTGTGACCCGCTTTACATTGAAGCTCTGCTGTAACCGAGTCAGACCGAGTGGATCCGAAAGACACAGACTTCAACCAAACAGCCCTTATGTGATATTTATGCCAGCAGGTAGAGTAGAGTGCACTGTGGCACTGCAATTAAATGATCTAGAGATTTCTTTATTATCATTTTTTCGCCATCGACCAATCAATTGGTCGTAGAGATGGTTGAATTCAAGTCAATCTAAGATTTTTATTTGGTTGACTACAGCCCTAATATTAATCTCTAATCAATACTTAAGACAACTTAGTCCAGGGGAGTCTGATCTCTCCTGCTGCTCTGGGCTTCAACACAAGACACACACACCTTTTACTCAGACTAATGATGGAGTCATGATATATCACTGCTGAGCTCTGAGATGGACAACAGTCACAGACAGTGAGAGATCCTCTTCTTACCTCTTAGCTTTGCTCTGGTGGCCATGTTCCCCAGACAGAGTGGTTTTAGAGGTAGGACCCCTCCTCTCTCTCCTCATTCATAGTAGACTGGAGACCTGGACACAAACACAACTATATATTGTTTCTGTGGATTCTATTTAAATACTGAACGAGAAATTACTGCAATGAAGACTTCCTATCCTCCTCCTGCCTGATATACACACACACTCCATCACTATCTATGTCGACATCTCATGCATACACACTCTATCACTATCTTGTCTAGATCACTAATATACACTCTATCACTATATATGGCTATATCACATACACACTCTGTCACTATCTATGTCTAGATCTCATACACACACATTTTATCACTATCTATGTCTAGATCTCATACACTCTATCACTATATATGTCTAGATCACATACCTATCATTATAAGAACAATTCTTTATTTCTCCTTCAACTTCTGAAATACTGAACTATCTCTTCCAGTAGATCATAGTCACTAGAGCATCAATAGTCTATAGATCAGTGTGCTAAACAGTTATGGACAGACATAAAACCATCAATAAGTAACTAATGTTACCAAAAAAAGTCCACAATAAAAGTCCACAACATGAACCAAACTGACCTCACTACAGTACAGACTGAAACTTCACAATAAAAGTCCACAACACAACCAAACTGACCTCACTAAACGGTACGTTAATTAACATGGTTCTAAAGGTTCTGAGAGTAAAGATTGAGCTGCTGGTCTCATCACTGTGGAAGACAGAGCAAATAAGGAAGGAGACTGAACACCACACTGTATCCTTGTCTGGAGGATCCTAATAAAAGTCTGCTAAGTGGAGTGTGGCAGCCACATAGTTGGCATGCAGTAAAGGACTTTGTTACAACCCGTCTCTGTACTGTCTAACCCCTCCTTGCTCATTAATGACCTGTCTCTGTACTATCTAACCCCTACCTGCTCCTTAATGACCTGTCTCTGTACTGTCTAACCCCTACCTGCTCCTTAATGACCTTTCTGTACTGTCTAACCCCTACCTGCTCCTTAATGACCTGTCTCTGTGCTGTCTAACCCCTTAATGACCTGTATCTGAATTCACTATCAGTCACTTTGGATAAAGAATAGTAGTTTTGACAAACAGCAATGCAACCATTTATTTACTAACATTTTTAACCGTGTGTTTTTACATAAAACGAACCATCAACCTATTGGTAAGATTCAAAGTGATGCTTATTTATGATCTATCATGAATCAGAGTACTAAGTACCTTAGTCTTCTTCCTGCTGTAATAAAGTGAAGCACACCAAACGGTCTGACTCATAACAAGGAAATGATGTTGTGAACCAACCAGTTGGTCCAGTTCCCCTCCCAGTTTACACTCCTCTCAGACTAACCTCTTATAGGCTGCCTTTTCATGACATCACTGTAGGTGCCAGGTGTCCTACTCGATGCAGGACTGCACAGTATTTATATCCCTTGTCCCGCCTCCAACATATTGAGAGGATGTCCCACATTTTGATTGGCTCTAGTTTTTAAAAAGTCAAACCACTGTAAGACAGACACTTTTCTAAAATCTGGAATTTAGCCAATGGCTGTGAAGAAGGCATGGAAGGCTGTCATCACGGGGGTGTGTTTGATGTGGATCAAACTGAGCACACATGTGTGTCAAGTGCAGGTGAACCTGTCACCGTCTTTGCTGCCTGCTACGCTCCACCCAACGTGGAATATGGAGTCACCACAAAGTCACAAGCTGTGCAGATTTAGGCAGAATATGTTGGAAACTACCACAAAGTAAATGAAATGCACTTACAACAAAAACTGTGAAACTCCTTAGAACTGGGTAAAGCCGGTGCAAGGCGATTCTCAGAGTTACTTTATTTCAACGTCCCACGGGGGGATATGATGTGAAACGACATGTGAGAATGTTTATTTCTCAAGGTAGAAAGACCAATTTTAGACTAAGTCTCCACATTGGTAACGTGTCCCACATTGTCCCACACAAACATAATCTTTGTCAAACGTGGTTTGTTGGTTTGTATACTCAGTGGAGAAGACTAACCACTTATAGGCTGCTGTTCCATGACTTCACTCAGTAATGAAGAATGATCATTTTATTAAAATATGAATGATAGACAGAGAGCTCTGATATCTACAAGCTCAGAAAAAAACAAAGAGACACTTGATAGTTCAAACAGCATGTAGAGACATGTAACTGATGCAGCTCCTACTTTACAGTGGAATGAACAGGAACAGGAACACCTCCTCTAACTATCTGAGCTCTATCTGCTCACACACTACTGAACACATCCATGTAGAATCCTCCTCTAGCTGTCTGAGCTCTGTCTGCTCACACACTACTGAACACCTCCATGTAGAATCCTCCTCTAGCTGTCTGAGCTCTGTCTGCTCACACACTACTGAACACCTCCATGTAGAATCCTCCTCTAGCTGTCTGAGCTCTGTCTGCTCACACACTACTGAACACCTCCATGTAGAATCCTCCTCTAGCTGTCTGAGCTCTGTCTGCTCACACACTACTGAACACCTCCATGTAGAATCCTCCTCTAGCTGTCTAAGCTCTGTCTGCTCACACGCTACTGAACACCTCCATGTAGAATCCTCCTCTAGCTGTCGGAGCTCTGTCTGCTCACACGCTACTGAACACCTCCATGTAGAATCCTCCTCTAGTTGTCTGAGCTCTGTCTGCTCACACACTACTGAACACCTCCATGTAGAATCCTCCTCTAGCTGTGTGAGCTCTGTCTGCTCACACACTACTGAACACCTCCATGTAGAATCCTCCTCTAGCTGTCTGAGCTCTGTCTGCTCACACGCTACTGACCACCTCCATGTAGAATCCTCCTCTAGCTGTCTGAGCTCTGTCTGCTCACACCCTACTGAACACTTCAGTTGTTTTTTAAAGAGAATCACCGGGCCTCCTTCCTCATTTTCTGCCTTGAGGTAAAAGATGAACAAATAAATAAGTAAATAAATATGCTTTGCACCTCTGTTCCTCACAATGTTTCTTCTGCCGTGGCAAGGTGCACTTGTACCTCCCCCTCCCCATCCCTCAAACCCCAATTCACTCTTGAGCCAACAGCAGCCACATATTGTCACACTACTAGTATATGTTGGGAGTGTATCACATCTCACTAGCTCTACCGCACACTCTCTATCTACCCCTCACTCTCTCTACCCCTCACTCTATCTATCTACCTTTTTCTCCATCTCACGACCTCTTTCTGCCTCTCTCTCTACCCTTCTCTGTATCTCCACCTCTCTCAGTACCCCTTTCTCAGTCTCTTTATCTCTCTCTCTTGCCCTACCCTTCTATCTCTCTCTGGGTCTCTCTCTCTCTCTGTCTCATCGTGGTTCCTGTAACACACACACACACACACACACACACACACACACACCAGTCTGTGGTGTTAACTTGTCAAGAGGAAACCACCAACATTGTCTCCACAGCGGCTAACATTGTGTTGTTTGACTCAACATGGCCACTCTGACTGCTGCAGTGGCTCAAATACTCTGTTTCTACTGGTTGATGCCAGCGCCTTGGAAGAGAAGTGACTTATTTAACTAATTAACACTGTTTATTTGTTTCCACGCACGCACGCATGCACACACACACACACACACACACACACACACACACACACACACACACACACACACACACATACACACACACACTCTCTCTGCATCTCTTTCTCTCTGTCTCTTTGTGTCTCTCTGTCTCTCTCTATCTCTCTCTCTCTCTGTCTCTGTGTGTCTCTGTCTATCTCCCTCTCTGTCTGTGTGTGTGTCTCTGTCTCTCTCTGTCTCTCTCTGTCTTCTAACTACTGACTTTGTTAATAATTGTGTCAATCCTGCACATAACCTTTTCAAGGAAACATATTGCTTTTTTAGTCTAATCTAAGTTCTTAATGTTCGCTGCAAACAGGACATAATCTGAATGAAGATTCAAATGAACAGTGCACAAAGTTGTCTTTTCTTTCTCACCGTTTTCTCCTATACTCCTTGTTTATCGCCAAAGTTATGTTGTGCAGCTTTAATAGTGCTTTTGGTTCGTTTACATATTTGTAAAAATATATATAATATAACAATATTATGTAATTTGAAAAGCACAATAGTGAAACATTAAACTAACGTTGTAGTTCTCTAAAGTGATCTGTCTTTAATTGATAAGCGTTACACAGACACATTTCCCAAGATTAAATCATTTAATATACCAATAACCTAAAGACAATATAAACTGTTGTAAACTGTAGGCTTACCTTATCTTTTCCGTGATTAAAATGTGTTCCCATGCAGTATAAAGTTATAAAAGTATAAATGCAAGGGATGAATAGGAGGTTAAAGCGTTCCTAAAACAAGTAAATCAGGGAAATTTAAACGATAAAATACTGTAATTATTAATAGATTAAAAGTGGATCTAGAGAAAGATTGAGCTTCACGGCTGCTCACTGCGTAAGACTGAAGTTCAAATGAGGAAGTAGACTTTAACGTCTCAGAGAGGAAGCGATGTTTTCGCCATCTGGCATCACGTGTTTACAGGAAAAGGTTTTGAAGACTTCAGACACACAAGCATGCACACACAAAGACACACACTCACACAAAGTCAGTTGGATACACCACCCAAACATACAATCAGTTGGAGACACCCCCCAAACATAGATACTTGGAGACACCACCCAAATGTAGTCAGTTAGAGACCCCACCCAAACATACAGTCAGTTGGAGACACCTCCCAGACATACATGGGTTAGTGACACCACCCAAACATAGTCAGTTGGATACACCACCCAAAACATAGTCAGTTAGAGACCCCATCCAAACATACAGTCAGTTGGAGACACCACCCAAATGTAGTCAATTGGAGACCCAACCCAAACATACAGTCAGTTGGAGACACCACCCAAACATAGTCAGTTGGAGACACCACCCAAATGTAGTCAGTTAGAGACCCCATCCAAACATACAGTCAGTTGGAGACACCACCCAAACATACAGTCAGTTGGAGACACCACCCAAACATATAGTCAGTTGGAGACACCACCCAAACATAGTCTGTTGGATACACCACCCAAACATAGTCATTTGGAGACACCACCCAAACATAGTCAGTTCAGGAAGAGTTAGCAGAGGCCATTATTGAAAACATTTGTTTTATCAAGTTAAAAAATGAACACATTCCTTTTTCTATTCTTTGGACTCATCTTATAAAGTTTCTGTAAGACTATTCAGTTTAAAAAGTGTTCTTTGTCTCCAGAAAGAGAGAAGTGCCTCCACTTTGTGTGACCTTGGTTTGAGTTTAAAACATAACTTTAGTATCCTGAATAATACTTCCTGTCCTCCCCTGCTAGCTAGCGCAGTGGTTTTTACTCATTGTTCCTACAACACACACACACACACACACACACACACACACACACACACACACACACACAGACACACACACACATACACACACACACACACACACACACGCACACACACGTCTGTGGTCTTAATTTGTCAAGAGGAAATTACTAACATTGTCCACACAGTCTAACATTGTGCAACATGTTACACTGCTGCAGTGGCTCAAATGCTTCACTCTGTTTCTACTGGTTGATGCCCGCGCCTTGGAAGAGAAGTGACTTATTTAACTAATTAGTATTGTTTATTTAATAGACACACACACACACACACACACACAGAGTAATATACACACATATTTATATTCATACTGCACTCACACTCTCAGCAGAATTTTAAATGTTGTCAGTGCAAAGAACATTTAATATGAAATTATAATCATTTAAATAAGAAACAATATATGAAATACATACGGACTATATAAAGAATACAGAATATATAGTTAGTCTCTTTTTAAAATGCAGCTGTACAGTTGCGCAGGAATGTGCAAAATATGACCATTGAATGTCACTTTACCGAACACACACATACCCCCCCCCCCCCCCCCCCCCCCCCCCACACACACACACACACACACACACACACACACACACACATACACACACGGAGCGCTACTTCCTCTACTTCCTACTCTGACTGAATCCGCTGTCTGCTGCTCTCATAGCTCTGCTGCTCGTGTGTGCACTGTGCGCGTGCATGCCGGGGCACGTTCCTGCAGCGAGCGTAGCGGCAATAAACACATCTGTTCTCTCTTCTTCTTTTGTTGAATATTGGATCGGGGCTGGATGAATAGTATTCGGGGAAGCCCCGGAAACCAGCGTCGATCCACGCCGATGAATCCCAGTTCCAGTGGCAAATAACCACTACATCTCACCATTTTAGAGAAGTTATTGTGCAACTAGTCAATTGTTTTCCACTGTGAACCAACGGAGAGAGAGAGAGAGAGAGAGAGAGAGAGAGAGAGAGAGAGAGAGAGAGAGAGAGAGAGAGAGAGAGAGAGAGAGAGAGAGAGAGAGAGAGAAAAAGAAAGAGAGAGAGAGAGAAAGAGAGAGAGAGAGAAAGAGAGAGAGAGAGAGAGATTTCTTGTGACTGTATTTGCCTTCATTCGTGTTATTTTGTAAAGATGTAATGTGATATTGTGTGTTGTTTTATTTAAAGGGATACACGCGGAACAGAGCGAGGGATCCCAAACGCTTGACACAGGGAGGCGGAGAGGTACAAAGGGAGTTTACTTTGAGCGAGAAACAGGCAAGCCGGAGGGCTAAGCAGGCAGAGAGCGGTCAGACAGGCAGGGTCCGGCAACGGGCAGGAAACCAGGCGGACAGCGAGGCAAAGGGAGAGAATGGGTCACAAGGCAGGAACAGGGAAAGGATCAGTACTCTAGAGCCGGGAACCAAGACACTGAAGGGAGCAGAGTGAACCACGAACCAGCGCCGGCTGCTCGGAGATCCAGGGGAGGAATAGGGGGCCGGTGTGGAGACAGGGGGAAAGAGTGGAGTAGTGGCTGCCGGCGCCCGCTAGGTGGCGGAAGTGGACGGCGTGACACATATGCAATGTAAAATGTGTCTATTTATGTTCATCTTGCTCTGCCTATTACAACAATAAATCATTTGGTTTGAAGTAACTCAGCACTTGAGAAGTCTTTTCACTAGATACTTTCTTACTCTTCCTCAAGTCATTATCTGATGACTACTTTTACTCATTTGATATTGTTGTGAATATTGTGGAGCCAATCTCAATATTGTGTAATGTAGGCCTACTCTATATTTGAGAGGATCACTCGTATGAGAGGGACATGAAATGACCTTCAAGGTAATTTAAAACTGTTCCGATCGTCTCAACACATAAATCAATGGTGATGACGTAGTGTTCAAGTTTTTCAGGTCAGACAGTTGCACTGACGTCATCTAACCTGCAGATGGTGCTACAGTGCACCTTTTTCTAGTGTTTCAAAACGAACCTTACATCAAATCAATTGGTTTAATATTCTCTAGACGTTTAAATGATTCATGTAGGCCTATAGCTTCATTCTCCACGTTACTAGCTAGAGTTTAATTAAACAGACATAACTGCATAATATAGCAGTGTTGGCATTTAACAAACACTGTAGGCCTGGAAACAACTATGTTCATATATTTAGTCAGCGCTATAATAGGCCTACAGTTATGAAGCCTATTTGTATAGGACTGCTGTGTTGATGGTTGCAATTTATTGTTGTTCTAATACGTGGGTCACGAATACAGCTTAATAATCATAATCATTGATGCAACACACACCCACAGACATGCACCCCCCCCCCCCCCCCCCCCCCCCCCCCCCGAATCTGCTGTCTGCTGCTCTCATAGCTCTGCTGCTCGTGTGTGCACTGTGCGCGTGCACGCCGGGCCGCGTTCCTGCAGCGAGCGTAGCGGCAATAAACAGATCTGTTCTCTCTTCTTCTTCTTTTGTTGAATATTGGATCGGGGCTGGAGATTTATTCTTTATTATTCGTTAATTCCTATAACTATATAAGCCTAGTTATAAAGGGTAATGAAAGTTTAATGGAAGAGTTCTCAACAGCTTTATTCTTTATTATTCGTTGGTTCCTATAACAATATAAGCCGTATTATAAAGGGTAATGAAAGTTTAATAGAAGAGTTCTCAACAGCTTTATTCTTTATTATTCGTTGGTTCCTATGACTATATAAGCCTAATTATAAAGGGTAATGAAGGTTTAATAGAAGAGTTCTCAGCAGATTTATTATTCGGTTGTTCCTATAACTATAAAAGCATAATTATAAAGGGCAATGAAGGTTTAATAGAAGAGTTCTCAATAGTACAGCTGTATTTTTAAAACAGACATACCACATATTTTGTATTTTGTATATAGTGTCAGAGGATGCAGAGGAATGATAAATTTATTTATTTAATGCCACATTTATTAATTTCAGGGGACTTTTATTTCATAATGCTACATTTATTTATTTAATGCAACATTAATTTATTTCAGGGGACTTTTTTCACAAAGTCACGTTTTTATTTAATGCCACCTTTTTTGTGGCATTAAATGAATAAATGTGGCATTATGAAATAAGAGTCCCCTGAAATAAATAAATGTGGCATTATTAAATAAATGTAGCATTAAATAAATAAATGTGGCATTTACTAAATAAATATGGCATTTACTAAATAAATATGGCATTTACTAAATAAATGTGGCATTTACTAAAAAAAGGTGGCATTTACTTAATAAATGTGGCATTAAATGAATAAATGTGGCATTATAAAGTAAAAGTCTCCTCAAATAAATACATGTGGCACTATGAAATACATTATGCATTGAATAAATAAATCTTGCATTAAATGAATAAATGTGGCATTTAAATAAAAAAATGCATTAAATTAAAAAAGGTGGCATTATGAAATAAAAGTCCCCTTGAAATAAGTAAATGTGGCTTTAAATAAATAAATGTAGCATAATGAAATAAAGGTTCCATGAAATACCTAAATTTAGTATTAAATAAATAAATGTAGCATTTTGATATAAGTCCCCTGACACTATATAAAAAATACAGAATATATAGAGTAGGTCTGTTTTAAAAAATGCAGCTGTACTATTGAGAACTCTTCTATTAAACCTTCATTACCCTTTATAATTAGGCATACATAGGAACCAGCAAATACTAAAGAATAAAGCTGTTGAGAACTCTTCTATTAAACCTTCATTACCCTTTATAATTAGGCTTATATAGTTATAGGAACCAACGAATAATAAAGAATAAAGCTGTTGAGAACTCTTCTATTAAACCTTCATTACCCTTTATAATTAGGCTTATATAGTTATAGGAACCAACGAATAATAAAGAATAAAGCTGTTGAGAACTCTTCTATTAAACCTTCATTACCCTTTATAACTAGGCTTATATAGTTATTGGAACCAACGAATAATAAAGAATAAAGCTGTTGAGAACTCTTCTATTAAACCTTCATTACCCTTTATAATTAGGCTTATATAGTTATAGGAACCAACGAATAATAAAGAATAAAGCTCCAGACCCGATCCAATATACAACAAAAGAAGAAGAGAGAACAGATGTGTTTATTGCCGCTACGCTCGCTGCAGGAACTCGCCCCGGCGTGCACGCGCACAGTGCACACACGAGCAGCAGAGCTATGAGAGCAGCAGACAGCGGATTCAGTCAGAGTAGCAAGTAGAGGAAGCAGCGTGTGTGTGTGTGTGTGTGTGTGTGTGTGTAAGCGTGTGTGTATGTGCGTGTTTGTTTGTGTGTGTGTGTGTGTGTGTCTGTGCGTGCATGTGTGACTATGTGACTGTGTGTGTGTGTGCATGTGTGACTGTGTGTGTGTACCTGGGTAGGGTGTTAAGGAGGGGAGTTCAGGACAGCTGTCGCAGGCGTCCCTCACTCCGTCCCGGTCCGTCTGCATGGGGTTGGGGACCCGGGGACAGTTATCCAGGACGTTGGGGATGCCTGAACACACACACATACACACACACACACACACACACACAGATGCACACACATGTTTAGACACACACACACACCATAGGGGGGTAAAGATACATCCCTTTATCATCTCTCCTCTCTTTCCCCCCTCCTCTCTCTCCCTTCTCCCCTGTCTCCCCTCCTCACCAGAGAAAGAGAGAGAGAGAGAGAGAGAGAGAGAGAGAGAGAGAGAGAGAGAGAGAGAGAGAGAGAGAGAGAGAGAGAGAGGATTCTCGGGAGGCAGTTCAAAATAAACTTTATTCAGTTATACATTTTTTGCCTGTGTGCGTGCGTACGTGGGTGCGTGCGTGTCTGCGTGTGTGTACGTGTGTGCGTGCGTGGGTGAGTGTGTGTACCTGCTTGTGGCTCTTGGCGTACTCCAGGCCTGACCCGGATAGCGGGGGACCCCAGAAGCCTGCGGGACAGGGCCGGCAGGTGAAGCCCCCTGCAGTGTTGACACAGGAGCCAGGTGAGAAGCAGGGCCACGCCCCGCACTGGACACCATAGAATATACTTTATATACTCTATATACTTTATATATGTACACATGTACCTACACATTACCATACACACACACGAGAAGCAGGGGTACCCCACACTGGAACATATATCATACATATATTAAACCATTATACATCATATAGCAAATACATTATATACACACATACAAAATACACAACACACATACTTTATTCACACCCTCATCAATCCATTACTGTGTGTCTTTACTGTGTGTCTACTGTGTGTCTACTGTGTGTCTCTACTGTGTGTCTGCTGTGTGTGTCTCTACTGTGTGTCTACTGTGTGTCTCTACCGTGTGTCTGCTGTGTGTCTCTACTGTGTGTCTGCTGTGTGTCTCTACTGTGTGTCTACTGTGTGTCTCTACTGTGTGTCAACTGTGTGTCTCTACTGTGTCTCTACTGTGTGTCTCTACTGTGTGTCTCTACTGTGTCTCTACTGTGTCTCTACTGTGTGTCTATACTGTGTCTCTACTGTGTGTCTCTACTGTGTCTCTACTGTGTGTCTACTGTGTGTCTCTACTGTGCGTATGCTGTGTGTCTCTACTGTGTGTCTACTGTGTGTCTCTACCGTGTGTCTGCTGTGTGTGTCTCTACATTGTGTCTCTACTGTGCGTCTACTGTGTGTCTGCTGTGTGTCTCTACCGTGTGTCTGCTGTGTGTCTACTGTGTGTCTCTACTGTGCGTCTACTGTGCCCCCACCTCATCCACGTCTCTGCAGTGGGTCCCGTTGCCGTTGGTTCCTGGTGGGCAGGAGCCACAGCGGTACCCTGGGAACTCAAGGGCCTCCATTCAGGACACGCCCTTATAGCAGGGGCTAGGGGAACACCGCGACCACGGCTCCTGGAACCCTGCACACACACAGGTCCAGGGAGACAGACAGGGAGACAGACAGAGGGACAGGTGGACAGACAGGGAGACAGACAGGTAGACAGACAGAGGGACAGGTGGACAGGCAAGGAGACAGACATAGGGACAGACAGAGGAACAGGTGGACAGACAGGGAGACAGACAGGGAGAGGGACAGGTGGACAGACAGGGAGATAGGTAGACAGACAGACAGGGAGACAGACAGTGGGACAGGTGGACAGACGGTGAGACAGACAGAGGGACATACATAGGGACAGACACACAGACAGACAGGGAGACAGTGAGACAGGTAGACAGACAGACAGGGAGACAGACAGAGCAAAGAGGGACAGACAGACAGACAGACAGGGAAACAGGTAGACAGACAGACAGAGGTACAGGGAGACAGATGGGCAGGTGGACAGACAAACAGACAGTTTCAGTAATGACCTGAAACTTTAACGTCAATTGTTTGACAGGCCAAGATACGTTAAGATAAGATAAGATAATCAAGGCCATTACTTACCACACACCTGGCACTCTAGGATAGAGTTCCGGATGAGAGACATCTCATCTCTCCTTTACCTTACTAGACAAGAGGAGAGAGGAGAGGAGGAAAGGTTAGGAGAGGAGAATATAATTAAACTATGAATACAGTCAAATATTCCCCTCTCTTTCTCTCTCTCTCTCTCTCTCTCTCTCTCTCTCTCTCTCTCTCTCTCTCTCTCTCTCTCTCTCTCTCTCTCTCTCTGTGATGTCTTGTTGTAGCTCTCCCAGGATCTGGTTGAAGATGATGGGATGACCAATCAGAGCCTTTGTATGGGCAACTTTTAACTAGTCTAACCAAATAACTTGCTGACCACTGTACAAAACATAATAATTAAACTGAAAACACGCCTGCTTATCTTCCCTATATAAGAGGGGGGATACAGTACAGTAAAAGATCACGTACGATGTGAAGTTAAGTGAATGTACATAGTAAAATGGGAAGTTAAGTGACTGTAAAGAGTACGATGGGAAGTTAAGTTAATGTAAAGAGTACGATGGGAAGTTAAGTGAATGTAAAGAGTACAATGGGAAGTTAAGTGAATGTAAAGAGTACGATGGGAAGTTAAATTAATGTAATATGTTAGAGAGTGAAGACAGAGAGTGTGATACAGAGTGAGAGAGGGAAGACAGATTGATACAGAGTCTGAGAGAGTGATACACGGTGAGAGAGGAGGAGTGAGGAAAGTGATGCTGAGTGAGCGAGGGAAGACAGAGAGTGATACGGAGTGAGAAAGTGTCAGTGCGAAAAGAGGAAGCCGATTCTCACGTCATTATGTCTGCTCTGCTACTGGGTGTGATGTCACAACCACCCATGGAGGAAGCTTCATCACACAACAAGCACCCTAATCTGTCCCCGTCGTCTTCCTCACGTAACCCTGACACCGTCCATACCATGAACCCTGACCTCTGTCACGCTGTACTCTGTGGTGAAACTATAGACCTTCACCCGTGATGTCTCGCTGTAGGACCTGTACATCGTGACGTCACATCGCCATGACCGCCTTCGTTTAGAAGCACAAGAATGTTATTGGTGGTAAGGGTGTTTTGGTCATCGGAACACAAAGTGACAAGAGTACCGCCAACTAAAAATCCCATGATGCGTTCTGATGTATGAGCCCTATAAGGTTAGAGATGGTTAAGTTTAGGTAAAGGTTAGCTGGTTGCTTGTGGTCAGCGTGTAGCAGTTGGTTAGTGTAGAGCTGGGAGTGGGCGGAGTCACTAAATAGGTCTGATACGGGCGTCTAACAGTGTGGTGTAGTACAAGCAAGAACTGTTAAGACAAGAATGAACACCTACTGCTTCATTAACCCAAACTGCTACAGTGTTAGCACACGCTGAGCATCAGGTAGAAAGCTGAGACAGGTACACAGGTAGACTAGCGTAGAAAGCTGAGACAGGTACACAGGTAGACTAGCGTAGAAAGCTGAGACAGGTACACAGGTAGACTAGCATAGAAAGCTGAGACAGGTACACAGGTAGACTAATGTAGAAAGCTGAGACAGGTACACAGGTAGACTAGCGTAGAAAGCTGAGACAGGTACACAGGTAGACTAGCGTAGAAAGCTGAGACAGGTACACAGGCAGACTAGCGTATGTGTGACATGATAAGGATCCAAAGCTATCAGAGC
Source organism: Lota lota (assembly GCA_026745465.1). Lineage (NCBI taxonomy): Eukaryota > Metazoa > Chordata > Actinopteri > Gadiformes > Lotidae > Lota > Lota lota. Next base: position 142,411 of record JACYXH010000666.1, on the reverse strand, counting down.
ACACACTAACAGCAGGCAAATTCACACAGCGCAAATCTCTTTGGATTAAAAGGTCAAGCATGAATCAATAAATGTAAACAGTTTACGCAGCAGCCCAATTTACTGGTCCTTAACTGGTGTGTGTGTCTGTGTGTGTGTCTTGACAGCTGCTATGTTATAACTGCTGCAATGGTTTTGAATGAGGGGTGGTTGGTTGGTTTTAACTCCCTTACCGTCTGAACATTGAGCTGTAGGCTGATCTACACATCACCAGTGTGTAGGCCTATGTTGTCTGGTGGCTTGAAGACGTGGCATGCCATTGGTCAATGTGATCAGAGCGTGGTCCATCCATCCATATCCATCTATCCATCTATCCATCTATCTATCTATCTATCTATCTATCTATCTATCTATCTATCTATCTATCTATCTATCTATCGGCAGTTCTGATAAGAGTCGTCTGCAGGCTCTTTCTTACGCAACCCCCCCCCCCCGCCCCCCCCCCCCCCCCACACACACACACACACACAGTATTATTAGAAGGGCATAGTTGAATAGTATGAAGGTGTAAAATAAAGGCAACGTGTATATGGCGTTGGCCTGGTGGTTGCGTGTGTCGAGGACAGCCACAGCAGACAGAGTAGGCGACGTCTTCCCATGTCGCTGTCCGAGGTGCTGAACCTCGGCTGAGTGATGACTTCACACGCTGCTGACAAGCCACTGACCGCCAGGTTTAGGAAATCACCCCCCGGTGTACATACGCCATTTAAAAAGAAATAAACACGTGAAACACTTTGCTGGAAGAACTACTTGCACCGAGTGAGATGACGTAAGAAAAAGAAAAACAGAATTGTTGATAGCTTTTTGTGCTATACAAAAACTAAATGGCATTAAAAACAAGACTCGTTGTATGTAACTATTCTGTCTGGTTCCTGAACCTATCTGCTCTCACTTACAACTATAGAAGACCATGTTAGCCAAATTACAACTCAAACTATGAACATTAGCAGATGTTTTTATCCAGAGCGTTCAGTGAGATGAATGGCCAGGTTTGGGCTGCTCAGGTAGGACATTGGGGATCCTTTGGACTAGGAGTCTAAACAAACCAAATAACTGGGTCCTCTGAGGCCCCTAACAGTCCTGGTTCATTCTGGGGCTGCAGGGCTGCCGGCCCCCCTGTAAACGCCCCTTCAGTTCAGTTTCAACAAGCGGAGGACAGGTGTGTCACATCAGCGCTTAATCAGCAGGTGACCAGGTAACCCTATCAGCCAATCAGAGGCGATGCCTTTAACAGCAGGTGTTTAACCTAGAGAGGGAGTCATCGAATGCAAAGAATGCAAACCAATCTACAAATGGTGTAGAAAAGTCTGGTTGAACTATCAATTAAAAGTCATGAACGTATTTATGAATTCGATTCCTTCCTGGAACTACAGGCTGTTCTGTGGTTCTCTAGAGGCGTGGCACCAACTGCCATGCTCTACCTGTCGTGCCACATGGGACTAGAGATTCAAATCACGCAAAGGATTCCTGGAATTGTTGAGTCCCTACTTAATAAAACCATTTACAAACCATATATATATATATATATATATATATAATATAGAGAAAGAGAGAGAGAGAGAGAATTCAGTACAATAGAGAGAGAATTCAGTACAATAGAGATTGAGAATATAGCTATTCTACTAAATACATATTGTAGAGAATGTTCATTTTCCACTGAATATGTCCCATTCTACTTTTGTAAATTTGAATTTAAATCAAAAAGGTTTAGAAACGTTTTATTATGTTAACAAAATGAACACTTCACATTGTCAATATTTTCTACTTCCTGTAGTCGTTTGCAATTTGATATCATTAAACGTATAAAAAACAGGAGCAAGAGGAGAGGGGACAGAGAGATGGAGAGAGATATTAACTTTAACTGAGCATTTAGATTGGAAGACACAGGCCCAAAGCTGTTGACACAGAGACATCGATGACAGTCCGCTTCACTGTAGGAGAGAGGGAGGGAGAGAGAGGGAGGAGGGAAGAGGGAAGGTGGGAGAGAGAGGTAAAGGGAGGGGAAAAGAGATGAAGAGAGAGGAGAGACACTGAGAGGGAAGGAGAGGGGGAGTGAGAGGAGGGAAAGAGAATGAGGGAGCGTGAGGAGAATGTACCAACTCTACTGAATATATATTGTACTGAGAATGTACCTATTCAACTAAATACATATTGTACTGAGAATGTACCTATTCTACTGAGTACATATTGTACTGAGAATGTACCTATTTTACTGAATACATATTATAGAGAATTAACCTTTTCTACTGAATACATATTAAAAAGAGAAATCCCTCCCTGTCCGAGCCGGTCTTATGCGAGATGAACCATGTGATATTTCTATCAGGGTTCTCCCCGAACAATGTGGGCTGAAGTGGCGCAGTGGAACCATCTTCCTTTCCTTTTTTTTTTTTTTTAATATATTTTTAATGTTTTTTTTTTTCAATTAACAATTTTACAAAGTCATATATAGAATATATACAAATCAAGACATCCCCAATCAAAATTCACTTCTACTAGTGTAAAATTGAAAAAAACACTCATAACATTATACAATATTGAATACAAAAACATTTTTACACACACAAAGTACAAAAGTACAAAGTACAAAAATACTTGCTCACCCTGAGGGGAAAGGACAATCGAGCAAACGGGACACAGCTTTCAAAGTTGTGTGTGTGCTAGAGAGTGTGTTTGACAGTTGTGTGTGTGTTTGACAGTTGTGCGTTAGAGATTGTGTTTGACAGTTGTGTGTGTTAGAGAGTGTATTTGACAGTTGTGTGTGTGTTTCACAGTTGTGTGTTGGAGAGTGTGTTTGACAGTTGTGTATGTGTGTTAGAGAGTGTGTTTGACAGTTGTGTGTGTTTTTGACAGTTGTGTGTGTGTTATTAGTGTCTTTGAAAGTTTTGTGTGTTGTGTGAAAATGAAATATAAGGAGGTACTATATGTAAATAATGGTACAGAAAAATCAAGGGGTGTAGCGATTTTGTTAAAAAATGATGTTGTAGAAGATATAAAAGAGATAATTAGAGATACGGGGGTTCGAATAATTGTAATAGAATTTAAATATGAAGAAACCATTTATAAATTAATTCATATATATGGCCCGAATATAGAAATAGAAAGAAAAGAATTTATATAAATCTAAAGAAATGTTGGGTAGGAAATTGTGTACTAGTAGGGGATTTCAATTTAAAATGTAGTAGAATGGACATGGCTATAGGGAAAGTCATTTAAATATGAGGCGTCAAGAAAAGTGTGGTTAAAAATAATGGAGGAGAAGGAGTTGGTGGATGTATGGAGGAAGGAAAACCCGTTTAGATGGGATTAATAATGCACTGAATGTCATAGATATGCCAGAATGGGTACTAAAGGAAGTAAATAAGAATGTAACAAGTTTTATTTGGGATGGAAAACCTGCAAAAATAGCACAAAAAACTCTAATAGGAAGATATGAAGAAGGGGGATTAAAACTTGTGGATTTAGAAACAAAGAAAAGAGCAATAAGAATAAAAACTGTGAACAATTATTTATATGATAGAGTGGATTATGGGTGGAAACATTTGTTTAAGGAATATTTGTACAAATATGGCGGGTGTGAAGAAAATGGATCATTAATGATAATGAAGAATACAATGTATGATAACGTACCTAGAATATAGAAAGAGGTGTGTGGGAGTGTGTGTGGATGGTGGCTGGTTTAAGCAGCCTCACCTGGCCCGAGTCAGACTGATTGGACTCTGGGGCTGGGTGAGGCTGCACACCTGTTGCACATTGAGCAATCAGTGTGCACAGGTTAAACCAGCCACCACCACACACACTCGAGAAGAGCTCTTCGGCATGGCAGCATGGAGCACCGTCTGCCGGCCTCATCGTATGCAACTTTAAACAATAAACTGGATTTAACATCACCACCCTGTGTCCAATTGCTTGGAGGAGCCCGAGGAAAGTCACCTAGGTGGAGTATGGGAGTCACCTAGGTGGCGTGTAGTAGTGGACTTTGCTACACTGGCGCCCAATGTGGGGCCTCTCCAAACCGTGTTTGGACTCATGAAGGCTGTCCAGGGGCGCACTGGATCCAGCAGCGACAACGGACAGCCTTCTCCCAACACCATCCCTCTCCCCAACGGCGCTGTGGATTCCAGCGGAGGACGGGGGAGGCAGCGCAGCAACCGCCACAGGCAACCGTCTGCAGCTAGCCACCCCGGCATCCAGCCAGCGCCGCAGCCCAACCAACTCTTCCGCCAGCCCGTCCAGACAGCCCTGGGTCAGCAGCCCAGGCCTCCGAGTCTCCAGGATGGAGGGGGAGGGTGGGCTGGAGTGGACCGCCAAGTCCGCCGACACCTCCGCCAGTCAAGGCAGCAGCCCAGGCCTCCGAGTCTCCAGGATGGAGGGGGAGGGTGGGTTGGGGTGTCACCCTGGGGAGGTGTGGGGACTGTGGGGTTGGGGTTGTTTTTTTTTATTTTATTTTTTCGGTATGGTAACCCTGGTCAGAGTCCATGAGGTATGGTAACCCTGGGTCAGAGTCCGGTTTAGGATTTCTTTTTTTTTTTGTGGATGGGGGGTGGAGGAGGAGGGGGGGGAGGGGAGTAGGTTTCAGCCGGGGATACTCCCCGGCTTCAATTGGGTGTTGGGGGTATGTGGGAGTGTGTGTGGATGGTGGCTGGTTTAAGCAGCCTCACCTGGCCTGAGTCAGACTGATTGGACTCTGGGGCTGGGTGGGGCTGCACACCTGTTGCACATTGAGCAATCAGTGTGCACAGGTTAAACCAGCCACCACCACACACACTAGGGAAGAGCTCTTCGGCATGGCAGCACGGAGCACCGTCTGCCGGCCTCATCGTATGCAACTTTTACAATAAACTGGTTTCAATAAACTGGTTTCAACATCAACACCCTGTGTCCAATTGTTTGGAGGAGCCCGAGGAAAGTCACCTAGGTGGAGTATGGGAGCCACCTAGGTGGCGTGTAGTATGGACATTGCTACATTGGCGCCTGAACAGGGACCTCTCCAAACCGTGTTTGGACACAGGAAGGCTGTCCAGGGGCGCACTGGGCCCAGCAGCGACAACGGACAGCCTTCTCCCAACACCATCCCTCTCCCCAACGGCGCTGTGGATTCCAGCGGAGGACGGGGGAGGCAGCGCAGCAACCGCCACAGGCAACCGTCTGCAGCTAGCCACCCCGGAATCCAGCCAGCGCCGCAGCCCAACCAACTCTTCCGCCAGCCCGTCCAGACAGCCCTGGGTCAGCAGCCCAGGCCTCCGAGTCTCCAGGATGGAGGGGGAGGGTGGGCTGGAGTGGACCGCCAAGTCCGTCGACACCTCCGCCAGTCAAGGCAGCAGCCCAGGCCTCCGAGTCTCCAGGATGGAGGGGGAGGGTGGGTTGGGGTGTCACCCTGGGGAGGTGTGGGGACTGTGGGGTTGGGGTTGTTTTTTTTGTTTTGTTTTTAGGTATGGTAACCCTGGTCAGAGTCCGTGAGGTATGGTAACCCTGGTCAGAGTCCGTGAGGTATGGTAACCCTGGGTCAGAGTCCGGTTTAGGATTTATTTTTTTTGGATGGGGGGTGGAGGAGGAGGGGGGGGGGGGGGGGAGTAGGTTTCAGCCGGGGATACTCCCCGGCTTCAATTGGGTGTTGGGGGTATGTGGGAGTGTGTGTGGATGGTGGCTGGTTTAAGCAGCCTCACCTGGCCTGAGTCAGACTGATTGGACTCTGGGGCTGGGTGGGGCTGCACACCTGTTGCACATTGAGCAATCAGTGTGCACAGGTTAAACCAGCCACCACCACACACACTCGAGGAGAGCTCTTCGGCATGGCAGCACGGAGCACTGTCTGCCTGCCTCATTATATGCAACCATTACAATAAACTGGATTTAACATCACCGCCCTGTGTCCAATTGTTTGGAGGAGCCCGAGGAAAGTCACCTAGGTGGAGTATGGGAGCCACCTAGGTGGCGTGTAGCAGGGACATTTGCTACAATATTGTACTGAGAATGTAGCTATTCTACTGAATAAATTTTGTACTGAGAATGTACCTATTCTACTGAATACATATTGTAGAGAATATAGCTATTCAACAGAAAATGGCCACATTCTACTTTTTGTCAATTTTATTGAAATAAAAAGTGTACAGACATTTTATTACATTTTCATTCACAATTCAGAGGTATAGAGTAATAAAAACTAAATAAAGACTGTATATTTTCAGGGTTATTTTCTTAATGAATTTATCCTTGTTAAATGACAGCAGTACAACCTTAATGCAGTTCTCTCAGATCAACATAGTAGAGATTCCCATGCAGGAAACAACATTAGTGGTTTTGGTCATTTGATTATTTTACTATCAAACAAAGGTCCTAGTCTGTTTAATTGACAGGTGAGATGATCAGGGGGGCAGAGTTTGTACCATCATAATTATAGCAACCTGGGGATAGGAATAGATAGAGAGGCTCGCTAAAGGTGCAGCCAGTAGCAGAGTAGATATGAACCCTGGCTTCCACATCATAGAAGGAGACCAGACTCTCATCATAATCAACAAACACCCCCACCTTCTGGAGCTCAGCTCTCAGAGGGAGACAGACATCAGGGTCATCACTAAATACCAACCCACCGTTGTCTAAGTAAAGAGTCCAGTAACCTTTCTCAGGGGTAAACATACTACCTTTTCTGTTGATGGACTCTCTGGCCACTCCTAAATGCCATGCAGTCTTGTCTTTAACCTGGACCTCAAAGTAAACTCTTCCTGAGGAGAAGCTCTGCCTCGTGAGAACATTTAGCTTCTGTGTAAATCTCTTAGGGTTGTCTGGGAATTCCTTCTCTACACCTCCATCATGTACTTGTTTCCCATCCTCAGACAGGATGAGCTGGGGTGGAGCTGTATCAGGATCCAGAGTCACATCTACTTCATACTGCTGGACCCTCTTCAGTTCAGCAGTATGCAGCTTCTTCATCTCCACGTTCAGTGTATCCTCCAGCTGATCCAGGGATCTCCTCAAGGTCCCTACGTGTGACGGAGGACGGACCTCTACCGTTGTCCAGTCCCTGATGGGTGGAGGACTCTACAGGGATCTGAAGGTCTGGAGGAAGTGGAGGTGGTCTTCAGTGTGTGAGAGCTGCTTCACCTCTGAGCTTATATTGGTCAGATCTTTTATTTCCTGCTCCAGCTCTTTGATGAGGCCTTCAGCTTCTTTCTCTGTGGATTTCAGTTTCTCTTTAACCGTTTGGTTGTGATCATCCTGCCACTTTTCAATAGAGCGCTTTAGAGCGGTCAAGACCTGCACACCATCGGCTATCTCTCTGTCTGCGTCTGCTTTATTGCGGTCCGCTGTGTCTTTGATCTCCTGAATCTTTCGTTGTCTCTCCTGGATCATCTGCTGAACTTCAGTCTCTATTTTGCCCAGCTGGGCCGTCTTCACTTCATATTCCTCCTTTAGAGGTACAACAGAATGGTACTTGTGGCCACCCTTAGTGCAGCACAGACACACACACACCTGTTCAGTCTGGCAGAAGAGCTCCAGAAGTTGGTCGTGTTTCTTACACATTCTGTCTTCCAGACAGTCCATAGGCTCGACCAGCCGATGTCTCTTCAGGACTGCGACTCTCTGATGTGGCTCCAGGTGGGTTTGACAGTAAGAGGTAAAACGCACTAGGCAGGACTTCACCGCCTTCAGCTGGGTCCCAGTACATACATCACAGGGAACTTTTGCTGGTTCAACACAAAGCTGCTCTTTGACTCGTACAGTTCTTCTAAACTGATAAACTATCTCTGATATTAAGGTATTGACCTGTAAATCAGGTCTTCTCTGGAACAGCTTGTTGCAAACAGGACATTTGTACAGGAGTTGGTCATCCCAGAACTTTGTAATACAGGTTCTACAGAAGTTGTGTCGACATGGTGTGGTGACTGTGCTGTTGAACACATCCAGACAGATGGAACATGAAAAGTTCTCTGCAGACCAGGAAGTAGCAGAGGCCATGCCTAGACACAGACGACAAGGTTTATGTATTGAGCAATTCCATTCTTTTTCTAATTCCAAAAAGAGAAGAGAGGTTCTAAAGTTGTGTTGTTTTACTCACCTATTTGTGGTTGCTGTCTGTCAGACTATGAGTCCCAAAATGTGTTTTATATTTCTCCTGAAAGAGAGAACTGCTTCACGTCGGGTTTCTATGAACGTTAAGTTTTGTTTCCTGAACAACACGTCCTCTCCTCTCCTCCCCTAACACCTGGCTCCCCCCCCTCAGAAAAGACCTATTTATTGCCGATACACTCAGTGTAGGAACTCGCCACCGTTTGCATGCAAACAGTGCACACACTAGCAGCAGAGGTGTGTGTGTGTGTGTGTATCACCTTTTTCTTTCGTTTCCTGAACCAGACTTCCTGTCCTCCCCTAACCACGGATGTTTCATAACAACCTGTGGCTCCCAACTTTAAACACAGATTAGCGTCTGCCTTGCATGAACACTCGTATTTGAGCACTTTGTGTGAGTCGATGTGTCCTCGTATATAACTAGAATCAATACGATGGATGACAGTTATCATCACTGTGGAAAAGGCTCTCTGGGGATGGACCATTCCGACCACCCCCACGGCTAGCGAAGTGGTTCTGCCTTCTCATTATGGTTCCTGTAACAAACACACACACACACACACACGTCGGTGGTCTTATCTTGTCAAGAGGAAACCACTAACATTTCCCCCACAGCGTCTAACATTGTGTTGTTTGACTCATCATGGCCACTCTGACTTCTGCAGTGACTTAATGCTTAACTCTGTTTCTATTGGTTGATGCCCGGGCCTTGGAAGACAAGTTACTTTTTCAACAAATTAGCGTTGATTTTGTATTTATTTAACAAACACAAACACACACACACACACACACTTCGGTGTAATGAAACAAGAAATTACAATGATCAAAAGTCTAGCCTGTAAAACACTTTCATAAACACCATGGATCAAACCAGGAAACATACCAGGAACAATAATGGATGTCTGTTGAAGTCATTCAAATAATCAATACTTAATCAGAATCAGAATTTGCTTTATTGTCAACGAAGTATAACACGTACAAGGAATTTGTCTTGGTATTTGTTGCAATCAATAACAACAACAAAACACAAATATGAAAATAGAAACATTTACAATTAGAAATAATATATAAAATAAAATGGACTATATAAAAAATACAGAATATATAATAATAATATAATAATATGTACAGTTGTGCATGAATGTGCAAAATATGCAGAGGTGGGTAGAGTAGCCCAAAATTGTACTCAAGTAAAAGTACTGTTACTTCAGAATAATAAGACTCAAGTAAAAGTAAAAAGTAGTCATCCAAATAATTACTTGAGTAAGAGTAAAAAAGTACTTGGAGAAAAAACTACTCAAGTACTGAGTAACTGTAGAGTAACGTCTGATTTATTTTTTAACACAAGACAACAATCAAACAGACTAAAATAATACAAAATAATCATCTTTAGGCAAATTATAGGTAATCCAATCAATAAAATAAAATAAAATAAATTAATTAATTACAAAATAGCTTAAATTAAAATAATTCAGGTAAACTCAAGTACTTCAAAATACAATAAATAAAATAATAATAAATAAATAAATAAGCACAAGTAACACAAATTTCCAAACCTTTATACTTTTTTTATCAGGCAGAACTAGAACGAGGCAGCCCATAAACTCTCATAAGCTGTGTGTGTGGTGTGTCTCCACAGTGACAGAACAACAGAAGGAAACACACACACATTTCATACCAGGCATGCTGAACAGAAAAAGCACCTCAAAACTCCCACAGATAGACAACAGATTTGGCAATATTCTAACCTTTAGGCTGACACTGGCCCTTTACATAGCGGAGTCAAAACTCCAGGAACTCTTTGGCACAGTAACAAGAGAACCCTTTTATATTGAAGGCCACACTGGGTGTGTGTGTGTGTGTGTGTGTGTGTGTGTGTGTGTGTGTGTGTGTGTGTGTGTGTCAAAACATGCAGAAACAAACTATTTCACCAAAGAATCACTCAGTGATGTCACTATTAAGCTTCAACAGTAGCTGGCTCTCAAGGTTCTTGCTGTGATCGTTTAGCAGTGAACAGGAGTCCTGCATGACTGAAAAGTCTCTCACAGGCTGCAGATGCAGGAAGACCTGTGTTGACTTTGAGTGACAGCTTCTTGATGCGAGGAAAGGTGTGGAGTAGATCCATACCTGCAGGGGACAGACATGTAGTCAAGGCCTGTGGGTTTTAAGGGAAGATAAATCGTTTTTCAAACGAATTAAGTCTGCACATTATTCTTACCCTTCTAATGTATAGGCTGTCAAGCTGCTGATGTTTGACATTAAAAGCTAGCTTCTAACTATATTGCCACCCTGTGGTTTGTCACTGACACACTATGATCCTAAATGACAGTAATATTATACAGAGTTGTATAGGTCAATGTCTACTGGTTCACATTTGAATTGATAAACAAGTATATTTACCATCATTTAAGATGTTCTCCTCTGTGGTCCAGGATGTTCTGAATCTTGGTAGGAGTATTGCTGCTGCAATCAGCTCAGGCTCTTTCATGACGTCTCCAAAATGTTTCTGGATCCCTTGCTGCAGGGCGTGAACAAGAGGTGTACACGTTTTGCAAGTTGACTCCAACCTCTTCAGCTTGTCCCGCAACTGGTAAAGTGTTGGCAGCAGGAGGCCCATACACACAGATGATACCCCTTGGAGGATATTAAGGGCCATGGCAACAGGCTTCATCACAGCAGCATACTCGACCAAAAACCCCATTTCAGCTGGACTGAACCTATAAAAGATGTAACGATAAAAAAATTACTTACAGCTATTACTGGTACAATGTCTTAATTATGCATTGTACATGTTAAATACACAAATAAATATAAATAAATTAGTTAAGTTATTTCATTGAAGTCATCCACAATTGTCACACCACCATGCAAAGAAAACTTAGTTACTTGAGACAAGTGGATTCACCCATTAATCAGCAAGGCTTATTTATTTTTATTATTCTTTAAAAACAACATATACATTTTGTCAACTTACATATTTAATGCTGTGCAGACATTGCGAATTGCTTGTTCTCCTTGCTCTCAGTAAATGCGCACAATCCTTTCTACAGCGAGGAACAGGGAGCTCCAGCGTGTCTGATTGGGTCGGAGAAACTGCAGCTTGCATTCACGTTCCACTGTTTCATGAGCCATGGTTGACCTGCTGGTTTTATTCCAAAGAGCATGACATTTTGCAAAAGCAGACCGAGACAGCCTCTTGTAGGTTTCGTTTGCAGCTCCTCCTGCAGCAGTGGCATCAACTGTAGATATAAGATTGAGGAGATGGCATGCACACTTTTGGTGCCTTGGAAGTTGGTACTTAAGGCCTGTGTTGTCATCCAGAATAGCAGACACATCTTGATACTCCACCTCTGACTCACTCTGATCTTCTGTTGCATCATCAAGGGTGGAGTCACTCTCCTCTTGTACATTGATGGCTTCCTCCTCTTTCTCCTCACCATATACATAGAAAGGCCTTCAGGAAGTTTGAGCCACTGTCTGTTGTCGTCACTTTTTCCCTGATGTGGTACTCAGAATGTATTTCCTCTAATGCAGCAGCAAGGACATCAAACGTGTGCGAGCCTTTGACAGGTCTAAAAGCCAATGCAGCGGAGTACCTCTCCAGTGAGGTGTTGTCTATCCAGTGACAGGTGACACCTAAGTAGCTACGTTGTCTGGCAGACCAGCAGCCTGTTGTGGTAGCAACATAGTTCACAGCACTCAGCTTTTTGATGATTATGCTCTTCTTCTGTTTGGCAGATTCTTGTATTCTTGTGCATAACGTTTTCCTTGTCATTACTATATGAGTTTGCAAGGTTTCTATCAAAGTCTTGAAGGATGGCGTCTCAACCACAGAAAATGGTTGGTATGCCTCACATACAAAATTGAGCACCAGCTTGTCAAGTGTTGCTTGTGTTACCCGCCCTGGGGCAGCAAAGGCTGTGATTTTTGCATTTTTCGCAAGACTATCACTGGAAGAGGAGGTCTTATGCTTTCTGTAGTTATCTAGTAAGTCTGTGTACTTTACCAGTTTGTTGGGGTGAACCCTCTGTGGATAAAAAAAAAATCTGTGAGGCTACAGGGAGATCAAGATATTAAAAGAGACTTATTATCACATCAAATGTGTATATATATATATATACATATAAAATGTTGCAGTATGAAGTAGATGTGACTCTGGATCCTGATACAGCTCCACCCCAGCTCATCCTGTCTGAGGATGGGAAACAAGTGGAGGTGTATGGAAGAAACTCCCAGCCAACCCTAAGATATTTACACAATGTATATATGTTCTCACGAGGCAGAGCTTCTCTTCAGGAAGATTTTATTTTGAGGTCCAGGTTAAAGACAAGACTCAATGGTTTTTAGGAGTGGCCAGAGAGTCCACCAACAGAAAAGATTAGATCATGTTGACCCCTGAAAATGGCTACTGGACTCTTATCTTCATAAACGATGGGTTGGTATTTAATGATAACCCTGTTGTCCGTCTCCCTCTGAGAGCTGAGCTCAAGAAGGTGGGGGTGTTTGTTGATTATGATGAGGGTCTGGTCTCCTTCTATGATGTGGAAGCCAGGGTTCATATCTACTCTGCTACTGGCTGCACATTTAGTGAGCTTCTCTATCCATTCCTCGGTCCATGTCTCTATAATTATGAAGGTAAAAACTCTGCCCCCCTGACCATCTCACCTGTCAATCAAACAGACTAGGACCTTTTGTTTGATAATAAAATAATCAAACGACCAAAACCTCTAATGTTGTTTCATGAATTATAATATCTACTATGTGAGATCTGAGAGAACTGCATTAATGTTGTACTGCTTTCATTTGACAAGAAGGAATTCATTCGGAAAAGAACCATGATTATTGTAAAATATAACCTATGATACGTGATTCGATTACATATACTATATTGATCAATATCTGATTACTGCTGAATGTTTTTTATACATTTAACAATATGAAATTGAGAAACATTTGCAGGTGCATGTTAAAAATCTCTAGTTTCTTAAACAAAACGAGTATATTAGTTTATACTCCTGAAATATGAATGACATCAAATGTTTGTACACTTTTTTATTCCAATAAAAATGTACAAAAGGTAGAATGGAGTAATTTTCTGTAGAATAGTTACATTCTCTACAATATGTATTCAGTAGACTAGGTACATTCTCAGTACAATATGTATTCAGTAGAATAGCAACATTCTCAGTACAATAATTTGTCAATAGAATACGTACATTCTCAGTACAGTATGTATTCAGTACAATATGTACATTCTCGGTACAATATGTATTCAGTAGAATAGGTACATTCTCTACAATATGTATTCAGTAGAATAGGTACGTTCTCAGTACAATATGTATTCAATAGAATAGGTACATTCTTCGCTCTCTCCCCCTCCTTCCCTCATTCTCTTCCCCTCCTCTCACTCCCTCCCTCCCTCTCTCCTTCCCTCTCAGTGTCTCTACTCTCTCTTTACCTCTTTTCCCCTCCCTTTTCCTCTCTCTCTCTCCCACCTTCCCTCTTCCCCTCTCCCTCCCTCTCCCTCCCTCTCTCCTACAGTGAAGCTGACTGTCATCGATGTCTCTGTGTCAACAGCATTGGGCCTGTGTGTCTCTCCGTCCACTGCCGCCACCTAGCGGCCACCGGCTGTCACTTCTCCACGTGCTTCTGTTTACACACTGCCAGCAATCACCAATCTGCGCTCCCTATTTCTCCACCGTGCTTCCTAGCAGCCGGCGCCAGTTCGTTGTTACTCTCCACCCGGTAGTATCTTCGTTCCCGCAATCCTGACTCTCGTGATTCACTCTCTCCCCCTCTCTCTCTCCCAGCTTCCCTTACATCAGCAGTCCCACTAGAGATGTGTTTCAAGACATTGTATTAGCCCGGCTCCAGCGCAGCGGCCCAGACGGCCCAGGGGAGCGCTGGTAGACAGAGCAGAGCGCCGCTCTCCCCCAGCTGGCCCCCGGGAGCGCATTAGCGCTGGCCCCACTCAGCGCCATGGCAAGTGTTGTCAAGTGTTGAATATAAAATGTACACCTGTAGACGTCAATGCGCTTACTAATGTCGAGGTGTTCTCATTCCAACAGGTCCTCATTAGTATAGTGGTCAGTAACCCCGCCTGTCATGCAGGAGACCTGGGTTCAAGATTAACTCCCGTAGAGAGTTAAAATCAGTTACCTTACTAGCACTGTGCCATTTGTCAAACAGATTTCCTTTGTCTCTAGCAAACTCCACATAAGTCTGAGTAGAAGCCTTTTTATGAGACCTAAATCTCTGTCGATATGCCTCAGGAACAAGCTCATAGGCACGAAGAACAGTAGCTTTGACCACGTCATAATTTAAGCTGTCTTCAAGAGGTAGTGCTGACAGAACCTCTTGGGCTTTACCTGTTAATTTACACTGAAGTAATAGGCACCATACCTCTTCGGGCCATTTCAATGCTACCGCTATACGTTCAAACACACCGAAATACGAATCAACCTCTGACTCTCTAAACACAGGTACCAAGGTGATCTGTCTACTAATATCAAAAGTAGCGGACGACACAGCTGGTGAGGACGGCTCACTAGAAGACATAGTATGCGCAGAGACTAACCTCGCTGTTTCTGCCTCCAGTTCCATTTTACTCATCTCCAGATCTTTATCAAGCCTACGCCTTTCCAGTTCTAGATCAAGCCTACGCGTCTCCAGTTCTTGATCAAGCCTACGCGTCTCCAGTTCCATCTTACACGTCTCCAGCTTGTCTTGCCTGATCTGTGCTCGCTCTTCCGCCTCCATTTGGAGCCGTGTCGAGCGGACATCCATCCTGACATCACTGTCAGTCAGTGGGGAGAGTGGGTCATAACGGGGCAATGTGGCTGGAGCCTTAGCCTCGTCCTCAGACACCGATGGGCTTACCGGAGCAGCAACCACATCCCCTACAGGAGCAGCAGACTCAGGCGGCGGTAACTCAAGCACTCGCTCGTTCAACAATATTTCTAACACCGCTTTCCTCACTTCGTCTTTCACTAAAACCTTTGATATGGGTACAGAAAAGTGATCAGCCAAAGCCTGTAGATCCACTCTACGGCAACTCTCAAAAACCTCCCACGTAGGGTTTTCCAAAAATGCATCCAACTCAAAAGTAGCCATACTAAACTAGCAACACGAGCCGTCGAATACTGAACACAAAGAAAAAACTGGTAGTTACAGCTGCCAAGCTCAACACTGAACCAGACACTAACTAATTTGCATGAGTATCAATGAGATAGATCCCGGACGAGCCCCCACATTATGTTACGAGCCCCGTGGCTTTAAACGTCTACGGGGATGGACATGAGACCCGTAACATAATTCATGCAAATTAGGATGATGACATGGAACAGTGAGAACAAAAAACTACACGACAACCATAAACTACCGTCAAACATAAAGTGTTTATTTGTGAACACACGGTAAACGTTTGGGAAAAAGGGCTGAGCAGGACCCAAGAAATGAAACTATAGTATACAAAACCCCTAAACTGATCTTGCATGCCTCTAAGAACCACTAAACTACTGCTAACTATACAAAAATACAGCGGGTGGTCCGCTCAGGTCTAAGTAGTGTTTATAGACAGTTTTCTTTATACGGGTAATGTAGCTTGCTTAACTTGCTTAACTTTCCCTTTTCCCAGAAACACACAAAGTTACCAAACAGAGTAAATTAGCAACTTAGTGAGTAAACAAAACACAGGACATCACAGTATCCATACTCACATACAGAAATTAGTCTCTCTCCCCTAACAAACACAACTGATCGGCTTTTATACCTTGGGATGTGTGATGAAAAAACCAGCAACAGGTGGTGCAATGCAGAGGAATGTTCACTGATTGGTCCACCTTAGCAATCAGCAGACACCTCAACGACCACCAATCAGGAACATACAGGGACACCTGTTATTAGGGCAGAAGGAGAGGAAACACAAAAAAACACAGGATGCCTGTATCCGTAACAATCGCATAGAGATGCGGGGATCCCCTCCACAAAGTTAATGACCCTTATTTTTAACAATTCGTCATACATAGGTTGCCAGCATGAATAAATGTAGACTATACGGTCAATCTTTTCTGAAAATATCCGATCTGCATTTTCAATTACGGTTTTGACAAAGTAGGTCTTTCCACAGTTTGAGGGGCCTGATACCACCATGCTAAATGGATGCTGAAGCCGGGGGTCAAACATTTCACCCTCGCCCGTCTTATGTCTAGTAGCCATAAGGAAGTGTGGTATAATCATCAAAGACCCTGCGCTTGTTGTAAACCACACAAAGGCGTTTAATCACTGTGGCGTTTTTAAGCTGGAGCCTCTTCTTATCCCTCGATATGGTATCTACTTTGGTGATAATCTCTCTGTCCATAGGCTGATGTGTCACAAAACCATGCACTAAACTTGTGAGTCTCTGCTGGGTGACAACTTCAGCATTTTTAGCATTTAAAGTAACACCCTTGCATTTGATGGCCGTCTTATTCTGGTGTGTGTGGTAGGCATAGCATTTAGGACCTGTAGAAACATACTCTGTGATGTAATCTTCCAGCTCAGTGTCAAACACTTCCCCATCGTTAAGCTCATCTGTCAAGTCCCCCAGGTATGGGCCTGTAGGAGGCACCGCTTCACCCCTGCCAGAAACAAAAATGATACTGTCTGTGTCACAGTAAAGGACACGCTCTTGCAGTTTTTCTAGAAGATCGTATAGCATAAGCCTAGCGTGGGCTGTAGTCACAGCACCCACAACCACGTTAACATCTCGAGCCCTAGAGAGTCGTGCATCTTTGTGTTTCCACTGCACCATAGCGATGTCATCAGAGATGAAGCAAAAGTGACTGACATGGTAGCTGTCGCTGAACATTAGCTGAGTAAACCTTTCAGGCTCAGAAATTAACTCACATGTCGGTAGATCTGTGCGCAACGAAAAGCGTCCCCACAAACTGTTCAGAATTAGCTTGTTACAACTACGCAGGGATTTGTTTACGTTCATGTTACCCAGATGTAACCGAATGCCTTCCTTTGCATAGTAGTTTGCCACATACAACTGTCGTTTCGCCTCAGTGTCCACTGTGCTGTGGTATCCTGAAGCCTCCTGCTTACACTTTAGAAACGCTCTGACATAGCCTTTAAACAAATCATCCGACTGTTTAGGGTAATGCCACACCTCGTGCATCTGTGTTATCAGATACCCCTTTTCAACAGCCTTCTGTAGCTCGAAAGACACCTACGTGCCAGTCAATGCCCTCTCATCACAGCTGTGATGGCATTCGCTAGTCTGGTTTAGATTTTCTGTACATGTGCGACAGAGGGGGAACATCAACTTCCCGTTGCATCTGTATGGTAGAACAGGGTGGTATAGACCTCTAGGGGGCAGCACAGTACATTTAACAATACCAAAATATTTGTCAATGGACTCAAAATCTCTAAAGATGATTTCAGGAATCCCTACAGGATAAGGACAGCGGGCCTGCACAGTAGGGTAGAGCGATGTGAAGTCATAGTAACGTATATTCTCACCAGGCTCGATCTTGTGGTACAACTTGATGGCGTTTGTGCGCCCACCATAGAGAGAATCACGAGGATTGATCCTACTCTGGATCTTCAGAGTCAACAAAAATGTCTGCAGCTCAGCATCAGCTTTTTTCTGTCTACTCCACTCGCATTCCCAGATGACAACAACACTTAAGTCGTGATCTCTTTTGAGGGCAGAGACTTTGAACGTAAATTGCCTTCTCATCTCACCATAGGTGATCTTTGTGACAGGGTTAACATGAGTCGATTGGTAACATTGTTCACAGCCGTGATAGAAACATCCTGCAAACTCATAGGCTGTGTGTGTGATTGGTGCATATCCATCTAGGAAGAAGGGTCCATATTGAACTTCACCCTGATTGAGAGCATGATGAATCTCCAGTTTATGGATATGGGACAGATATTCTAGCCACTGTATGGATACATTAGAGTACGTCTTGTGCTGTTTCACATAGACGCCGTCGTATGTCAATGCCAATGTGTTCTTTGGTAAAAACGATGTCTTGTATACGGCCATACACGCTGATGCCAGAGTGGTGTATGCAAAAGGATGAACTTCTGCACATGCCATGAAAGTCTCTCGGTAGATTCCACATGCTTTGCGCAGAATCACCACGTCGTTGACCCCGTAACGACGCAACTCCTTCTGGAAGTTGAAGGTACGGTGACTCACGGTTCTGTACCACGTGATGAATTTAACCTTCTCATCAGAAGTCATTGAGTCAAAACCATAATACGAGGCATCAGGGTAAGAACCTATGTAGAACTCATGCTCCCTGGTGTTGAATTTATGTGGAAAATAGCATTTAACCACATCATCAAAACCAAGAGCAGACGGCGTTTTAGCCAGACTCATGGGGAGAAAGCTAAACGAGTCGATCCACCTCTGCTGGTATGTCTTATCTATCATTAGGATAACTCTACTGCCGCGCATGGTCAGTAAGGGCGTAATACCCTGTTTGGTGAAATAATCCAGCATGGTGTAGCTGTCAAATCCAGATGCATTGTGTGCTATGAACGTATGACATTTGTATTGTTTTGCTCTATAGCGCTTGACAAACTTTGCAACACAATCTGCACCACTAGCATACCACTTCTGGCCATCAAACGACATAGCTGACACAAAGTGTGCTTCGTGTCTACCCTCATGATAGCGCGTCTCAAAATCATAAAAAAATAATTTACTTTTTGGGGTTTCAGAAGCAAGAGGCTGAATGTAGCACTCATGGTCTGTATCACTTATTAGACCTTCACCACAATGTTTACACTTTTCTGTACAACACCGATGGGCAGGGACATCATCAGTAGTCTTACTACGGGCTACAAGATACTGTCTACAACACTTGGCCTGGTTACAGGGTACTATGCCGTTTGCTGCTGACTTTTGTTTGTGAGTGTCATAGCAGTGCTTTGAACGACAAATACGACAACAATCCTTATACTGCCTCCTTGCCCGTTACATACTGTCAAGCAGACATTGCAGTGCAATGAACATTTGTGCATTTGAACTGACTGACACGTTTTTAAACAATATTCACACACATGTTGTGCACCGAAGAAAGCAGTCTTGTTTTCTATGAGGTGGTAGTGGTTGTCATGTAGGTAGAGCCAGATTGTTTTTGGGTGCTGTTCAGGATGGGTCTGAAACAATTCTAGCTTCTTGAAAGTAGCATTGTGATGAAATACCAATATTTTTGCATCTATATGCTTCTAAAAATTGGATACATCAGAAAAACCAACCTGATGACTGGGGTCATAACCTAGGGCCGTGTGTAATTCTAGGGCATATGCCACTTTAGCCTGTTCAGACGCTGACCCCACTTTAGCCGTCAGGTCATCAGCATGAAAATGTGCTAAACATAGTGAGAAACACAGATTGTTGTGTGTGTTGTTGGGCGTGTGGAGACTTAGTTTTTTCTTGTGTATGATTTCGTCATAGGGTATGGATTTTAGCTTGACACAGGTGCCCCCCCTTTTATTATGAGCACCCGTGATAACAAACTCTAAGGCATCGTCTGTCAAACTTGTGTCATTACTCTGTATGAACTGGGCTATCTGTTCTAAAAACAAATCAGCATCGTAATCGTCCCCAACCGTGAGTACAGCCTGTACATCACTGGCCAGTGACGGACCCCGCAGGGTAACGTTTAAAACGCTTCCACTATCAGTACTCTGAGTGCACTGTGTTATTACATCTGTCAACCGCTCTCTGATAAAATTAGGCACTTCTTCAAAATGTTCCAGAGGGATGCTTCTTAGATCTAAAGACTGTCTAACCTCAAAACCATTAAAGTAGGGGAATGACCGTGTACGTGTCTCATCTCTAGACCACACCGCCAGTCTGTATAAATACCTCCTCATTTACATCAGACATAGCATGCCCATCATCATCAGACCTACATCCAACCTGTTTTGGATCTTGCTCTACACACATCGTGGCCACCACCACCTCAGTACCATCGTCGACACTATCACCGTTAGCACAGCAGCCGACACTATCACCGTTAGCACAGCTGTCGACATACGTTGGACCGTCCATACGCTCTATCTGACGGCTTCTCTGGTCAGTTTTGGCTATAGACTCTTGCGCCCTACGCATATACCCCTCTATCCTTTTAAAAACAGACACATATAGCTGTTCGGATGGGAGTACCGAATCATGGCCGCAAAGCCTATGATCCTGTTGGGGATCACAATCAAAACTACGCAGCATCTCCTCAAGACACGCATCCATAATGTTTCCATTCTCAAAAACATCACTAGACTCAGGTTTACATCTCTTCTCGGGGTTGCCGTCTACAGATTTGAATTTTCTTTTTCTGGGGCTCATTGTGTATTTATAGTTATTTATAATATATATATATATAATTATATAATAAGCCGTCTATATGTAACGCATACCGACACAACCAACCCCCCAAAATAAAAAAGTAAACAACACCAATAATAATATTTAAAAATTATTTAATAAAAAGAAAACGCCATACAAAAAAGAAAAAAACGCTGTACCAAAAGTAAAAAGCTGATCAACAGCTATTTTTAATCCACAGCAACGTATTTCAAAATGAATCTGTATCAGACCTGATGCCTATTCACATGAGTCTCTTAAGCATTGTGTTTTTTGCAATGTTTTTCTGCATGCCTTGGATGATTACCATCATATCCTTAATAGCGGCGTTATGTTCACGCACAGTTTTAGCCACAAACACACCCTTGCTATAACGATGATCCATCATCTTTGCCTGTATACCAACAGTAGCACATAAATCATTCACCGTCTTTACCAGGGTGTCAACAGTAGCACGTAAATCATTCAGAGTCTTTCCCTGTATGTCACATAAACACTTCAGCATAGCATGGTCCGAGTCGCATTGCTCTGACCTGTTTTCTTGAGGCCGTGTAGCTTCTTGGACAGAATGCACAACAGAGGTGTCGTTGTGGGTTATCGATGGCCCCTGGTCAGCCTGACCATATGGGGTAACTGCAGTTATGACGCTAGGGGGCGCTGGGTCGTTGTGGGTTATCGAGGGTCCCTGGTCAGCCTGTCCATCCGGGGTAACTGCATTTATGACGCTAGGGGGCGCTGTAGGTGCAGATGTCCGGCCTGCTCCAAATTCGTCACCCCAGAATCTGCTATCTTCGTCCGTCCACGGGGGCTGGTCCGCTCCAAACTCGTTGGCATCCCAGAATTTGATTTCTTCGTCCGTCCACAGTTCGGGCTGTGAGTTCAGATGAGTTCCACCAAGGTCTGTGTAATCGTTATCTGATTGAAACAAGGGATGAATATATATATATATTAGTGTGTTATCTAGCGGAATAGCGAATAGTTTTACAGTAAAATGGCTTACCATGAGCTGCAGTCAAACAATGAGACACATCTTGATGGTCTACCGGCTTCTCATGTACCACTTCATGAACCAAGGGTTCGCAAGCTCCAACGGGTTTTCTGTCAACTAAAGCAATGATCTGTCGGATCGTGTCATCTGTTAGCTGTCCGTATCCCCGGCTTCTGATGGCTATCGGTGGTGGTGATGTATTTGTTAAAACAGCTGTCCCTGTTTTTATACCTCTTACATACCGGGGTCTGGACTGTTTAGCTACATGAAAAAAGAGCATAAGACACAATAAATAAATTAACACATTAACAGGGGGTTAGACAGTACAGAGACAGGTCATTAAGGAGCAGTTAGGGGTTAGACAGTACAGAGACATGTCATTAAGGAGCAGGTAGGGGTTAGACAGTACAGAGACAGGTCATTAAGGAGCAGGTAGGGGTTAGACAGTACAGACAGGTCATTAAGGAGCAGGTAGGGGATAGACAGTACAGAGACAGGTCATTAAGGAGCAGGTAGGGGTTAGACAGTACAAAGACAGGTCATTAAGGAGCAGGTAGGGGTTAGACAGTACAGAGACAGGTCATTAAGGAGCAGGTATGGGTTAGACAGTGCAGAGACAGGTCATTAAGGATCAGGTAGGGGTTAGACAGTACAGAGACAGGTCATTAAGGAGCAGGTAGGTTTACCTGCCATAAACGTTATTCATGGCATTGTTAATGTTATTCATGTTATTATTAATAGGTTTACATAATACCATTATTATTTGTACAACTTGTAATTTGAATATTGATTTGCTTGTATTTATGCGATTGGAACTATCTGTACATTCTATGTTGTGTTGGGACGCTTTAGTGGTGACAAGTTCCAGACACGCGGTAAAGTAGCGGCGGTAAAGTTTAGTACCCCGAAATAAGTTAAATTAACGACGTGTTTATTATTGTTTAAGTATTCTTGTTTCTAAGTGGACACATTTCCCTCTCAGTTGTGTGCAACCAGCGAGGTATGTTCACTATGTTAATTATTTGTCGCGCATAGTTACGTGCAAGGTTTCTATAAGGTGAACGCCAACTTGGTTTTTGTGCATGTGTTGAAATGTATTTAAATAGTTCGACGGTGGATTGATGAAGGTGGATTGATGAAGGTGGATTGATGAAGGTGGCTTGATGAAGGTGGATTGATGAAGGTGGATTGCTGAAGGTGGAAGGATGACGGTGGAGAAGTACTAGCCAAATAAATCCATCAGTAACCAGAACAGCGGCGTCGTGCATTTCCTGGAGGGAGTGATAGTAGGGGTTAGACAGTACAGAGAAAGGTCATTAATGAGCAGGTAGGGGTTAAGGGGCATCTTGCTGCCTACAGGATGGACTGTGGACATTGGGGATCAAACCCAGAACCTTTCAGCTAGGAGTCAAGCACCCGGTTATAGTTTTTCATTCTTCTGTTTTAGGATTGGTCCTAAATCTGAAGTGTCCCTGGGTGACTTTAACGGTAGGCATCTTTTTATTATTACTATTCTATGGGCTACTTTATTTATATTATAATGATTAAAGAAATCACCCTTTCATGAGTATTTAAATAACTTCCCATGTTGTATCAAGTGTAGGTTTTATGTCCTTTGGATAACATTGTATTTGTCGCTCTAAATAGTTTTCAGGGACTAACAGTAAAAGTGCTTCCATGTTAACTCCTATCTCCGACCTCTGAAATTTTAGCGTTGTGACACTCGGCTGCTTCAGCTGGGCAGGAGTCAGAGACTGCTCACCCTATGCTAACGTTGTTTTTGGCACATATTTACCTTATTGTAGACAAAAGTTGATAGAAATGTTCTTTGAGAATTAATTATTACTTTCATTTCAACGCAAAGTGACCAAAGTAACACGAAGTGGAGGCACTTCTCTCTTTCTGGAGACAAAGAACAACACTTTATAAACTAAACAGTCTGACAGAAACATTATGAGGTGAGTCCAACATATTGACTATAAGCCTCAGTGAAGCTGTCTTGTCTGCAGGGCTTCATGTTGTACCTCCTGTTGAATGATGATTTCTGCTTGAAACAACACAAATATATAAAATATATAAAACACTTACATTAGAACGAGTTTAAACCATTATTTATCTCTTTAATATGTGAGAAATACGTATAATAATACTTGATGAAACAAATCTCTTCTAGGAATGGCCTCTACTAACACTTTCTGGTCTGAAGAAGACTTATCCTGTTCAATCTGTCTGGATGTGTTCAACTGCCCAGTTTCCATGTCATGTGGACACAACTTCTGTAAAACTTGTATTACAAGGTTCTGGGATGACCAAGTCCAGTGCGAATGTCCTGCTTGCAACAAGCTTTTCCACACAAGGCCTGATGTACAGGTCAATACCCTCTTATCAGAGGTGGTTGATCGGTTTAGAAGGTCTGTAGAAGTAAAAGAGCAGCCTTGTGTTGAACAAGGAGAAGTTCCCTGTGACGTCTGTACTGGGACCCAGCTGAAGGCCGTGAAGTCCTGCATAGTGTGTTTTACCTCTTACTGCCACACCCACCTGGAGCCTCATCAGAGAGTTGCACGCCTGAAAAAACATCTGCTGGTCGACCCTATGGACTGTCTGGAAGACAGGATGTGTAAGAAACACGATCGACTTCTGGAGCTCTTCTGCCAGACTGAACAGGTGTGTGTGTGTCAGTTCTGCACAGAGACGGACCACAAGTCACATCCTGAAGTTCAGCAGATGATTCAGGAGAGACAACGAAAGATCCAGGAGATCAAAGACACAGTAGATCGCAGCAAAGCAGACAGAGACAGAGAGATAGCCGATAGTGTGCAGGTCCTCACTGCTCTGAAGCGCTCTATTGAAAAGTGTCAAGATGATCTCAATCAAATGGTTAAAGAGAAACTGAAATCCACAGAGAAAGAAGCTGAAGGCCTCATCAAAGAGCTGGAACAGGAAATAGAAGATCTGACCAATAGAAGCTCAGAAGTGAAGCAGCTCTTACACACTGAAGACCACCTCCACTTCATCCAGACCTTCAGATCCCTGAAGAATCCTCCACCCACCAGGGACTGGACAACGGTGGAGGTCATTTCTCCGTTATATGTAGGGACCTAGAGGAGATCCCTGGATCAGCTGGAGGAGACACTGAACATGGAGATGAAGAAGGTGCCTGACCTGAGATCAGCTCTAAAGAAGTGTAAGTGTTTAGTTTGATTAATCTCAGGCTCGTCCTATATCCGTTGTCACTGGTATGGTAGGGTGCACAAGCCCACACCGCGATCATTACTGCCACACTGTCCATACCACTATTTTGTCATATTCTTTTTAAAGAGCAATTTTACCCAAAATCGATGCCATGTTATCACTGTTACTAAAACAAGACCAATCCTCTAGAGAAAACATGAATAATAATCCTATGTTTTTTGTCTCCCCAAAACACTGTGAATATTCCACTCTGCTTCGAACGCAGGTGGTGTTCTTTTAGTGACGTGGAGACACAGAACAAGGTCAAAGACCAAGTAAAATATTTATTTTGTTAGTTGTTAGGGAGAGGGGTGAGAAGCAAAATGAAACATGAATGTCTTCCCAATCAGGCTCTTCATATTGAACTTGATTCCTCTTCTTGGGTTTCCTCTGCTTGTAACCTCACCAGTCTCTCCCCCTACTAACCTCCTGAGGAGATCCCAGGATCAACTGAAGAAGACACTGAACATGGAAATGAAGAAGCTGACTGACCTGAGATCAACTCCAAAGAAGTGTAAGTGTCTGTTTAGTTTGATTTAGGGCTTTCAAATGTACATTAAATAATCTTAAAATATGAATATTTTCTATTTTCTAACTTCCAACTTCTAACTAGAAAATGCATTTCCTGAAGAAAATGCGGTGAGTGCTGCAGTTTAAAATGAGGTTGAAAACATGTTTAATAAAGCTGACATATGGGAAATATAAATAGCTGAACGTAAGTGTAAATATTTGAACTAAGTTTAAAATCTGAACGGAGAAAGCGTAATAATGTAAATATACAAACCATTAAAAAAATGTCAAATAGTTGGAAAGAATCGGAAGTATAAGAGGTCAAACAAATAGCTAAACTAAAGTGATGAAGCTTGAAATGTTTGAAGCAAGTCAATACAACAATCAGTAAGTGTAGAAGAATGGTGGGTGTGGGTGTGGGTGTGGGTATGGGTGTGGGTGTGGGTGTGCGTGTGGGTGTGTGCATCGTCACTACATTTAATTATTATGGCCAAGTCATAAAAGTAGGCTCTATATGATGCACGAAACTGGATTATATGTTAATGGTTGGTTTAATGCGATCACACATGACTTGATAACAACACATGGAAGACGCTGTCATTTGTGATTGTAACTAACTAAAGTGGAGTGTTATTTACGTTATTCTTTCACATCTAGTTTGTCGAGGTTAGGTCACAGACTGATAAGGCTTACACTGTTGGAGTCTGTGGAGTCTTGGTCTAACCCTAGCTTTCATAGGAAATACGTTTTTGTAGAAAGCATGACGTGAAAAAACTAATTGTGATATTAATGAGGGTCACCACACATAAACGCCTGATGCTCAACAAGCATATTTCCAATCGTTTACCATTGTAGCGCCAGTGAAACAAGAAATACCGTAACAGTTTAAGCTTTACATTGTGTTTCTAGGTTAAATATTGACGTTGTAAGGCTCCGGGACGTCCAAAATGGTTAGCTTTTGTGATAGCCATCTTGGGCTAGAGCGCGGTGACGTCATCACGCTCTAAGCAGGGCTCAACGGAAGTCAAGGAGACCAACTGAAAATATACGAAGAGGGTTTCAAACTAAAACTGTTGAATGTCAACAAGTATAAACAATATCGAAAATCTGTTTAAAGATCAAAGCGCGATGATTTTGTAAAATGTTTGAACAAAGATTCAAAGTTAAAAATTGCAGTCTAAAGTAGTTGAAGTCTCAGAGAATGGGCGTTGACTACTATTACAAAAATAACAATTTTAAATATAAATCTTAGTTAAAAAGAATTAAAATAGAAAAACAAATGTAATGATAGCGAGCGATTTCAAGCAAAGATGAACATTTTAAAATTTGAATGGATTCTCTAGGTGAAAAAATGTGCAATTAGTGAGATCCCAAAATGTGTTGAGAATATCAAAGAACAATAATAATATAGTCTAAGAATAACAATAATATGTAATAGGGCTGCACCATATATGGTTTTAGCATTGTCATTGGGATATGCGCATACACAATAGTCTCATGGCAGGTGTAGTATATTGGGAATGCTAATTAGTAACTGGACTGGCACAGACTTTGCTCATAACTCTTTATTGTTAGCGACCATGCATCAACTTCTAACTCAGGGGAGAGAGCGGTAAGTTCCTGTGCCTAACAATGGCACTACTGTCCCTAGTGGTCATATTCTACTCTACAACATTCCTCCCCCCTTACATCTGAACTAACCCGGTTAGTTGAACATTTTCATATGAAACACTACTATGTAAAATATGCCCTTTTCAGTGACAGTAACCATAAATATAACAATTCAACTTGTAAGCAACTGCTTGAACCAGTTTTAAAAACAATAAACAAGGCTGTGTGAGTGTCCCATGTGTTTTCCTTTTCATATACACTCACATAATGTCTTTGTTTGAAACAAGGGTAGACGACCTTACTTCCTAAAGGAGCTAAGGGCGCATTGTAGCTTATGAGAAGGGATCTCCTTTACCTCCCAAACTCTCCAAAAACGAGCTGGGGCGTGTCTAGTTTTTTGACAGCGTCGCAATTCCACTTTAGGTGAACCACCAGGTCTGTTGATTTCCTCAGTAACAGGTACATTGTCCGTTTGTGGCAGTGGTATACATGTGTCCTGTGGCATCTCACTGTCTGGTGGACTGAGCTCTACGTAGTCGTCCTCGTCTGTTTTGTCCGTCATTGGCTATGAACCATCATTTTCCTGCCTGCTGAACAGCTGGTCAACATGCAGACGTACCACTCGACCATTCCCCAAAATTACAGTGTACGACATGGGCCCTGTGATCTCCTGAACCAGCCCCGGTATCCATTTAGGGCCATACCCAAAATTCTTGGTATACACTGTCTCCGACAACAAAACTGCGATCTTTTGTGTGTCTGTCATGGTATATTTTCTTTCCTGCTTGTTTAGCCTCCACTTTACTCTTTAGATCTGGGTGTATCAGGTCTAATGTGCACCTCAATTTCCTTCCCATCATCATCTCAGCAAGGGAAAGTCCAGTGGTAGACTGTGGAGTTATACGATAACTAAATAAAACTATTCAGTTTTGTCTCCAATGTGTTACCTGAACTCTTTTTCATTAGCTCTTTAAAAGTTTGAACGGCCCGCTCTGCCAGCCCATTGGAAGAAGGGTGGTGGGGTGCTGAGGTGACATGTGTGATTCCATTTTTTGTCATCAACTCTTTGGTGTTCTCACACACAAAACACTGAGCATTATCTGAAACGATCATCTCTGGAATGCCGTGACTACTGAAACTGTTCCTGAGACTATCCACGGTAGCAGCTGTTGTAGCTGAGCTCAATGGGTATACGTCCATCCATTTTGAGTGAGCGTCTACTATTACCAAAAACATCTTTCCAATGAAAGGACCTGCATAGTCTATGTGTAGCCTTCTCCATGGCTTAGTGGGCCACTCCCAGGAATAGAGTGGGGCACTAGCAGGTGCTTTTCTCTGATCTTGACATGTGGTGCATGATTTGACCTTCTTTTCAATGTCAGAATCCATATTGGGCCACCACATGTAGCTCCTGGCCAAGCCTTTCATTCTGGTCATTCTGGTCATTCTGATGACTCTGATGCAGTTGTTCAATCATTGCTGTGTGTCCTCTCTCTGGAACAACGACACGGGCTCCCCACACCTCACAGCCGTCCTGGACACTGAGGTCATGCTGTCTCTGTTTAAAAGCAGCAAACTCATGTCCATCCTTGTGATTTGGCCAGCCCCTTAGTAGGTACTCACGGACCCTCGACAGGACTGGATCTTTGGCTGTCCAGCTCTGGATTTGCTGCGAGGTCATCACTGGGCTGATCTCCTGATCCAGCATTAGCACTCGTTCCTCAGGAGGCGGACTGCTTGGACACTCTGGGAGAGGGAGGCGGCTGAGAGCATCAGCGTTACCGTTGTCCTTGCCTGCTCTGTAAGTAATGACATACTCATATGCTCGTAATGTTACTGCCCATCTCATTATTCTGGGAGATGCTATTTGTGGCACCGCTTTCATTTCATTCAACAAACTAATAAGAAGCTTATGGTCAGTACAGATTTCAAACTTCCTCCCATATAAGTATTTATGAAACTTCTTCACGCCAAATATGATAGCTAACCCCTCCTTATCAAGTTGTGAATAGTTCTTTTCAGCAGAACCCTATAGGCTTCTCAGCCCCATCTGGCATACGATGAGACAATACCGCTCCCAACCCGTAGGGTGAGGCATCACAGGATAGCATCAGTACTTTTCCTTCATCATAATGTACCAACACTCTGCTCGACTGTAACAATTCTTTTGACTGGTTGAAGGCCCGTTTTTGCTCCGACCCCCAACACCATGGCTCGTCCTTCCTAAGCAGCTGGTGCAGAGGAGCCAATAAGGTAGACAACTTCGGTAGGAACCTATGGTAGTAGTTTAACAGTCCCAGATATGCTTTCAATTCCGTGACTGTAGTAGGCGCTGGTGCATCTTGGACCGCCTTCACTTTCTCTGGCACTGGATGCAGCCCAGTAGCGTCCACCCTGTGTCCTAGGAATGTAACTTCCTTCTCCATGAAGTTGCACTTACTCCGTTTCAATCGTAGCCCTGCCTCCTCCAGCCGTTGTAACACTCTGTCCAGTGTACGGATGTGGTCCTGATCATCTGTTCCTGTCAGAAGGATGTCGTCGAGATAGACTGCACACTGGGGAATCCCCTGTAGAATCCCTTCCATAGTGCGCTGGAAGATTGTAGGACTGGAGCTGACTCCGAAGGGTAACCTTGCATAGGTGAACAGTCCCTTGTGCGTGTTCACTGTGACGTATTTCTTTGAGTCTTCATCTAGCCTTATCTGTTGGTAAATATGACCCATATCCAGTTTACTGAAATTTTCACCCCCCGCTAGGGACGTGAACATGTCCTCCATTTTAGGAATGGGGTACTGTTCTAGTGATGACACTCTATTTACAGTCACCTTGTAGTCACCACACAATCTCACCGTATTGTCCGGTTTTACCACTGGGACTATTGGTGCTGCCCAGTCTGAGAACTTCACTGGTTCTATGATGTTGTCCTTCAAGAGCCGATCCAACTCAGCCTCTACCTTCGTTTTCATTGCAAACGGAACTGACCTCGGTTTGAAGAAGCGGGGTATAGCATCACGGGCTACATGTATCTTTGCTGTGGCTCCTTTTAATGTGCCAAGCTCATCCTTGAACACCTGCTCATGTTTCTTTAACACTTCCTGTAAAGCATCTTTGCTGTCCATTATCTTATTCATTGTACGCCAGTCCACATCTAACTTGGTGATCCACCCTCGCCCAAGCAGGTTTGGTCCTGACCCCGCTACAACTACAACTGGTAACTCTTTGAACATTCCTTTATTTTCAACTTTCACATTAGCTGACCCTAGAATGTCTACTTTTTGTCCCGTATATGTTTTTAGACTGCTAGGACATGTACCTAGCTCTGGTACCTTTGCATTCTTCCATAGCTTAGCATACTCTAACATACTGTATCATACTGTGACATTACTGTTACACTACAGCCGGTATCAATCTCATATTTTACTTTACATCCATTTACTGTTAAATATTGCCTGAGAGGAGGTACTTTGGGAATGGTAGTGTTCATACTGTGAATAGTGAATACTCCCCCGCTGCTGCGTCTTTGCACTGGCGTCCACTTTGTAAACGGTCCCTGCCACAGGTCGGCTCCCTTTCCCATCGCTCATATAATTCAAGTATTTTATGTCCTTGTTGGCCGCTTCCATGGCCAGCGCTTTCTTTAGCGCCGTGTCAAATACGAAATCATCCTCTGACAAAAGTCTCCGCTGTATTCTGTCGTCATTTAAGCCGCACACTAATCTGTCACGTAGCATCACTGTGAGCGTGTCCCCATAGTTGCAGTCCTGCGCGAGCTTCCTTAGCTCCACCACATAATCAATTACACTTTCCTCACATTTCATATTTCTTGAGTTGAATTTCCATCTTTGTACTATTTCACTCCGTTTAGGATTGAAATGGGATTGCAGTAGACTCACCAAGTCATCATATAACTTTTCTCCTGGCTTTGCCAGGCTAACTAAGTTCCTCATCAATGCGTAGGTCTGCGCGCCCACACAGCTCAATAGGATGGCCCTTTTCCTTACAGCATCGTCGATCTCATTTGGAACTTGTGTCTTGTTGTCAAATGGTGCAACCGAACCGAATGTGCCTGCCATCTTGTCTGTCATCCAGTCACTGCTGCCAAAGAGAGAGCGAAGCATTCGATAGCTTGCCCAACGTCGATAGCTTCACACTATTAGCTTTTCCAAGCAAACTAGCCTGTTACTATGTTCCGCCGTCGCTTACTCAGTAAAAACGTCTTATCTTCACCGATTCCATATTCCAAATTATCCTCGTCGCCAATGTGGTATATTGGGAATACTAATTAGTAACTGGACTGGCACAGACTTTGCTCATAACTCTTTATTGATAGCGACCATGCATGAACTTCCAACTCAGGGGAGAAAGCGGTAAGTTCCTGTGCCCAACAATGGCCCTTCTGTCCCTAGTGGTCATATCCCACTCTACAACAGCAGGACCATGTGATCTCTGACTTTTTTGCTGCTTGATGCAAAAGGAAAACTCTCACAGTTCTCATTTTCCATGACTAATCTAGAACTAATCTTCTTGCAGGGACAGCATTGCTCCGGTCTAAAGACCTTCCTTTGAAGGGAGTTTCCCCGAAACTCGCCCCCCGTTTTGTCGGTCCGTACGAGATCGAGTCCCTGGTCAACCCCTGTGCAGTCCGACTAAAATTGTCCCTGTATCTCCGTATACACCCCACCTTCCACGTGTCCCAACTCAAGCCTTTGTCCTCTAGTCCAGTGTCTCCTACGTCCCCGGCGCCACCTCCTCCCCGGCTGATTGACAATCATCCGGCGTACACCGTTTGACGCCTCCTCGATGTGCGTCGTCGCGGCCGTGGACACCAGTATCTGGTGGACTGTGAGGGCTACGGACCTGAGGAGCGATCCTGGGTTCCCCGAAGTCGCATCCTGGACGCCTCCCTAATCCGGGACATCCGCCAGCACCCGAACCGTGTCGTGCGTCCGCCAAGAGGCGTCCGTAGAGGGGCGGATACTGTCACACCCTCTCCCGTTCCGTCCCATTCCGCCACCTAGGGACACCCTGCCTCCATTACCCCACATGCTCCCTCTGATTACCCACACCTGCAGGCAATAACCAATCACCCCCCACAGTACTTAAGCACTGGCTTTTCACATAGCCAGTGGTAGTTCGTAGTTTACCCCACACTCGTCGGTATCTTCATCCCCGCCTTTAGTTCCAGAATCTTTCCAGTTCCTGTACCTGCTCCCGTTCCTGTTCCTAGTCCCTGCCTGCCTGCCTGCCTACCATTGCCGAACCTCTGCCTTCCCGACCACCCGCCTGTTGCCTAGTCCCTGCCTGCTTGTCTGCCTACCGTTGCCGGACCCTTGCCTTCCTGACCACCCGCCTGTTTCCTAGTCCCTGCCTGCCTGCCTGCCTCTCCGTTGCCGAACATTGCCTGCCTGACTACCCTTAGCCTGACAAATAAATTCCTTGGCCCCTTTATTCGTCTCTGCCTGTTCTGTGTCCTGCATTTGGGTCTGCTTGTTCTGCCGTACACATAACAGTATGTATACGTATTTATATGTATGTGTACGTATGTATATCTGTGTGTATGTATGTGTTTGTATGTATCAGTATGTATTCGCATGTATACTATGTATATATATTATATATGTGTACATATTTATACATATGTGTACATATTTATACATATGTGTACGTATGAATGTATGAGTATGCATACATATGTATAATATGTTTTGTATGTACAGTATGTGTACTTTGTATGTGTACTTATGTATGTGTATGTATGTATGTGTATGTATGAGTACATGTTTATGTATATATAGTATGTACGTGTAAGCATGAGTACATGTCTATGTATATTCTATGTATATATAGTATTTATGTGTATGTATGAATATGTATGAGTACATGTCTATGTATATAGAGTATGTACGTGTATGTATGAGTACATGTCTATGTATATATATAGTATGTACGTGTATGTATGAGTACATGTCTATGTATATATTGTATGTAAGTGTATGTATGAGTACATGTCTATGTATATATAGTATGAACGTGTATGTATGAGTCCATGTCTATGTATATATAGTATGTACGTGTATGTATGAGTACATGTCTATGTATATATAGTATGTATGAGTACATGTCTATGTATATATAGTATGTACGTGTATGTATGAATACATGTGTATGTATATCTAGTATGTATGAACCAGTTATATGGCTCCAACAGTTAATTTCCAGCCTGTATGTGAGCTCAGCTTGTTCAGTCTGTTGTTCACACAGGTGAAGGTTGAGTGCAATGTATGTATATTGGGAAAGCCAAAAGTTTAATATCTTGAAAGGTATTACAAGTCAGTTTCTTAGATATTTCATGTGAGCAATGAGCTCATCATGCTAAATATTTTGATGTATAATATGTGTATGTAGTGTAAATATTGAGGGACTAAATACACTTTATAGCATTTTGTTGGTTTCAATGTTTTGATTGGGACAGCACAAACATGGGATTTCCATCTAACTTTAACTTTAATTATATTAAGAATGACATGTACTTTTTCTTAGAAAATATACAGCTCATTATTCCACTCTAGTAACTATCATATGATATTTGTTTTCTCTTTCTATGTTAATGTTTGAAGAGCAGATAGTGATCACAAGAAGTGTCGGAAAGAGAATAAAAAGAAGTATGCAAGAGAACAGTACTAGTGATGATGATGATGATGATGATGATGATGATGATGAATGGTTTAGCAGCTAATCATGTCTTGTTCTCCCATCAGATGCCTGTGAACTCACACTGGACCCAAACACAGCCCACAGATACCTCTCTCTGTCTGAGGACAACAGAAAGGTGACGCGGGTTAGAGAGGATCAGTCGTTTCCTGATCACCCAGAGAGATTTGACTTCTGGCCCCAGGTGTTGTGTAGAGAGGGTCCGACTGGCCGCTGTTACTGGGAGGTAGAGTGGGAAGGACATGTTGTTATAGGAAGGACATACAGAGGAATCACAAGGAGAGGAGGGGGTGGTGACAGCAGGCTTGGAGGGAACAACAAGTCCTGGAGTCTTGATTGTTATGATGATGGTTACTCTGCCAGGTACAACAGTAGTAGAACAGACATACGTCTCCCTCCCCCCGGCTCTAACAGAGTAGGACTGTATCTGGACCGGCCTGCTGGCACTCTGTCCTTCTACAGAGTGTCCCCAGATGTAGGAGGGTCCTCAGACACACTGACACACATCCACACCTTCCAGTCCAGCTTCACCCAGAAGGACCTCCTCCCTGGGTTTGGGTTATGGAGTTTTGGTGCCTCAGTGTCTCTGTGTCGGTTGTAGAAAGAAAACACGGGCGGGCTGGCGGGCGAACACATACACACACACACACACACGCATACACACACACATACATACATACATCCATACATCCATACATCCATCCATCCATACATCCATCCATACATACATACATACATACATACATACATACATACATACATACATACATACATACACACATACATACATACATACACACATACATACAAACACACAAACACACACACACACACACACACATGACCAGGGCCGGGGCCTTTTCTGTCTGAGCCCAACACGGGCTCGCCCAATTGGCTGCCTTCATGGGCCCGCCCCATTGGCTGCCTTCACGGGCTCGACCCATTGGCTGCCTTCATGGGCCCGCCCCATTGGCTGCCTTCACGGGCCAGAGCCCGGTTTAAACCTGAATGATTCTTGGTAAATTGGTTGTTTATCAGCAAACTAATTCAGAGTGCAGGATCTTACTCAACACCCTCTTGTGAAGGACTTGTGCCGTAGGCTGTGAAAACCCAATTCTTCCATTACAAATCATAATCGTTGATTGACTGGTGATAAAAACATCACAGAAACAAGAACTGAACAATCAGGGTTCGAGGATGACAGACGTTTGAATGAAAACAGAAGGGAAACTGTATGTTCATTACCTTATTATGAATCGATCACAGTGATCAATCCATAAGGTTTACGGTCACAGTTATAATACATGTAACATTCTGATTATCACACCAAATGGCTCACTCCCCTCCCCAATTGTATTTATTTACTAAAAAAGCTGATATATCTCTGACCTCGAGACCGGCCAGCCCCGATGAATGGAGGGGAAATACTGACCCGACCCGTACAGGCTGGACCTGTCTCTGGTTCTGGCAGAGAATCAAACCTCTAACACACACACACACACACACACATTTAAATACATGCATGTATACATATACTAATGCATGTGTATTATGTAAATGCATTATACATTCAAAATGATTAACTTAGCAGGATTTACAAAGATTAGAATTTTTATGTAAAATGTACAAAAAAAAGAAATTGTTGAATGTAACTTTTATTAATATTTTGTACAACATTTGCAGAAAGGGTTCTTATATCAGTTTTACTTTGATATGCCTAACATGGAAGCTAATAGATGCCAGTGGTCTATTGGAAAAGCCTTTAAACTAATTATTGAATCCTTGTGTTCAGCTGGTAACAACACAGCAGCAGAACATGTTCAGTTATTAAAGATATGTGCACACCTGCTTATAATTTGTAATGTTTGCTACTTCTATTATTTTAGTCCTTGTGTTTATTGTGTACATGTAAGGGACTATTTTTCTGTTGTATTTGGTAGTGAAGCATAATGGTAATAAACAGTGGATTCAACTGAATGTTCTTGTGTGTCCAACACGAACCCAACCCCACTAAATTAACTCAAGACATAATGAAAGGTTCATTCAAGGTAGGTTTGTTAAACCGTATTCATCCTTTCACCACAGTGACTGAATGACTCAGAGAAATGAAGACACACTTGCTGTCACTACAGTGCGTCTTGCATTTCAACACAATTAAGGTGGAGTTTAGCTTTGGGTGGAGGTGTGTGAAGTGTGGAGGACAGTTGCAGCGATGCACAGCCAACATCAGTCCTAACAAACCAATCATAATCTTTAGCTAAGTATTGATTATTTGAATGACTTCAACAGACAGCCCTTATTGTTCCTGGTCTGTTTCCTGGATGATCTTTTAGTTTCTTGCACATTGCACAATCTTCTTGCTCATTGCACACATTGTTAAACTTAATACTGTGAGCATTTGCACATTCCATGGTCTATTTTGCACATTCCTTCACAACTGTAAAGCTGCATTTTAAAAAGAGACAAACTATATATTCTGTATTCTTTAAATAGTCCGTATATATTTTATATATTTCTTATTTAAATGCTTATATTTTCATATTTATGTTTCTTTGTTATAGTTTACACCAAATACCAAGAAAATGTCCTTGTACATGTTAGACGCTGTGTGGGCAATGTTGGTGGTTTCCTCTTGACAAGTTAACACCACAAACGTGTGTGTGTGTGTGTGTGTGTGTGTGTTACAGGAACCATGAGTCAAAACCACTGCACTAGATAGCAGGGGAGGACAGGAAGTCTTGTTCAGGAAACAAAAGTTACGCTTTAAACCCAAACCAAGGTCACACAAAGTGGAGGCCCTTCTCTCTTTCTGGAGACAAAGAACACTTTTTAAACTAAATAGTCGTACAGAAACTTTATAAGATGAGTCCAAAGAATAGAAAAAGGAATGTGTTCATTTTTTTACTTGATAAAACAAATGTTTTCTCATAATGGCCTGTGCTAACACTTCCTGGTCTGAAGTATGTTAGGGTGGTGTCTCCAAATGACTATGTTTGGGTGGGGTCTCCAACTGACTGTATGTTTGGTTGGTGTCTCCAAATGACTATGTTTGGGTGGTGTATGCAACTGACTATGTTTGGGTGGTGTATCCAACTGACTATGTTTGGGTGGTGTATCCAACTGACTATGTTTGGGTGGTGTCACCAACCCATGTATGTTTGGGTGGTCTCACCAACCCATGTATGTTTGGTTGGTGTCTCCAACTGACTGTATGTTTGGATGGGGTCTCTAACTGACTACATTTGGGTGGTGTCTCCAACTATCTATGTTTGGTGGGTGTCTCCAACTGACTATGTTTGGTTGTGTCTCCAACTGAATGTATGTTTGGGTGGTGTCTCCAACTGACTGTATGTTAGGGTGGTGTATCCAACTGACTATGTTTGGGTGATGTCTCCAACTGACTGTATATTAGGGTGGTGTCTCCAACTGACTATGTTTAGGTGGGGTCTCCAACTGACTGTGTGTTTGGGTGGTGTCTCCAACTGACTATGTTTGGGTGGTGTATCCAACTGACTTTGTTTGCGTGGTGTATCCAACTGACTATGTTTGGGTGGTGTATCCAACTGACTATGTTTTGGTGGTGTATCCAACTGACTATGTTAGGGTGGTGTCAACAACCCATGTATGTTTGGGTGGTGTCACCAACCAATGTATGTTTGGGTGGTGTTTCCAACTGACTGTATGTTTGGGTGGTGTCTCCAACTGACTGTATGTTTGGGTGGTGTCTCCAACTGACTATGTTTGGTTGTGTCTCCAACTGAATGTATGTTTGGGTGGTGTCTCCAACTGACTGTATGTTTTGGTGGTGTATCCAACTGACTATGTTAGGGTGGTGTCACCAACCCATGTATGTTTGGGTGGTGTCACCAACCAATGTATGTTTGGGTGGTGTCTCCAACTGACTGTATGTTTGGGTGGTGTCTCCAACTGACTGTATGTTTGGATGGGGTCTCTAACTGACTACATTTGGGTGGTGTCCCCAACTATCTATGTTTGGTGGGTGTCTCCAACTGACTATGTTTGGTTTTGTCTCCAACTGACTATGTTTGGGTGTTGTCTCCAACTGACTATGTTTAGGTGGGGTCTCCAACTGACTGTATGTTTGGGTGGTGTCTCCAACTGCCTATGTTTTTGGTGGGGTCTCCAACTGACTTTGTTTGGGTGGTGTATCCAACTGACTTTGTGTGAGTGTGTCTTTGTGTGCACATGCTTGTGTGTCTGAAGTCTTCAAAAGCTTTCCCTGAAAACAGATGATGCCAGATCGTGAAAACATTGCTTCCTCTCTGAGACGTTCAAGTCTACTTCCTCATTTGAACTTCAGTCTTACGCATTCAGCAGCCATGAAGATCAATCTTTCTCTAGATCCACTTTTAATCTATTGATAATTACTATATTTTATCATTTACATTCCCTGATTTACTTGTTGTAAGAACACTTTTAATTCCTTGTCTTCCCTTGCATTTATACTTTTATAACTTTATACTGTATGGGGCAAAGAACATTTTCACGGAATAGATAAGGTAAGCCTACAGATTACTACAGTTTATATCGTCTTTAGGTTATTGGTATATTCAATGATTTAATCTTGGGAAATGTGTCTGTGTAACGCTTATCAATTAAAGACAGATCACTTTAGAGAACTACAACGTTAGTTTAATGTTTCACTATTGTGCTTTTCAAATTACATGATATTGTTATATTATATATATTTTTACAAATATGTAAACGAACCAAAAGTACTATTAAAGCTGCACAACATAACTTTGGCGATAAACAAGGAGTATAGGAGAAAACGGTGAGAAAGAAAAGACAACTTTGTGCACTGTTCATTTGAATCTTCATTCAGATTATGTCCTGTTTGCAGAGAACATTAAGAACTTAGATTAGACTAAAGAAGCAATATTTTTCCTTGATAGGTTATGTGCAGGTTTGACACAATTATTAACAAAGTCAGTAGTTAGAAGACAGAGAGAGACAGAGAGAGACAGAGACACACACAAAGACAGAGAGGGAGATAGACAGAGACACAGAGAGATAGACATAGAGAGAGACAGAGAGAGACACACAAAGAGACAGAGAGAGAGAGATACAGAGAGAGAGTAAGTGTGTGTGTGTGTGTGTGTGTGTGTGTGTGCGCGCGGGCGTGCGTATGTGTAAATAAATAAACAATTTGTTAAATAAGTCACTTCTCTTCCATCAACCAGTAGAAACAGAGTGAAGCATTTGAGCCACAGCAGCAGTCAGAGTTGCCATGTTGAGTAAAACAACACAATGTTAGATGCTGTGGAGACAATGTTGGTGGTTTACACCACAGACAGGTGTGTGTGTGTGTGTGTGTGTGTGTGTATGTGTGTGTGTGTGTGTGTATGTGTGTGTGTGTGTGTGTGTGTGTGTGTGATACAGGAACCATGAGTCAAAACCACCGCGCTAGATAGCAGGGGAGGACAGGAAGTCTTGTTCAGGAAACAAAAGTTACGCTTTAAACCCAAACCAAGGTCACACAAAATGGAGGCCCTTCTCTCTTTCTGGAGACAAAGAACACTTTTTAAACTAAATTGTCGTACAGAAACTTTATAAGATGAGTCCAAAGAATAGAAAAAGGAATGTGTTCATTTTTTTACTTGATAAAACAAATGTTTTCTCATAATGGCCTGTGCTAACACTTCCTGGTCTGAAGTATGTTAGGGTGGTGTCTCCAAATGACTATGTTTGGGTGGGGTCTCCAACTGACTGTATGTTTGGTTGGTGTCTCCAAATGACTATGCTTGAGTAGTGTATCCAACTGACTATGTTTGGGTGGTGTATCCAACTGACTATGTTTGGGCGGTGTATGCAACTGACTATGTTTGGGTGGTGTATCCAACTGACTATGTTTGGGTGGTGTCACCAACCCATGTATGTTTGGGTGGTCTCACCAACCCATGTATGTTTGGGTGGTGTCTCCAACTGACTGTATGTTTGGATGGTGTCTCCAACTGACTGTATGTTTGGATGGGGTCTCTAACTGACTACATTTGGGTGGTGTCCCCAACTATCTATGTTTGGTGGGTGTCTCCAACTGACTATGTTTGGTTTTGTCTCCAACTGACTATGTTTGGGTGTTGTCTCCAACTGACTATGTTTAGGTGGGGTCTCCAACTGACTGTATGTTTGGGTGGTGTCTCCAACTGCCTATGTTTTTGGTGGGGTCTCCAACTGACTTTGTTTGGGTGGTGTCTCCAACTATCTATGTTTGGTGGGTGTCTCCAACTGACTATGTTTGGTTGTGTCTCCAACTGACTATGTTTGGGTGGTGTCTCCAACTGACTGTATGTTAGGGTGGTGTCTCCAACTGACTATGTTTAGGTGGGGTCTCCAACTGACTGTATGTTTGGGTGGTGTCTCCAA
>JACYXH010000666.1:0-100000 GCA_026745465.1 Lota lota | reverse complement strand
ACATGGATGTGTTCAGTAGTGCGTGAGCAGATAGAGCTCAGATAGTTAGAGGAGGTGTTCCTGTTCCTGTTCATTCCACTGTAAAGTAGGAGCTGCATCAGTTACATGTCTCTACATGCTGTTTGAACTATCAAGTGTCTCTTTGTTTTTTTCTGAGCTTGTAGATATCAGAGCTCTCTGCCTATCATTCATATTTTAATAAAATGATCATTCTTCATTACTGAGTGAAGTCATGGAACAGCAGCCTATAAGAGGTTAGTCTTCACCACTGAGTAGATCCCAACAAACCACGTTTGACAAAGAGTTTGTTTGTGTGGGACAATGTGGGACACGTTACCAATGTGGAGAGGTAGTCTACAAATGTGTCTTTCTACCTTAAGAAATAAACATTCTCACATGTCACTTCACATCATATTCCCCCGTGGGACGTTGAAAAGGACAAACTCTGAGAATCAACTTGCTTTACCCAGTTCTAAGGAGTTTCACGGTCTTTGTTGTAAGTGCATTTCATTTTCTTTGTGGTAGTTTCCAACATATTCCGCCTAAATCTGCACAGCTTGTGACTTTGTGGTGACTCCATGTTCCGCGTTGGGCGGAGCAGAGCAGGCAGCAAAGACGGTGACAGGTTCACCTGCACTCGACACACATGTGTGATCAGTTTGATCGACATCAAACACACCCCTGTGATGACAGCCTTCCCTGCCTTCTTCACAGCCATTGGCTAAAATCCAGATTTTAGACAGGCGTCTGTCCTGCTGTGGTTTGACTTTTTAAAAACTAGAGCCAATCAAAATGCGGGACAACCTCTGAATATGTTGGAAGCGGGACAAGAGATATAAATGCTGTGCGTTCTCGCATCTAGCAGGACACCTTACACCTTACAGTGAAGGCATGGATCAGCAGAGTTTGAAACCCCATCGCTGGATTCTTGTGTATTTGTAGGCTGTTCTTTGTTTTTCAGACACGTTAAAAATTGTATCTTGTGTTGCTTGTAGTGTGTGTGTGTGTGTGTGTGTGTGTGTGTGTGTGTGTGTACATTACCTTGGCACTGTTCTGAATACCTACCTGTAAAGGGTGTAACAAGATGAACCCAACCCAATCCAACCCAACAAGATGACTCATTGAAGAGCAATGAAGGAAGACAATAACCCTACCTATTATAGAATCACATGCTAGTACAAATATGCTTACCCTCACTCTGAGTGTGTTTCTATTCATTATGTTTATTAGTCTCTTTATTGATAACATGGTATAAATGTTCCTATTGGTTCTACTGTACAGAAGGAGCTGCATCAGTGACGTGTCTCTACATGCTGTTTGAACTATAAAGTGTATTTTTGTTTTTCTCTGTCTGATCAGCTGCCTATAAGAGGTTAGTCAGGGAGGAGTATAAACTGGGAGGGGAACTGGACCAACTGGTTGTTTCACAACATCATTTCCTTTTTATAAGGCAGACGGTTTGGTGTGGCTCACTTCATTACAGCAGGAAGAAGACTAAGATACTGTACTCAACTCTGATCCGTGATATTTCATAAATATGCATCACTTTGAATCTTACCAATAGGTTGATGGTTAGTTTTCTAGAAATGAGAAATTACTATTGAATAATTTTGAACATTAATGCTCTTTAGGATGCTATAGGTTAGACTGTGGACATTGGGGATCGAAGCCAGAGCCGTTCAGCTTGGAGTCAAGTGTCCAGTTAACGTTAAAATACTTTATACATTTTCTTTTGATTTAGTATTTGTCCTAAATCACAAGTGACTGGGTGACTTTAAAGGTACTTAGGATGTACTCTACAGTTGTTATATTTGTATTATTATGATTTATATTATTATTAGTCAGGAAGACGGCCATCTTGGTTAGTGAAGGTGTTTATTCATCATCTTGTACTGGGTCTTGTTCTCCGTGGGCCTGCATCACAGATCAGTTTGTGATACGACATGAGGAAGTCCATATGTGGTCATGGCTTAAGAGAGGTTTAACCAGCACAGGGAACAGTAGGTATGATATCCACATGGTGATCTTGATCTTGATCAGACACATTTGAAGCCCTTAGATACCTTCTGTGTGGAATGATAAATAGTTATTAGAAATATATGGGCAGCTTCTCCACATCTTTCCCCTCATTGAGAATGAGAGGATCTATGAATCTGCGTATGGAAAGACCACCCTGTCTCTCGTCCAAAGTAGACAGAGACAGACAACAGCCGCTGTGACTGGCAATAAGCAGCTAATATAAAAGCAGAGAATAAACAAACGCTGAAGGACCGTTGTTGGAGCCATAAAATATATATTGCTGTTTATACATTTTGTTGTAAAAAACGAACAAGATTATTTGTTGTATTGTTTTCTATTTTGTTTCTAAATTGTTGGATTTGGTTTATGTACTTCGTGTCAGGAGAAATAAATTTGATTGGTTGTTAGACTACGGCAATCTCCGCCTCCTCCTAGTTAGGTCACCTTCACAGGTGTACGGAGCAGCTGGAGGACAACTTGGGAAAGTTATATTTGTTTGAGTAGGAGAGGTGGACAAAGAAACAGTTTAGTGATCGTAGTTTATTTATAATCATTTATTTTAGTAAACGTTTAAGTTTTTTGTAGAAAGTCAACCACGGAGAATTTATTTTGACCTAATAAATGAGGCATTTTTTGAATGAAACTAAAGGATCTCCGCGAGTGCTTATTTTCCCCCTACGAGTCACAATCCATCTCAAAAAGGGCGACTAAGGAAATTAGATAGTGAAGAAGTCGCTATAACAACCGTAGAAATAATATGTAGTTGTGTTTGTGTCCAGGTCTCCAGTCTACTATGAATTAGGAGAGAGAGGAGGGCTCCTACCTCTAAAACTCTGTCTGGGGAACATGGCCGCCAGAGCAAAGCTAAGAGGTAAGAAGAGGATATCTCATTGTCTATGACTGTTGTCATCTCAGAGCTCAGCAGTGATATATCATGACTCCATCATTAGTCTGAGTAAAAGCTGTGTGTGTGTGTTGTGTTGAAGCCCAGAGCAGCAGGAGAGAGCAGACTCCCCTGGACCCATCTGTGTCCATGAAGAGTGACCACTCAATGTGTCTACCTGTTGGGTTTAAAGATGGAAATCAGTCTATTGAGGAGAGGTAAGGATTGATTCGAGATTATAGAGATACAGCATTTATAAGACGTCCATAAATCTTGTAAGTCCATAAGTTCATATAACTGATTAGGTGGAAAAATCTGTTGATATGGTGTGAATGAGAGGAGGGATAAGGCTGTTTTAGTGATGTGGTTGACATGGTGTGAATGAGAGGAGGGATAAGGCTGTTTTAGTGATGTGGTTGACATGGTGTGAATGAGAGGAGGGATAAGGCTGTTTTAGTGATGTGGTTGACATGGTGTGAATGAGAGGAGGGATAAGGCTGTTTTAGTGATGTGGTTGACATGGTGTGAATGAGATGAGGGATAAGGCTGTTTAGTGATGTGGTTGACATGGTGTGAATGAGAGGAGGGATAAGGCTGTTTTAGTGATGTGGTTGACATGGTGTGAATGAGAGGAGGGATAAGGCTGTTTTAGTGATATGGTTGACATGGTGCGAATGAGAGGAGGGATAAGGCTGTTTTAGTGATGTGGTTGACATGGTGTGAATGAGAGGAGGGATAAGGCTGTTTTAGTGATGTGGTTGACATGGTGTGAATGAGAGGAGGTATAAGGCTGTTTTAGTGATGTGGTTGACATGGTGTGAATGAGAGGGAGGGATTCTGGTTGAGAGAAGGCCTGGGTGTGATCAGGTTCTGGCTGGTTGGGTTCAGGGGGCAGGAGGGCACTTGGTTGTGGATTGTTTCAATGTATAATAGATCCTGTGTGTGTGTGTGTGTGTGTGTGTGTGTGTGTGTGTGTTGTGTTGAAGCCCAGAGCAGCAGGAGAGAGCAGACTCCCCTGGACCCATCTGTGTCCATGAAGAGTGACCACTCAATGTGTCTACCTGTTGGGTTTAAAGATGGAAATCAGTCTATTGAGGAGAGGTAAGGATAGATTCGAGATTATAGAGATACAGCATTTATAAGACGTCCATAAATCTTGTAAGTCCATAAGTTCATATAACTGATTAGGTGGAAAAATCTGTTGATATGGTGTGAATGAGAGGA
Organism: Lota lota; assembly: GCA_026745465.1. Classification (NCBI taxonomy): domain Eukaryota; kingdom Metazoa; phylum Chordata; class Actinopteri; order Gadiformes; family Lotidae; genus Lota; species Lota lota. The sequence goes on along the minus strand of JACYXH010000666.1, from coordinate 95,874 downwards.
GGGATAAGGCTGTTTTAGTGATGTGGTTGACATGGTGTGAATGAGAGGAGGGATAAGGCTGTTTTAGTGATGTGGTTGACATGGTGTGAATGAGAGGAGGGATAAGGCTGTTTTAGTGATGTGGTTGACATGGTGTGAATGAGAAGAGGGATAAGGCTGTTTTAGTGATGTGGTTGACATGGTGTGAATGAGAGGAGGGATAAGGCTGTTTTAGTGATGTGGTTGACATGGTGTGAATGAGAGGAGGGATAAGGCTGTTTTAGTGATGTGGTTGACATGGTGTGAATGAGAGGAGGGATAAGGCTGTTTTAGTGATGTGGTTGACATGGTGTGAATGAGAGGGAGGGATTCTGGTAGAGAGAAGGCCTGGGTGTGATCAGGTTCTGGCTGATTGGGTTCAGGGGGCAGGAGGGCACTTGGTTGTGGATTGTTTCAATGTATAATATATCCTGTGTGTGTGTGTGTGTGTGTGTGTGTGTTTGTGTGTGTACAGAAACTAGAATTAGTCACTGAATTGTTATAGTTGAAGGGCTTTTCTGAAGCACGCTTCGGTGAGCTTCCTCCTTTCAAGTTGTTTCTCATGGACCCAGACTGTGATGAACCTTTGTGGTCTGCTACAACCAGAGAAGGTAACCAATGTACACAATTTGAATTGTTTTTGTGGTTTGCATCGTAAGACTCTAAGGATCCTTTCTATGGCAAATCCTAGAGGATTGCAACGGCGAGAAGAATCGAAATTCATGGAAAATGGTATTTTGTTGCAAGAAGACCCAGATGGCCAACATCAGACCGAGAGGTACACTTTTTGTTAGTGGTGCTGTGTTCTTTGGATTGTTGTTGGTTTTTAAATCAGATAGTAGGAATATTAGGCAAGTTTAATCAGCCATGACAACCCCCTTCTCTTCAGCAGAGAAGAGCCAAGGCCAAAAAAGCAGTCAGTCAGGTGAGCCATGGAAGGTGTTGGAATGAAAAAAAGTATTTATATTGTGTTGGATCAGGGCATCTAAAGGCATAGGCCCTATAGGCGGTCGCCTAGGGTGCGCTACTTTCTGGTGGGCGCTGGTCGCCCTCAAATAATAGTTTTTTTTAAATAACAATAATAATGCAATTCGTCGGGCACCCTTCCCAACGTTCTGCCTTGAGGTAACAAATGAACAAAGTAAGAAAGAAAGAAAGAAAGTTTGCACCCCTCACAATTGCCAAGCTTGCGCACTGAAAGTGGGGGGGGGGGGTGGGCTACCGTTCGATGAGTATCACATCAAGTCAGAGACGTGAGAAGTGCCAGTGATGACATATCCACATTTCAGTTTCCAAACCAACGTTTTTCTATTTAATGTAGAATAACATAAATCCCCAGTCTAATTTGAAGTGCAGAGACCCCAAGCACCAAGACAGCGCAGCCGCAAGTGTAGAGAACCGCTTTGCAACAGACGCAGACGCTTCAGAAGCCCCATGGCAGAGCGCTCTGTGAGATCTGCTCTGTGAGAGCTGCTCTGTGAGAGCTGCTCTGAGCGCTCTGTGAGAGCTGCTCTGAGCGCTCTGTGAGAGCAGCTCTGAGCGCTCTATGAGAGCAGCTCTGAGCGCTCTGTGAGAGCTGCTCTGAGCGCTCTGTGAGAGCTGCTCTGAGCGCTCTGTGAGATCTGCTCTGAGCGCTCTGTGAGAGCTGCTCTGAGCGCTCTGTGAGAGCAGCGTTGTTGGACATTTTGTTACGTTTATTATTTAGTTGATGAGGGGTGGGACTGACTGACTGATCAGAGTTCACAAAGTTTTCCTTAATTTGTAGTGGCTATCTAGCTACATTGCAGCAGCAGCTACATGTTTTTGTTTGAAATAGGCGAACTTTATCTACTCTATAACATTCATCTTGGATAATCTGCCGATCTCCCCAGCTGCTGGAGAAGGGACATCTGATCTCGCATCTTCACCTCTCCTCTCTCTGGGGCATGTACGTTCAGCCAATTATTTGTGGTCTCTGTGTAATTGAAAATATACCGCTATGTTGTTATTATTATTATTAATTTTTTTAACGTTACAGGTACACCTTGTTACTAATTAAATTTAGGTCTTAGTTAAATTGTAAAATGTTTATTTGTACAGTGCTACCTTATATGCAGTAGAATGATAGGAATTAATGCTGTGGTGTAACATTACGGATTAACTGTATGTTTGAACACAGCCTGCAGGACAAGCAACATCCAGCACTCCAGCTACCTCCAGTGCAACACAGCCTGCAGGTCAAGCAACATCCAGCACTCCAGCTACCTCCAGTGCAACACAGCCTGCAGGTCAAGCAACATCTAGAACCACATCCTGCACTTCAGCTACCTCCAGTGCAACACAGCATTCAGGTCAAGCAACATCTAGTACCACATCCAGCACTCCAGCTACAGAAGCTGCAGAAGGTGAGTTCTGTTAATTGTATGTTACAGCTGCAGTTATGTAACTAATGTTAATATAGCCTAATCCAGACACATTTCTGCTATAATTCTATCAAACATTCAAGATCAGTTATGAACATATGTAACTCACCTTGTACATCTTGAAGGTTTTGTCAATTTGTCCACAAATGGATGCAAGGGAATATATTAGACTAGCTATTAGGCTGCAAACATCAAGTTGTCTACAAGACACATAAAAACTCGAATAAATTATTCCCACCAAAAAATAATTTAAACCAAGATTCTTGACCGTTTTTCGATCATGTAATTGAACAGTACTGGTCAATAGTTATCTATAATTATGCTTCAGATGTGTTTATTGCCTGGTGTGTAATTTATTAATCATTGTGTATCCTTACTAAAGGATTAATAACTATGTTTGCATGTATGCTTAAAATGTAAAAGTGATGTTGTGGAGGGGAATTCCTAATCTCGCCTAGGGCACCAAAATGGCTAGAGCCGGCCCTGTGTTGGATCATGCCAAAACATTCATATTAATAAAATATACTGTTGTTGACCAGCTGTCAATGTATTGTTAAGTTGAAACAAGGATTATAATTTAAAGACATCACAAAATTTTACCATACAGCCAAATTTATATTGGTTTACTGTTCGCTTACAGCCTGCAATTAAATTATTAAAACCATTTTAGGCTGAAAAGTGTAAAGATCCCAGCAAGTCATGAGAGGGTACCTCAAAACCCCTTTTGTAGGTCTCTGTATCGCGTTCAGACAAAAGCTCTTCTATTCTCGACATTCAATTGTTAATGATTGTTTATCTGCGTGCAGGAAATTCATGTCATAGTAATTTGTAATGGAAAAGAAAACATTGTAACCAATAGGAAATCTGCAAGTAGCCTTAAGGAAGTGTGTGAGGGAAAAACGTAAGTATATGGAATCGGCGCTGTGCCATGTTACTGTAAACTATGGAAGGTAAGCTTTGTTTATCTTTATGCGCAAGGGGCAAACAGTTGACTTTTAAACATGCCTGGCTATATACTGTGTACTGATACAGGTTTTTTTTTAATTCTTGATCTGAACTGGAAACAATATTTAAAGGAACGATCAGGGACGTGGTACAAATAAAAATACAAATTTGTGAGGGACCAAGTTGGTGCGACAAACGGTTTTTTATTTACCCCAATAAAGAAAACTTTAATTAATCAACTGTCTTGTTTGCACGCTGTCATTTTATACTGCCTTGTTTGGTTTGTCTTCCAGGGGAGCTTTCGAGGATCCGTTCTGAATTTGTGAAGAGAGTTTCAAACCCAGTTATCAAAGGTGTCCTGGATGACCTCTTGCATCATAAAGTGTTGAGTACCGAGGACAAGGACTCTGTGATGGAGAACCAGAAAAACAAAGCGGACCAAGCACGTTGTCTGATCGACATGGTGATCGGGAAAGGGGACAGAGCAAGTCAGATGATGATTGATAGTATGAAGGATAAGGACCCAGAATTATGCATCACCCTGGGTCTGATCTCTTCTCCTGCTGCTCATGTCGGTGAGTTGTAAATATGAATGTTTTTTTAAGACATTGTGGCTGCCAACTTTGTTTTGTTTTATCAAGACATTACATTTTTTAGCAGACAATGTAATTGTTGAACACATGTTTAGAATAGGACTGTGCTAGTACATATGTACTAAGCTGTTCTTCTCTGTAAAGTCATTGTTGAACACATGTTTAGAATATGACCCCCTGCCTGTGCTAGTACATGTGTACTAAGCTGCTCCCCTCAGGATGGGGATAGGATCAAGGATATCTGTTAGGGGAGAGGAGCGAGTGGACTCAAATGTACGACACAGACACACTGACACGGGGGTAAATAATACAAGGGCTTTACTGAGGAGAACCAAAGAGTAAGGCTGGAAACAGGAGGACGAGGCGAGGGGCTTGAGAGCAGGCGGGTAGCCAGGCAGGTGAGGGTTCGGCAACGGACCGTTAGTCAGGCAAGCGAGCGTTCGGCAAAGATCAAGTAGTCAGGCAGGCGAGGGTTCTGTTTAATACCCCTCCTCAAAGAGGCACAGAGAGGCACACATTCCATCACCGCCTCCTGAAACGCATTTGGCTTAAAAGCAACAGCATACAACTTATATCTTCCTCCGGTCTGAGAAGCAGCAGGTCTGCATCAGCCATGTTGGATCACAACAACACCGAGAACCTTTCCTCCGGAAATAGTAACTACCAACATCTGTTTTTCATGCTCCTTTTGTCTAGGAGAATATCGCCTGAGGCCAAACGGTGACTATAAAATGTCACAGCCGTGCGTTGACAATTTGCATACTTAAATAGTTAAAACAACCACATCTTTCCCCTTATTGAGAATGAGAGGGTCTATGAACCTGCGTATGGAAAGACCACCCTGCCTCTCGTCCAAAATAAACAGAGACAGACAACAGTCCCCTGTGACCGGAAATAAGCAGCTTATTTAAAAGCAGAGAGTAAACAAACGCTGAATGGCCGTAGAAACAATATGTAGTTGTGTTTGTGTCCAGGTCTCCAATTTTAATGGTTGTGTAGCAAGGTCCATGCTACACAGCACCTAGGTTGGGGGCATATTCCACCTAGGTGGCTTTTACTGGGCTCCTCTAAGACAAGGACGCAGGGTGGTGATGTTGGAACCGGTTTATTGCATAGTTTGAGTATAATGATACAGAGCAGGAGGTGTAACATGCTGCCATGCCGGAGATCTCCCTGAGTGTGTGTGGTGATGGCTGGTTCAACAGGTGTGCAGCCCCACCCAGCCCCGGAGTCCAATCAGTCTGACTCCGGCCAGGTGAGGCTGCCTAAACCAGCCATCATCCACACACACTCCACAGGTTGATCCAGATATAAAGGGTTATTGTGGGGATATCAGCTTAAACAATGTTAAACAATATACTGCAGATCAACAGCAGAATAACTCAGTTGAGGAGATGCAGCACTAGTTTGTAATGTCAGCAGAACAAGTAACTTTCCACTGATACTCATCAATGATTCCAAAACTTAGCAAGTTATAACACATACTAATCATGAAACAATCAATGTGGAAGTATCAAAATAATCCTGAAATATCGTATCCATAACACGCAGTCCCAACCAGCTTCTCCGACCACAAGTAATGAAGCCACTAAATATCTTGAAGTTGATCGATGTCTTCTGTTGTCTTCTCAATTAGGATCTGCTGCTGTCGAGTGCCAACATAAAATCAAGTCCCGTTTGAAGGAGAAGTTCAGGTGTGTGTTTGAGGGAATCCCTAAAGCAGGAAGGCCAACAGGTCTGAATGACTTCTACACAGAGCTCTTAATCACAGAGAGAGGCAGTGGAGAGTTGAACAAGGAACATGAGGTCAGACTTATTGAAACAGCTTCCAGGAAACCAGCCGAGGAGGAAACACCAATCAAATGTGAAGACATCTTTAAACCCTTACCTGGACAAGATCAACCAATCAGAACAATAATGACAACTGGAGTGGCCGGCATTGGTAAAACCGTCTTAACACACAAATTCACTCTGGACTGGGCTGAAGGCAAAGCCAACCACGACATACACTTCACATTTCACTTCAGTTTCAGAGAGCTGAATTTACTGAAAGGGAAAGAGTTTAGCTTGGTGGAACTTCTTCATCACTTCTTTATTGAGACCAAAGAAGCAGGAATCTGCAGATACGACCAGTTCAAAGTTGTCTTCGTCCTGGATGGTCTGGATGAGTGTCGACTTCCTCTGGACTTCCAGAACAACCCGATCTGGACTGATGTCACAGAGTCCACCTCGGTGGACGTGCTGCTGACAAACCTCATTAGGGGCTACCTGCTTCCCTCTGCTCGCATCTGGATAACCACACGCCCTGCGGCAGCCAATCAGATCCCTGCTGAGTATGTTGGCATGGTGACAGAGGTGAGAGGGTTCACCGACCCGCAGAAGGAGGCGTACTACAGGAAGAGATTCAGAGAGGAGACTCAGGTCAGCACAATCATCTCCCTCGTCAAGACATCACGAAGCCTCCACATCATGTGTCACATCCCAGTCTTCTGTTGGATCACTGCTACAGTTCTGGGGGACTTATTCAAAACATTCCAGACAGGAAAAGAGATGCCCAACACCGTGACTCAGATGTACAGCCACTTCCTGAGGGTTCAGTCCATACAGTGGAACAGGAAGTTTCATGGGAGATCTGAAACAGATCCACACTGGAGTTCAGAGAACAAGGAGATCATTGTTTCTCTGGGAAAACTGGCTTTTAACCAGCTGGAGAAAGGCAACCTCATCTTCTACAAGGCAGACCTGGCAGAGTGTGGCATCGATATCAGAGCAGCCTCAGTGTACTCAGGAGTGTTCACCCAGATCTGTAAAGAGGAGTGTGGGCTGTACCAGAACAAGGTGTTCTGCTTTGTCCATCTGAGCATCCAGGAGTTTCTGGCTGCCCTTTATGTCTTTAGCTCCTACATTAACACTGGTGTTAATCTGCTCTCAGCAGAACCAACCTCCATTGAAGATGAATTCCTCCTCTACCAGAGTGCTGTGGACAAGGCCTTACAGAGTGAGAACGGACACCTGGACTTGTTCCTCCGCTTCCTCCTGGGCCTCTCTCTGGAGACCAATCAGAATATCCTACGAGGTCTGCTTGGACAGACAGGAAATAGCTCAAGGACCAATAAGAATACAGTGTCTTACATCAAGAGGAGGATAAATGGAGATCTCTGTCCAGAGAGAAGCATCAATCTGTTCCACTGTCTGAATGAGCTGAACGACCGTTCTCTAGTGGAGGAGATCCAACAGTACCTGACATCAGGAAGTCTTTCCACAGAATCTCTCTCACCTGCTCAGTGGTCAGCTCTGGTCTTCATCTTACTGTCATCAGAAGAGGAGCTGGACATGTTTCACCTGAAGAAATACTCTGCTTCAGAGAAGGGTCTTCTGAGGCTGCTGCCCGTGGTCAAAGCCTCCAAAACATCTCTGTAGGTTCTAAAATAACATGTATTACAATACACACAACACAATATACATTATACTCGAATATAAAAGTTATAATAATATGCAAAACATCTCTGTAGATGTACTAATAACATGTATCATAATACACACAACACAATATACATAATACTATAATTTAAGTTATAACGAGTGAGCGGAAAAAAGGAGAGTTAGGGAAGAGACGAGGACAAAGGAGGAGAGTACTTTATTCTCTATAGAGATCGACCAGCTAAATGATATTTAAATATTTACTTCTTAGTTGTTTGACGGTTAAATGAGTACGGGAGAGAGTGGATTTGGGGATTGTTTTATTCGTGTTTCTGTTCGTGTCGGGGATGTTTTGGTCGTTGAATGTAAAGCTAGCTTGGTTTTCTAACCGCCTTAGCATCCTCTGAACGGGATATAAATCATCAGAGTAGCGCACGAGGATAGTCCACAGCAGGGGGTCAGGTAGCGCGCGGCAACCGGAAAGCCGTGCGGTTCCCCTGACGAAGATCATCCCGGGATTCAAATTACTTCATCCGTCGTCTCCTCTCCCTATAGCGGTACCAGGACTTTGTTGTGCTCACGTTAAGAGCGAACAGTCTATCGTGTTGCCACACCGAGGCCTGCGACACACAGGCCTGCAACGTTTATGGCGGCATATCACTGACAAAAATCTAGAGAAAAAATGACTTTGCGCGCACACAACTAACACATCTATGCACACAAATCATTATTGTAAACACTAACTGCACACGCGCTCAGTATTTCTCTGATCGCGAGAGCAATAATTTATTATTGCTCTCGCGATCTCTCTCTTTCGATTCGAGCGCGCACGTAAAGTGAAGCAGCGCGCAACTGACGCCCCTGGGCGCACTGGGATATTATTTTCTCCTCAAAACACAATATACATAATATTGGAATATAACTTCAAATAATATTCAAAACATCTCTGTAGATGTGCTGATACCATGTATTACAATACAATACACAATATACACAATACTACAATTAAAAGTAAAATTAACATATACAATGATTTTCAAACGCTACAAAACAATTAAATTGCATACATTTTACACCCAATATTGAAGAAACATAAGGCTCTACTGTATTGACTAGAATATATTCGTTAAATTAATAAAACATTTCTAACTAGGACTGCAAGCAGTCACACAAGGTTTTCACCAACGCACCGTCCGCCTTTCCCGGCGGACGCCCTTTTCGCGCTACGTCTCGCAAAACGCACGGTCGGACACGAACCGTCGACCCTACGTCCGTGAGATAGGAATATGTATAAATATCCCAAATTTGAAAACTTTTGATTAATGCACCGTGGAGATATAGGCGTTACCAATCCGGAATAATAATAGGTAACCGTGACAATAACAATAGATATCCACAGATACACTGTGAATACCTAATAAAATATTTCAACACAATTCGTTCACTGTGGAAAGAGTCAAAGATGTAAGTTATTTTAAACCCAGTTCCTAACATGTTGTGTTTATTTTGTGTGAAGGCTGAATGGCTGTCATCTGTCAGAGAGATGCTGTGAAGCTCTGGCCTCAGTTCTCAGCTCCAACTCCTCTAGTCTGAGAGAGCTGGACCTGAGTACCAATGATCTGCAGGATTCAGGAGTGAAGCTGCTCTCTGCTGGACTGGGGAGTCCACACTGTACACTGGAAACTCTCAGGTCAGTTTGACTCAATAAACAGTTATACCACAAGGTTCCATATCAGAGGGCGGGCGGGCGTGTGTGTGTGTGTGTGTGTGTGTGTGTGTGTGTGTGTGTGTGTGTGTGTGTGTGTGTGTGTGTGTGTGTGTGTGTGTGTGTGTGTGTGTGTGTGTGTGTGTGTGTGTGTGTGTGTGTGTGTGTGTGTGTGTGTGTGTGTGTGTGTTTGTGTGGACACAGGTTACTGTGTACTGTATTTCGTATACGAGTTTAAAGTGTGTTTTACCTGGTCATACAATGATTTGTATAAAATAATATAACATATAAATAGTACATTTTGTATAAAATATAAATTGTAATTTGGTTTTATGAAGTTATGTTAAACAAAAGTGAACAGTCTTATTAGTGAAAGGCCAATTGATATAAATGTGTATAAAACAAATAAGGGAAATACTTTTGAGTTTACTGGTAAGACAGTAACTGTTGTAAATAACCTTAGTAAAATTAGATAATAATTAGTTTATCTTTCATGCTTTATCCATCACTTTTCCCCATACAATTTCAATAGCATTTAATGACATTTAATAACACTCCACAACTCAACACAATTTGAATAATAATTTTGATTATGTTAGTGTCTTGTTTCCCTGATTTCATCCATAGTATAGATTGTAGTACAATCTAACAGTGTGAAAAAAAGGTGATAAAGGTGATACTTTAATCATGTGAAACATAAAGAACCCAAAAGTCCTATTCTTTAGCGTTACGTCAAAGTTCTTCATAAAAGGCACTTTTACGTCACCAAAACAACTTTTTTGGAGCAAAGGACAATGTTCACAAACTGGTTGTCAGACTGGCAAAAACATAGGATTTTACACCTGTTTTCTCTTACTGACGGTCTTTTGTGACTCGACTGAAATTCAACCAACTCTCGATCAATCGATTGGTCTAAAAATAAAATAAAGAAACATGCACGTTACCTCTAGATTAACTTAATCTGCCACAGGGCACTGTACTCTACCTGCTAGCCTAAATATCACGTTATTGCTGTTCGGAGAAAGTCTGTGTCTTTCAGATCGTTAGTACTGGACTACCAACTCTAAAAGCATGCCTTCTGCAGGATTAGATTGAAAATTACTGACTGACAGGTCCAATCATGTTACTCCTCTGAGTTCCTCTGAAAAGTCACTCAGACGTCACTAAAGAACACCGCCTGCGTTCAGCAGAGTGGAACGTTCTCATCGTGTTTTGGAGAGAATGGCAAAAACATAGGAATTTACTTTTCTTTTTTCTAAATCAATGTTATTTTAGTAACAGTGATAAAGTGGCATAGTTTACCATGTTGTCGATCATATATTACATATTACCATGTTTAAAACCAAAAGAAATAGGTTTTGCGTTCAATGGTTCTTTAGCACACTTGTTAAGTGGGGAAATGGCCAACAGGTTTGGAAGTGCCTTCCTATATGGTGGTGGGCTGTGTCTATACGCTGGTGGGCTGTGTCTATAGGGCGGTGGGCTGTGTCTATACGGTGGTGGGCTGTGTCTATACGGTGGTGGGCTGTGTCTACATGGTGGTGGGCTGTGTCTATGCGGTGGTGGGCTGTGTCTATACGGTGGTGGGCTGTGTCTATACAGTGGTGGGCTGTGTCTATGTGGTGTTGGGCTCTGTCTATACAGTGGTGGACACAAAAAATGAAATGATCATGGATTGCTACTCAATGTTTCTCCTGTGAGCTAGTGTTGTGTGATCCAAGAGTTTTCTAAATTATTCTACTATAACTCTTGCTTCCTTTTATGATGGATTTCAGTCACTGGCTAACAATCTCCTAACTTAGAGGCTAGACCCAAGCGAGCTCTGTCCAATATCTAATTTAGAGATCTCATTCAACCTTACTAGGTTTCACTCTTCTCTAACGGTCGGGGTAAGTGCCCTTACCTCCCTGAGACTCCTTCGTAGAATTACTATTTCGTGCACAATCCAGTATTGAGTTTCATCCTTTTGGTGAAGATGGAGTCTATTTCTTAATTCTTGTTATAGCTTGTTTATTGGGTATTTCTACTTTAGCGAGGGCGGTTAAGCACAGAAAAAACAAGAAATGTCTTTAATCCAAGTCCTTTAGAGACTGGATGTATTTATTTAGATAACATTTAAAATCAAAAAGAGATTACCTTACAGAAGTTTTCATACTCTTTCAAAATAAAAAAAATCAGAAGATCATCTTCCGCGAAAGGGTGTTGGGTCCTTTGTTCTCCGTCCTCGTTCTTGATCTTGACTTTCCCCGCTACATCACATCTCTTAACTTTTTAAACTTTTTCTTAACTTCTTCTTAACTTCTTAACTTCTTAACTTCTTAACCTCTTTACATTCACTTAACTTCCCATCGTACTCTTTACATTCACTTAACTTCCCATCGTACTCTTTACATTCACTTAACGTCCCATTGTACTCTTTACATTCACTTAACGTCCCATTGTACTCTTTACATTCACTTAACGTCCCATCATACGCACATTTACTGCACTGTATCTCCCTCTTATATAGGGAAGACAAGCAGGCATGTTTTCAGTTTAATTATTCAGTTTTGTACAGTGGTCTGCAAGTTTTCTGGTTAGACTAGTTAAAATTTGCTACCCCAAGTGGGCCCCACTTGCTGTGAGTTACTTAAAGTTGGAAAGCCCCCAGCGGCAGGTGCACTCCTCAATGATGTCATGGTTTGTTACCGCTTCATATTGAACCATACATTTAAACAATAAAAAGCGCTTTTTTGGATGACACAATTCATTCATGTAAAAAGAAAAAACGAGATTATGTTTTCAGAAAATCAAGTAAATAATCATACAAAGTGTAAATACATTCTTTCTTTGTCATGAGGTAATAACATATAAAAATGAAAAGTAATAAAGTTACATTTTGGCATACAGAGTAATAGCATAGGGGACATTGATTAAATAATGACATGAGTATATTGGACGAAATTGTTCGTAGGCACATTCTTAAAACCCCTATTTTTGCTTATCAGTTTTAAAGGGGGCCCATAAAATCTCATCCCCCTCCATTTCTGAACTCTGTTTCACCCGCCGTACCTTTTCTCCTTCACTCACGTGCAGGTTTTTCCTCTGTCAGCAGTTTTACTTCTAGCCCCTCCCTCTTTGGCCATACTGGTGAGGCAGGTGTTCCCATTGGAAGTAACTGGGGGCTCATACTCTCCTCTTGCTCTAAAGAAGAATTCTCCTGCTCTTTGGTAGTACCAAGTGTCAGTCCTAGGTGTTGCAAGAAACGTAGTGGTCTACTCTTGCGCCCCCTCTTGGCAGCCTGATAACCTACATGTTCAGCCTCAGCCTTCACAGACATGCTACTAGTACCCACAAGTGCAGCTTCATTGTCAACAGGGTTAGGGAGCTCACTCAGATCAACTATAGGTATGCTACAGCGTACAACACTAGATGTAGCTTTGTGAGTGGACGGTATGACTGATCCTTAAGTTATTTTAATCACAGTTACTAACATTTTCCTGTTTATTTTGTGTGAAGGCTGAATGACTGTCATCTGTCAGAGAGATGCTGTGAAGCTCTGACCTCAGTTCTCAGCTCCAACTCCTCTAGTCTGAGAGAGCTGGACCTGAGTACCAATGATCTGCAGGATTCAGGAGTGAAGCTGCTCTCTGCTGGACTAGGGAGTCCACACTGTACACTGGAAACTCTCAGGTCAGTTATCAGCCTCTTCTTCAAACTGTGTCTTTGGGCTTGTTTAATATGTAAGGGATGATCCACGACTAGGTGGGTTGTTATGAAAAAGAACACACGACACGATGCAGCATCATTATTCATCTAGAAGCTAGGTTCACCGTGTCAGTGAGGATGCTAACGCTACAGTAGGGACATAACTTTAGAGGACCACTGATTTCAACAAGATTGTTATTGTTTAGTTCTTTATGTTTGCTGTCCTGTTAACTGCTAGCATGTTATGAGTTAACAGGTTATTCTAGCTCACAGAACGCTGGCCAGCTGATGTGAGGGTTAGGGGTTGCTGTCCTGTTAACTGCTAGTATGTTATATGTTATGTAACTCTGGCCAGCTGATGTGAGGGTTAGGGTTAGGGGTTGCTGTCCTGTTAACTGCTAGAATGTTATGTGTGTTATATGTTATGTAACTCTGGCCAGCTGATGTGAGTGTTAGGGTTAGGGGTTGCTGTCCTGTTAACTGCTAGTATGTTATGTATGTTATATGTTATGTAACTCTTGCCAGCTGATGTGAGGGTTAGGGTTAGGGGTTGCTGTCCTGTTAACTGCTAGTATGTTATGTATGTTATATGTTATGTAACTCTGGCCAGCTGATGTGAGGGTTAGGGGTTGCTGTCCTGTTAACTGCTGGTATGTTATCTAAGTTATATGTTATGTAGTTCTGGCCAGATGATGTGAGCTGAGGAGTTGTCATTAGTGTAGACATGGTGATGAGGCTCTAGCCGTGCTGCGATCTGAATATAATGCACACCTCACCACTAGAACATCACTGGCCGTGGTATAGTGATTCATATGGAACATTAAAGATGTCCTTTATTAACATCACATTAGTTTGGTGTAAGTGCTGCTCATGTCCAATGCATTTCTGTTGCTCTTTTCCCTGCTGACAAAACACTCCCTGGTTCTACACAATGTTAGAACTTGTGAAGAAACGGTCTTAGCGTACCAAACACAGCGGACTTCTCCTGACTCTAACAGAACAATAACTCATTTGAGTTGTAGCTATTGAGAAAGAAGCATTTGTTTAAGATCCTGTTTCACATCCAAAGTATCAATAAAGCTTTTAGTGGTACTCCATATGGAATGAATACACTTTATTAATGGTGTGTGTGTGTGTGTGTGTGTGTGTGTGTGTGTGTGTGTGTGTGCAGGTTGTCTGGCTGCCTGGTCACACAGGAAGGCTGTTCTTCTCTGGCCTCAGCTCTGAGCTCCAACCCCTCCCATCTGAGAGAGCTTGACCTGAGCTACAATCACCCAGGAGACTCAGGAGTTACGCTGCTCTCTGCTGGACTGGAGGATCCACGCTGGAGACTGGACACTCTCAGGTATGGAGAGGACAGCTCACCACTCAGGGACAATGTCTCCTACAAGGATTCAACCAGCTGCTAGATGAAGTGGTTTGAAAACACAGCTGGAACTCATGTTGTGTAGAAAGTGATGAGTCAGTAGATAAAGGTGAATGTTTCAACATGATGCTCTCACTTTGTTTCCCCCCCCCCAGGGTGAAGCACGGTGGAGTGTGGAGGCTGAACCAAGCTCTAAAGAAGTGTAAGTGTCTGTTTAGTTAGATTCATCACAACACATACTAACTATTGAGATGGAAAGTCCGTCTACACAGCAGGAGGTGACGTCTGTTCATTCAGATGTGTACTTGCGTATACTTCTGTATAGCTATGTTTCCCTGTGTCTATGTATATATAGTATGTACGTGTATGTATGAGTACATGTCTATGTATATATAGTATGTATGAGTACATGTCTATGTATATATAGTATGTACGTGTATGTATGAGTACATGTCTATGTATATATAGTATGTACGTGTATGTATGAGTACATGTCTATGTATATATAGTATGTATGAACCAGTTCTATGGCTCCAACAGTTAATTTCCAGCCTGTATGTGAGCTCAGCTTGTTCAGTCTGTTGTTCACACAGGTGTCCCTTTGAAGGTTGAGTGCAATGTATGTGTAATGGGAAATCCAAAAGTTTAATATCTTGAAAGATATTACAATAATAGCTTATTTATTCCATATGAGTAATAAACTCATCACACTGAACATGTTGATGTATAATATGTGTATGTAGTGTAAATATTGAGGGAGTATATGCAGTGTATACATTTTCCTCAGTTTCAATGTTTTGACTGGGACAGCCACTCACACACACACATCAATCAATTTGAACTTTAATTATCTTAAAAACTACATGTACTATTGCTTAGACAATCTATAGCATATGATTCCACTATAGTACCTATCATAAGATTTTTTTTGTCTTTCTATGTTAATGTTTGAAGAGTAGAAAGTGACCAAAATGTTTCTGAAAGAGAATAAAAATAAGTATGCAAGAGAACAGTACTAGTGATGATGATGATGAAGAATGGTTCAGCAGCTAATCATGTCTTGTTCTCCCGTCAGATGCCTGTGAACTCACACTGGACCCAAACACAGCCCACAGAGAACTCTCTCTGTCTGAGGACAACAGAAAGGTGACATGGGTTGGAGAGGAGCAGTCGTATCCTGATCACCCAGAGAGATTTGATTCCTCTCACCAGGTGTTGTGTAGAGAGGGTCTGACTGGCCGCTGTTACTGGGAGGTAGAGTGGGAAGTAGGTGTTGTTATAGGAGTGGCATACAGAGGAATCTCAAGGAGAGGAGGGGGTGGTAACAGCAGGCTTGGATGGAACAACAAGTCCTGGAGTCTTTATTGTGATGATGATGGTTACTATGCCTGGTACAACGGTAGTGGAACAGGCATACGTCTCCCCCCCGCTGGCTCTAACAGACTAGGAGTGTATCTGGACCGGCCTGCCGGCACTATGTCCTTCTACAGAGTGTCCCCAGATGTAGGAGGGTCCTCAGACACACTGACACACATCCACACCTTCCAGTCCACCTTCACCCAGGAGGACCTCCACCCTGGGTTTGGGTTACGGAGGGGTGGTGCCTCAGTGTCTCTGTGTCGGTTGTAGAAAAAAGTAAACGCGGTGGGCGGGCCGTGTACGTGTTTCTTTTTTTTCACACACATAGTACACACACATACACACACACACATAGTACACACACACACACATAGTACACACTCACATAGTACACACACATAGTACACACACACACATAGTACACACACATAATTACACGAAGAAGTTATATTTTCTCTTTCATTTACTTCAATAATCTTTTACATTTTTTAATGTAATAAACTGTTTGCTTTTACTCAAGTCTGTTTGTGAATAAAAAATGGAGGAGAGAGATTTTTTGTGGCTATATTTTCCTTATTTTCTTATTTTGTAAAGATTTAATGTGTTATTGTGTGATGTTTTATTTGAACGGTTACATGGCTATTTTATACGTTGTTAATGTTTATTGGACAAGCATATACAATGTAATATTTGTCTATTTACATTCATCTTGCTCTGCTTATTACAACAATAAATAATTTAGTATGAAGTAATTCAGTACTTGAGTAGTCTTTTCACTAGATACTTTCTTACTCTTCCTCAAGTCATTATATGATGACTACTTTTACTTCTACTTGAGTTATTATTACTTTAAATATATACTTGTTAAATATAAAAGTAGGTTGTTATAAGTAGGAGGTTATTGAGCGTGCTCATTATTCTATATAATTGTATTGTCTACAATTCTTATCGTTACCAATATAAACCCTTATCTTGTTCCGTCTTAGCATGTCTTCTATGATCTTAAACTTAGTAACCTATGCTCTTTAATCAACGTTACTAGAATAATCACATAATGCAGAAAGAAAACCCTGGTTGTGGTTCAGAGCGAGAATTTGTCTCTCAAACTAGGAATATAGACCTATAAAAATATAATAATCTGTGTGTTCTGTGTATGAGACGCATCGCCATGCACCAAGAGTATGGCTAGAGTTCTCAACAGCTTTATTCTTTATTATTTGTTGGTTCCTATAACTATATAAGCCTAATTATAAAGGGTAATGAAGCTTTAATAGAAGAGTTCTCAACAGCTTTATTCTTTATTATTAGTTGGTTCCTATAACTATATAAGCCTACTTATAAAGGGTAATGAAGCTTTAATAGAAGAGTTCTCAGCAGCTTTATTCTTTATTATTTGTTGGTTCCTATAATTATATAAGCCTAATTATAAAGGGTAATGAAGGTTTAATAGAAGAGTTCTCAACAGCTTTATTCTTTATTATTCGTTGGTTCCTATAACTATATAAGCCTAATTATAAAGGGTAATGAAGGTTTAATAGAAGAGTTCTCAACAGCTTCATTCTTTATAATTCGTTGGTTCCTATAACTATATAAGCCTAATTATAAAGGGTAATGAAGGTTTAATAGAAGAGTTCTCAACAGCTTTATTCTTTATTATTCGTTGGTTCCTATAACTATATAAGCCTAATTATAAAGGGTATTGAAGGTTTAATAGAAGAGTTCTCAACAGCTTTATTCTTTATTATTCGTTGGTTCCTATAACTATTTAAGCCTACGTCTGTGACTACTGCTCTCCGTGCAAAGAGACTGACTGACTGACTGACCCCACCCCTCCACAAACCAATTGAACCGGTGGGCGGGGCTACACATAGCCCCGCCCGCGCGCGAGCCATGGGAGGGAACGCCTCTTTGTAAAGTCCCACAAGCAGCAAGGGCGGCTTATTGTCAACGTGTGATCTGTGTCGATGTGAAGGAAACCGCTGCAGCTTATTGGCCTTAGTGACAAGGGCGTGTTGTCACCAGGTCGCTGTTTGGAATGGACGTCTGGGACTGCTGCTCTCCGTGCTCTCACACATGCCCGGCAACGTTGTGGGAATCATGGAAGACTTGTTTTCCAGCCAATCACTTTCATTTCCCCTGCGTTGTACTCGTGAACCAATGTGCGCAGAAGGGGAACACGGGATGGGTTTGAAACCCGACACAAGCTGTACAACCGTCTCCTCCGTTTGGCTCGAGCCAGAGACCGTCCCACCTGTCTCTCACTGGATCCTGTGGTCCAATCAAACGACCGCACGCGCTGCTCTCACCTCGCTCATTAATAAAGTAAATCAAGCTTCAGCTTTGGTCCCGCCCCTTTGTACGCCCCCGCTACCAGCAACAAGCTAACTGAACTTATAAAGCCCATGGTTTAGCTGAGTGTTTTTAAATAGAGTGCTTTTTTTTACATGGGTGATTAAATATGGTCTGATCTTCATATTGTAAAAGTCATCGTTGTGTTTATTATGAGAATAGGATATGAGAATAGATGAGTGTAATAAGTCTCATGGTGGTGAACGTGGTATAAGTAACAATAACTTGTGTTAAATGCTAAATGCTTCTCCTCAAGTGAACCAGTGTTTAGTTGTCTTTTGTAGCGGTCTGAGCCGCCAGTACATCACGTTGATGCTGCTCATGAGGCAGTATCAGGAGTCAGCCTCTGAACCTCACACAGCACAGGTAGTGTGGATGTGGCCAACCAATGAGAAGAGACCAGCCGCGGGAATAACACAGCTTGGATCGGGGCTGAAGCTTTATTCTTTATTATTTGTTGGTTCCTATAAATATATAAGCCTAATTATAAAAGCCAATGAAGGTTTAATAGAAGAGTTCTCCACAGCTTTACTCTTTATTATTCGTTGGTTCCTATAACTATATAAGCCTCATTATAAAGGGTAATGAAGGTTTAATAGAAGAGTTCTCAACAGCTTTATTCTTTATTATTTGTTGGTTCCTATAACTATATAAGTCTAAGTCTGTGACTACTGCTCTCCGTGCAGAGAGAGACTGACTGACTAACTGACTGGGTGACTGACTGTACAGCTGCATTTAAAAAAAATACATACTCTATATGTTCTGTATTTTTTATATAGTGTCAGCGGACTTATTTCAAAATACTACAGTTATTTATTTAATGCCACATTTATTTATTTCAGGGGATTTTTATTTCAAAATGCTACATTTATTTATTTAAAGCCAATTTTATTTATAAAATTCCACATTTAGTAATTTAATGCAAGATTAATTAATTAAATGCCAAATAAATGTCATAGTGCCACATGTATTTATTTCAGGGGACTTTTATTTCATAATGCCAAATTTATTAATTTAATGCCACATTTACTTATTTTATGCTACATTTATTTCATAATGCCACAATTTTTTTTTTCAGGGGACTTGTTTTTCATAATGCCACATTTATTCATTTAATGTTGCAAAAAAAATAATTAAATGGCATTTAATAAAAACACGTGGCATTATGAAATGTCTGTACTGTTGAGAACTCTTCTATTAAACCTTCATTACCCTTTATAATTAGGCTTATATAGTTATAGGAACGAGCTAATAATAAAGAATAAAGCTGTTGAGAACTCTTCTATTAAACCTTCATTACCTTTATAATTAGGCTTATATAGTTATAGGAACCAACGAATAATAAAGAATAAAGCTGTTGAGAACTCTTCTATTAAACCTTCATTACCCTTTATAATTAGGCTTATATAGTTATAGGAACCAACGAATGATAAAGAATAAAGCTGTACAGAACTCTTCTATTAAACCTTCATTACCCTTTATAATTAGCCTTATATAGTTATAGGAACCAACGAATAATAAAGAATAAAGCTGTTGAGAACTCTTCTATTAAACCTTCATTACCCTTTATAATTAGCCTTATATAGTTATAGGAACCAACGAATAATAAAGAATAAAGCTGTTGAGAACTCTTCTATTAAACCTTCATTACCCTTTATAATTAGGCTTCTATAGTTATAGGAACCAACGAATAATAAAGAATAAAGCTGTTGAGAACTCTTCTATTAAACCTTCATTACCCTTTCTAATTAGGCTTATATAGTTATAGGAACCAACGAATAATAAAGACTAAAGCTCCAGTCCCGATCCAATATTCAACAAAAGAAGAAGAAAGAACCGATCTGTTTATTGCCGCTATGCTTGCTGCAGGAACGCGCCCCGGCGTGCACGCGCACAATGCACACACGAGCAGGAGAGCTATGAGAGCAGCAGACAGCGGATTCAGTCAGAGTAGGAAGTAGAGGAAGCAGCGCACCGGGTTTGGGGTGTGTGTGTGTGTGTGTGTGTGTGTGTGTGTGTGTGCAAAAGGCGGGGAGACTGTGTGGTTGGCGGGTGCTTCGTGCAAGGCGGGCCTCGCCGTCTGTGGAAGTTGCCCGTCGATGGGGTTTCCCATCCACTCAGGCTCGGCGCGACACTCATGGGGGGGGTGTGTGGAGGGAATCGGCTTCCGCCGCCCAACACGTCACAAACCGGGCTTTGAGAAACACAATCGCACAAGCGGACAGTGGCAACCTGGGACAGTTTGTGATGAGAGCAGCTCCCCCCTCCCCATTCTCACACACCCACAGACAGTATACTTCTATCCCAGTATGGCAGCCTCAACCATGGGACAGTCACTGCTGAGAGCAGCTCTCCCGTACTCACCCACACCCACACAAAATCTATCTCTCTCTCTCTATATCTCTCTCTCTCACACACACACACACACACACACACACACACACACACACACACACACCTATTCTACCCCAGCAATGGAGCCTCACACAAGGTCACAGCCTGAGCAAAGAAGCACCCCCCACCACACACACATTCTACCCCAGCAAAGGAGCTTCACACACGGATACAGCCTGAGGAAATCCCCCCACCACACACATATTCTACCCCAGCAAAGGAGCATCTCACACGGACACAGCCTGATGAAACTAGCACCCCCACCACACACAACAATACCACCCCAGCAAAGGAGCTTCAAACACGGACACAGCCTGATGAAACTAGCACCCCCACCACACACATACATTCTACCCCAGCAAAGGAGCCTCACACACGGACACAGCCTGAGGAAACTAGCACCCCCCAACCACCACAAACACACACACACACACACACACACACACAACTACTTTACCCCAGCAAAGGAGCATCTCACACGGGCACAGCCTGATGAAAGTAGCACCCCCACCACACACAACAACACCACCCCAGCAAAGGAGCTTCACACACTGACACAGCCTGAGGAAAGTAGCACCCCCACCACACACACATTCTACCCCAGCAAAGGAGCCTCACACACGGACACAGCCTGAGAAAACTAGCACCCCCCCCCCCAACCACCACACACACACACACACACACACACAACTACTTTACCCCAGCAAAGGAGCATCTCACACGGGCACAGCCTGATGAAAGTAGCACCCCCACCACACACACACACACACACACACACACACACACACTTACACACACAACAATACCACCCCAGCAAAGGAGCTTCACACACGGACACAGCCTGAGGAAATCCCCCCCACCCCCTACCACCATCTCCGGGCCACAACCATACACCCAACCACCAGCAGAACCCGGGTACCCACTCTCAGGCAGCACTTGACTGATTCAGCCAAAACGCCGGAGTTCCGTGAACAGACCCATGGTAGTCCAACTAAAGACCCATGGTGGTCCAACCAACCAAAGACCCATGGTGGTCCAACTGAAGACCCATGGTGGTCTTTTACGGACCCATGGTAGTCTTGCCAAAAAAAAAAAAGTGACCTGACCTGTTGAAAATCAGACTAAGTGTCTACCCCTCGAAAATCAGACAGAGTGCCGAAACACTCTGTCGTATTTCCAAACGGTAGACACTTCGTCTAATTTTCAACAGGCCGACACTCTGTCTTATTTTGGAACTTTAACTTTATTTGTATTATTATTATTATTATTTTTCGGACCCATGGTAGTCTACGCTTAGAGAAAGCCGAGTCGAGACCCGGGTGGCCCGCGCCTGCCCGCTGTCTCAACAAAAGCTTGGATCGAGGGATGACTTTCAATAGATCGCAGTCATAAAGCTGCTCTGCTACTTACGACACCCTGACCCAGAATCAGGTCGTATGCAAGTGGTTTAACACCCAGTCCTTCATAAACATGCGGTGTGATCATGGAGAGGGGCGACCATCATTCGGCCGCACCCCAAGCCAGTATCAAATGTCTTTACTCGCCGGCCCCCGGAGGGGTCGGTTATCCTTGAACAATCGTATAGCCCGGGCACTATGGTATCATCACATCTAGGGGGGATTCTGACTTAGAGGCGTTCAGTCATAAGCCCACAGATGGTAGCTTCGCCCCATTGGCTCCTCAGCCAAGCACATACACCAAATGTCTGAACATGCGGTTCCTCTCATACTGAGCAGGATTACTATTGCAGACATACCACCTTCCGAGTTTGGGTCGGGTCGTAGACAAGCTCTCTGAAGAAGGGTGATTACGTAACCTTCAACTGAAACATGGCCCTTAGATAGGCGCCGAGTAGGTTGTAAGGCGCGTCCGACAGGAAAGTTGGCATAAGCGGCACACCTCAGTGAGGGCCCCATTGCGGCTATAGCTCCGTATGAAGGGTGCCTCACAACCAGTGTGCCCGAAACAGTACTCCTGCCTATCGGCAGCCGTGTGCGAACGAAGCGAGTAGCCGAGTAGCCCCGTCTGCCCCAGGTGTCCTACGAGAGCTGGCCGTGGTTCTGGAGAGGTCCAATCCGAAGAGGGTGCGACTCACAAAATCCTTCGATGTTCTCCCGACCGCCACGGTCCGCATGTGCGATTGTGTTTCTCAAAGCCCGGTTTGTGACGTGTTGGGCGGCGGAAGCCGATTCCCTCCACACCCCCCCCCCATGAGTGTCGCGCCGAGCCTGAGTGGTGGGAAACCCCATCGACGGGCAACTTCCACAGACGGCGAGGCCCGCCTCGCACGAAGCACCCGCCAACCACACAGTCTCCCCGCCTTTTGCTGCGGGGTCGTGGGCGGCGGGGTCGCTCGTGCGGCCCGATTCCTCCTCAAAAAAGGTTTCCATAGTAGCGGACCGTCAGCCCGGCCCCGAGATCCAACTACGAGCTTTTTAACTGCAGCAACTTTAAGATACGCTATTGGAGCTGGAATTACCGCGGCTGCTGGCACCAGACTTGCCCTCCAATTGGTACTGGCCAAAGGATTTAAAGTACACTCATTCCAATTACAGGGCCTAGAAAGAGTCCTGTATTGTTATTTTTCGTCACTACCTCCACGTGTCGTGAATGGGTAATTTGCGCGCCTGCTGCCTTCCTTGGATGTGGTAGCAATTTCTCATGCTCCGTTTCCGGAATCGAACCCTGATTCCCCGTTACCCGTGTTCACCATGGTAGGCACGTAGAGTACCATCGAAAGTTGATAGGGCAGACATTCGAATGAGTCGTCGCCGCCGCGAGGGCGAGCGATCGGCCCAAGGTTATCTAGAGTCACCAAACAGGCTGGGGGCCACCACGCGGCAGCACCCCGTGCGGGTTTTAGGTCTGATAAATGCACGCATCCCCGGAGGTCAGCGCTCGTTTGCATGTCTTAGCTCTAGAATTGCCACAGTTATCCAAGTAGCAGGTGAGCGATCAATTGAACCATAACTGATTCAATGAGCCATTCGCAGTTTCACTTTTCCAGCCGTGTGGACTTATACATGCATGGCTTAAACTTTGAGACAAGCAAATGCTACTGGCAGGATCAACCAGGATGGTCATGGAAACCTTTTTTCAGGAGGAATCCCACACGCGACCCCGCGCGTGTGGCGAGATATCTAACCCTATCTTATTTTTGGTCAGAAAAGAAGAAGACCTGCTCTGTCTGAAGAGGGAGAGGCGAGGGAGAGACAACCGCGTGAGCGCACACGACACGCCCTGATGAGTACGAGTTCGAGCAGGGGACTAGAGGATAAAATGCGCCGTTCTCTGGTTTACCCAACTCTACCACGAAATGTCTTGAGGAGTGGAGAGACTCCTAACTAGTGTGTGAGTTTCACACCCTCGCCCGTTTCTGTCCAATTCCGCCATCTAGTGGCACCCAGCCGCCATTACACCTCGTGCTCCCGTCATCAATTAGCCACCACGTGCACTCCCTCTGTCTACCCACACCTGCAGCTCATCAGCCAATCACCCACCACAGTATTTAAGCACTGGCTCCTCACAGAGCCAGTGCTAGTTCGTTGTTTAGTTTAGTGTGTTGATCTCTCTAGATAACTTCGTCCCCGCCATCTTCGTTTGTTCCTGTTTACGGGTCCCACTCCCGTTCTTGTTCTCGTTCCTGTTCCCATTCCTGTTCCTCGTTCCCGCTCCTCGTTCCTGTTCCTAGTTCCTGCCTGCCTGTCTTCCTTGTTGACGAACCTCGCCTTCCCGACCACCCGCCTGCCTACGTCTCTCTGCCTGCCTGACTCCCCGCCTGCCTACTGCCTGCTGGACTACCCGCCTGCCTTGCCCTTGCCTGTACCTTGGACAATGAATCCCTTTTAAACCCTTTCCCTTCTGGTTTCCTGTGTCTTGCGTTTGGGTCCAATTCTCGTAACCTTAACAGTACGAACTAGCCAAACATGGACCCAGCAGACATCCATTCCTTAGGCCAGGTCATCAGCAGTCGGGGAGCGATACTCAGACGACACGACCAGGAGCTGGCGGAGATAAGGACCTTCGTCCAGTGGATTTCTACCGCTATCCAGGTAATCCAGGTCCCTGCGCCAACTCCCGTTCAACCGCCTCTACCCTCCGCCCCTCCTCAGCGATCTACTGGCCGCAAGCGCCGGCTACCGGTTCAGTTGTACTCCCCCGTGAAAAGGCCCAAGTCCCAGCTGCCTCCTGGCCCTGAGCCCCAGCGCCAGCAGCAGTTGTCTCCTAGCCCCAAGCCCCAGCAACACCTGCCTCCTGGACCTGAGCCCCAGCGCCAGCAGCAGTTGCCTCCTAGCCCCAAGCCCCAGCTGTATCCTGGCCCTGAGCTCCAGCGCCAGCAGCAGCCTCCTCCTGGCCCTGAGCTCCAGCGCCAGTTGTCTCCTTGTCCCGAGTCCAAGTTCCAGTTGTCTCCTTGTCCCGAGTCCAAGTCCCAGTTGTCTCCTTGTCCCGAGTCCAAGTCCCAGTTGTCTCCAAGTCCCGAGTCCAAGTCCCAGTTGTCTCCAAGTCCCGACTCCAAGCCCCGGTTGTCTCCTGGTCCCGACTCCAAGCCCCGGTTGTCTCCTGGTCCCGACTCCAAGCCCCGGTTGTCTCCTGGTCCCGAGTCCAAGCCCCGGTTGTCTCCTGGTCCCGAGTCCAAGCCCCGGTTGTCTCCTGGTCCCGAGTCCAAGCCCCGGTTGTCTCCTGGTCCCGAGTCCAAGCCCCGGTTGTCTCCTGGTCCCGAGTCCAAGCCCCGGTTGTCTCCTGGTCCCGAGTCCAAGCCCCGGTTGTCTCCTGGTCCCGAGTCCAAGCCCCGGTTGTCTCCTGGTCCCGAGTCCAAGCCCCGGTTGTCTCCTGGTCCCGAGTCCAAGCCCCGGTTGTCTCCTGGTCCCGAGTCCAAGCCCCGGTTGTCTCCTGGTCCCGAGTCCAAGCCCCGGTTGTCTCCAGGTCCCGAGTCCAAGCCCCGGTTGTCTCCAGGTCCCGAGTCCAAGCCCCGGTTGTCTCCTGGTCCCGAGTCCAAGCCCCGGTTGTCTCCTGGTCCCGACTCCAAGCCCCGGTTGTCTCCTGGTCCCGACTCCAAGCCCCAGCGAACTCCTGGCCGCAAGCGCCGGCTACCAGTTCAGCTGGACTCCCCCGGGAAAAGGCCCAAGCTCCAGCGGCCTCCTGGCCCTGAGCCTCAGCAACAGTTGCCTCCTGGCCCTGAGCTCCAGCGCCAGCAGCAGTTGCCTCCTGGTCCCAAGCCCCAGTTGTCTCCAGTTCCTGTGTTCCGGTCCCAGCAACAGTTACTTCCTGGTCCTAAGCCCCAGTTGTCTCCAGGTCCTGAGTCCCAGCCCCAGTGTCCTCCTGATCCTGAGCCCCAGCCCCAGTGTCCTCCTGAGCCCCAACCGCAGTTGCCTCCTGGCCCTGAGCCCCAGTGTCCTCCTGACCCTGAGCCCCAGCAGCTTTCTCCTGGTTCCAAGCCCCAACGACCTCCTGGTCGCAAGCGCCGGCTACCGGTCCCACGGTTATCCGCCGTGAAAAAGCCCCAGTCCCCTAGGCCGCTGTCTCTTCCGTCCCCGGCTCCGTCACTTCCCCAGGTGATTGACAGTATCCCGGCGTTCTCGGCCAGACGCCTCCTGGATGTGCGTCGTCGCGGCCGACAAAACCAGTCTCCGGTAGGCTGGGAGGGCTACGGACCTGGGGAGCAAGCCTGTTTATTTTTATTTTTTTCGGAGTCTCTCCCTGGACCCCTCCCTAACCTGCGATCCCCACCGCCAGCACCCTCCCCCGTCGTGCGTACGCCTGGAGGCGTCCGTTGAGGGGGGGGTACTGTCACACCCTCGCCCGTTTCTGTCCAATTCCGCCATCTAGTGGCACCCAGCCGCCATTACACCTCGTGCTCCCGTCATCAATTAGCCACCACGTGCACTCCCTCTGTCTACCCACACCTGCAGCTCATCAGCCAATCACCCACCACAGTATTTAAGCACTGGCTCCCCACAGAGCCAGTGCTAGTTTGTTGTTTAGTTTAGTGTGTTGATCTCTCTAGATAACTTTGTCCCCGCCATCTTCGTTCGTTCCTGTTTAGGGGTCCCACTCCCGTTCTTGTTCTCGTTCCTGTTCCCATTCCTGTTCCTCGTTCCCGCTCCTCGTTCCTGTTCCTAGTTCCTGCCTGCCTGTCTTCCTTGTTGACGAACCTCGCCTTCCCGACCACCCGCCTGCCTACGTCTCTCTGCCTGCCTGACTCCCCGCCTGCCTACTGCCTGCTGGACTACCCGCCTGCCTTGCCCTTGCCTGTACCTTGGACAATAAATCCCTTTTAAACCCTTTCCCTTCTGGTTTCCTGTGTCTTGCGTTTGGGTCCAATTCTCGTAACCTTAACAGTGAGTGTGTGTGTGTGTGTGTGTGTGTGTGTGCTTGTGCGTGCGTCAGTGTGTGCGTGTTCATGCATGCATGAGTAAGCATTGCTTTCCCTGAAAATACGTGATGCCAGATGACCGTCCTCCCGAGACGTTCAAGCCTACTTCCTCATTTTAACTTCAGTCTTCTGCAGTGAGGATCCCTGAAGCTTAAACTCTCTCTAGATCCACTTTTAATCACGTTTACCTGATTTAGTTGTTTCAGGAACATGATCCAGCCCCGATGCAACATTCAACAAAGGAAGAAGAAGAGAGAACAGATCTGTTTATTGCCGCTACGCTCGCTGCAGGAACGCGCCCCGGCGTGCACGCGCACAGTGCACACACGAGCAGCAGAGCTATGAGAGCAGCAGACAGCGGATTCAGTCAGAGTAGGAAGTAGAGGAAGCAGCGGTCCGGGTTTGGGGGGTGGGGGGGGGGGGGGGGGGGGGGGGGGTTTAGATCTGTCACTTTGTGAAGCTTGTTTACCTGAAACGGTTGTTAACAAGCTGGTGGGGAGAGTCACCCAGCCCCTAACTACTGTATACCAGACACCTACCCCGCTTGCTTCGGCGCCCCACCTCTGGGCATAACCCTGGCCAGGACCGTGGCTGCCGATCGCGTCTGTTTAGTAGCTCTCCCCTGGGACCTGTGCACCTGGAAGTTTGCTGGGATTATGAGGATTAAGAGTTTGGAAATAACTAACTCTAGGGATATGTTTCTTCAATGAGGACTAAGTAACCTCTTAGAATCACGATGCTTGTTCCTGCTCTACCTTTTGCTTTGTCTGAGAGAAAAAGGGGGTTGGCCGATCAAAAAAAGTTAAAATGATTTTATTTGCTGGTTCCTCCTCTATCGGTTCATTTGTCTGAGAGAAAAAGGGGGTTGGCCGATCAAAAAAAGTTAAAATGATTTTATTTGGGGGATTGATTGACATTGCAAAAAGCTCAAAAACCAATCAGTAAACATTAATGGCAAAGAAGCAATCCAAAGAAAAGGTTCAAATGATTTTAGTTGCAGGATTACAGGGTGAAACACTGCAAAAAGCAAAAAAACAATCAATAAACAGTAATATTGGCAAAGAATATATTGATAAAAAGGATACTCTCTATATGCGACCCAAAGAAAAGGTTAAAACAACGATCAAACATTATTGCTTACTTGTGTGGCGTAGTATAATTTGCAAGGGTAAAAAAGGGGGGGGGGGGGGGGGGGGGGGGGGCTAAATCCCTTTCTGAAACATGGCCGAAAAGGTTCTATGTTTTTTCTGTCCGAAAATTTTCTGTGTGCCCACGGCTGTAGCATTCATAGCTTCTTAGGGCTATGGGAGGAACCCTCTCTTCGGAGAGTGGGCGGTCAAGGCTAGCGTCTGGTGAGAATGCGGGTCTGATAGAAGATTCTTTCTATTTTTTTTTTCTAAGTCTTTTTAGTCTTCACTTCTCCTCCGAAGTCTAGGTGGACGTCCTTCATGGAGCCGATTCGATTTCCTCGCTATTCCTACCTTGGGCAGGCCTTTTTATAGAGTAAGATTTGACCTTGACCATTCCACGCCCTTTATGAATTATTCAGTTATTTGTCCTCAAATGAACCCTAGCTGGTGGTCCGTCCTCACATGAACCCCAGCTGGTGTCCTTCTGCTGATATCAGCTATTCTACTAGCTGGTGTTTTTTGGTGTTTTTTATAGGTACTTTCTAAACCCATATCAAGCCAGGCCGGCCGCTCCAAGTAAGACAATCAAACTGTGCATCAAACAATGCATTACTTATGTCACAACACATAAAAACATAATTTATTCCCCAAGACCTGTAAGTCACACCAGACCTGGATGGTGAGCCCATGAACCCTTAGTTTAACAGCGTTATCCTATCCCTAGACATAGTGCAATATACACATGTCAACAGGGCTTACTGACATCATATGCAGTTCATGTGCTTTTCCTATCATGAAGTGTTTCCTTCAGTCTTAATCTTACTCCCGAGTGCATTTCTGTGATTATAGTAAAACATACAATGTTCACAGGTTTCATTAATGTACCATAATTGCTGAACATAACTAAGTCAATCAATGACCAGTGTATTACTTTAAGTGCTTATAGTTGTATAATAAAACAGTGCTTGGAAATGTATAGAGTATGATATATGTATAAGAATAACAAACAATGAGTAACATCCCTTACGTCCCATGTCTTCTGTTTTTTTGGACACACATGATGAATCAACAGTCCTTGAGTTTGTTGTGTGTGTACTTTGTGTGTGTGTACTGTGTGCGTGTACTAGGTGCGTCTACTATGTGTGTGTGTGTACTGTGTGTGTGTGTACTGTCTGTGTGTGTACTATGTGTGTGTACAATGTGTGTGTGTGTATGTGTATGTGTGTTTGTACTGTGTGTGTTTGTGTGTGTGCTATGTGTGTGTGTACACTGAGTGTGTGTACTATGTGTATGTTTACTATGTGTGTGTCGTTTGTGTGTGTGTACTATGTGTGTGTATGTGTATGTGTGTGTGTATGTATGTGTGTGTTTGTACTGTGTGTGTACTATGTGTGTATGTGTGTGTATACATTGTGTGTGTATGTGTGCACTCTGTGTGTGTGTGTATGTGTGTGTGTTTCTACTGTGTGTGTGTTTGTACTGTGTGTATGTGTGTGTTTACTATGTGTGTGTGTACTAGGTGTGTGTACTATGTGTGTGTGTACTAGGTGTGTGTGTACTATGTGTGTGTGTGTGTGTGTGTGTGTGTGTACTGTGTGTGTCCGCCGCTGCGTGCTCTTTTTTTTCTACAACCGACACAGAGACACTGATCCCCACAATAACCCAAACCCAGGGAGGAGGTCCTCCTGGGTGAAGGTGGACTGGAAGGTGTGGATGTGTGTCAGTGTGTCTGAGGACCCTCGTACATCTGGGGACACTCTGTAGAAGGACAGAGTGCCAGCAGGCCGGTCCAGATACACTCCTACTCTGTTAGAGCCAGCGGGGGGGAGACGTATGAATGTTTCACTACCGTTGTACTGGGCTGAGTAACCACCATCATCAATATAATAAAGACTCCAGGACTTGTTGTTCATTCCAAGCATGCTGTCTTCACCCCATCCTCTCCTTGTGATTCCTCTGTATGTCACTCCTATAAAAACATCTCCTTCCCTCTCTACCTCCCAGTAACAGCGGCCAGTCAGACCCTCTCTACACAACACCTGGTGATAGGAGTCAAATCTCTCTGGGTGATCAGGATACGACTGGTACTCTCTAACCCACGTCACCTTTCTGTTGTCATCAGACAGAAAGAGTCGTCTGTGGGCTGTGTTTGGGTCCAGTGTGAGTTCACAGGCATCTGACGGGAGAACAAGACATGATTAGCTGCTGAACCATTCTTCATCATCATCATCATCACTACTACTGTTCTCTTGCATACTTCTTCTTCCTGTCTTTTTTCAAGTCCCTTATACTCTACAAACATTAACATAGAAATACAAAATAATACTATAGTGGAATAGTGTGCTGTGAGTTTTAGATTAAAGTTAATAGCAAATACCATGTGTGTGTGAGTGGCTGTCCCAATCAAAACAATGAAACCAAGGAAAATGTATGGACTACATTTACTCCCTCAATATTTACACTACATATGTATTATACATCAAAATGTTCAGAATGATGAGCTAATTACTCATATGAAATAACTAAGCAATACTTTAAACCTTCAAAGGGACACCTGTGTGAACAACAGACTGAACAAGCTGAGCTCACATACAGGCTGGAAATTAACTGTTGGAGCCATAGAACTGGTTCATACATACTATATATACATAGACATGTACTCATACATACACGTACATACTATATATACATAGACATGTACTCATACATACACATACATACTATATATACATAGACATGTACTCATACATACATGTACATACACACACATACATAAGTACACGTACAAAGTACACGTACGTAAGTATACATAGGTACACATACATACCTATACATAGGTACACATACATACCTATACATAGGTACACATACATACCTATACATAGGTACACATACATACGTGTACATAGGTACACATACATACGTATACATAGGTACACATACATACGTATACATAGGTACACATACATACCTATACATAGGTACACATACATACGTATACATAGGTACACATACACTGTGGTAACCCGGCCCCAGCACATCGCCCCAGGCGGCCCAGGGGCCACCGCTCTGCCCCAGCTGGGGCCCGCATTAGCGCTGGCCCCATTGCACAGTGCTGAAACACCTGGAGGAGGAGGAGGAACGCGAGCAGACACGGGACTCGGGGTGAGTTGTGTCAAGAAGCTTTTGCAAAACGTGAGTGTGTGTTGCAGAAGAGAGGACGCACCCCGACGATCATGGAACAAGCCTTTGAAGGATGTGTACGCTGCTTGAGGACGTTTCCCCCCTGCGCTAGACGGGAGCTGCCCTGGGGGGATCGACTACTGGCTGTCTAGCCCCCCCTACGTTGGGTTGGATTAACTCCTCAGAGCCAAGATTTTTTCTAAACTGGACCTACGCAACGGTACCAATGGTCCGCATCCAGGAGTGGGATGAGTGGAAGACAGTGTTCAACAACCCTCTCGGTCACTTCGAGTATTTGGTGATGCCTTTCGGTCTCACTAACGCCCCCGCCGTCTTCCAGACCCTAGTTAATGACGTGCTGCGCGACATGCTGAATCACACTGTGTTCGTCTATTTGGACGTTATTCTTATTTTCTTGGGGTCGCTGGAGGAGCACAGGATCCACGTCCGGCATGTCCTCCAGCGGCTCCTCGAGAACAGACTGTTCGTTAAGGCGGAGAAGTGCGAATTTCACATCTCCTCCACCACCTTCCTTGGATATATAATCGGGCAGGGCGAGATAAGAATGGACCCATCCAAGGTTTCGGCGGTGGCCGAATGGCCCACTCCCATCTCCCGCAAGAAACTCCAACAGTTCCTGGGTTTTGCAAATTTTTATCGGTGATTCATTCGCGGTTATAGTCAGGGCGCGGCGCCCCTCTCTGCCTTAACCTCCACCAAATGGCCGTTCTCGTGGACTCCGGAAACTGAAGCCGCATTCAACGCTCTTAAGAGACGCTTCGTCTCCGCACCCATACTGACTCAACCCGACCCCTCTCTCCAGATTGTAGTAGAGGTAGACGCCTCTGACACCGGTGCAGGCATGGTCCTATCTCAGCGTTCCCCCTCGGACCAGAAACTGCACCTGTGCACTTTTTTCTCCCGCCGGCTGACGCCTCCTGAGAGGAATTATGACACGGGCAACCGTGAGCTCCTGGCCATAAAATTGGCGCTGGAGGAATGGCCAGACTGGCCGGAGGGCGCTGAACTACCATTCGTAGTCTGGACTGACCACCGGAACCTCGAATATATACAGTCGGCTAAGAGGCTGAACTCAGGGCAAGCCAGGTGGGCTCTATTCTTCGGTCGATTCAATTTCACGCTCACCTTCCGCCCCGGCTCCAGAAATGTGAAGCCCGACACCTTGTCCCGCATTTATTCCACGGAGGACCCCAACCCGGACCCCGAGCCCATCCTTCCTCCGGTGTGCCTAGTGGCGGCTCTAACCTGGGAGGTCGAGTCCGCCGTCCTCCAGGCCCAAGAACACCAGCCCGACCCAGGTACCGGCTTGCCCAACCGTCTATTTGTCCCGGATGCTGAGTGCTCGAGGGTCCTCTCGTGGGCACACACCATCAGACTCACCTGCCACCCTGGCGTTACCCGCAACCTGCACTTCATCCGCTGGCGATTCTGGTGGCCACCTTACGTCGCGGCCTGCTCGCCTTTTTCGCACAGCAAGACCACCACTCGGCCCCGCTAAGGCCTGCTCCAGCCCTTGCCCATCCCCAGCCATCCCTGGTCCCACATCGCCCTGGACTTCGTTACCGGTCTCCCCCCGTCGGAAGGAAAGACCACCATACTCAAGATCATTGATCGCTTCTCCAAGTCTGCCCATTTCCTTGCGCTCCCCAAGCTCCCCTCCGCCAACGCAACTTCCGATCTTCTCGTCACCCACGTCTTCAGACTGCACGGTATCCTGGTGGATGTGGTCTCGGATCGAGGTCCCCAGTTCACCTCCCAGGTTTGGCAGGCCTTCTGCACTTCTCCGGGGGCCTCAGTCAGCCTCTCCTCGGGGTACCAGCCCCAGTCTAATGGCCAAGCTGAGCAGGCAAACCAGGAAATGGAGGCCGCACTACACTGCGTCATGGAAGCAAACCCCACCACCTGGAGCTCCCAACTACCGTGTGTAGAGTTTGCCCACTGTTCCCTCCGTGCAGACTCACATGCGACGTTGCCAGCGGACCTGGAAGCGCGCCCGGACCGCGGTCCTCCAGGCTTCCTCTCGCTCTCAGCGCCTGGACAATAGGCACCGCATACCTGCCCCTCCTTATTCCCCAGGCCAAAGGGTTTGGCTCCCCTCAAAGGGGAGACGCAAAAGCTCTCTCCTCGCTTCATCGGCCCTTTCGAGATCGAGTCGATCATCAACCACTGTGCTGTCCGCCTCAAACTCCCGGCTTCCCTCCGTATTCACCCCACCTTCCACGTTTCCCAGATCAAGCCTGTTTCCACCAGTCCATTGTCATTCCCTACTCTGGCCCCGCCTCCGCCTCGTATCATCGACAACCACCCGGCCTGGACGGTGCGTTGCCTGCTAGACGTTCGGTGTCGCGGCCGAGGCCATCAATATCCATTGGACTGGGAGGGTTATGGTCCAGAGGAACGTTCTTGGATCCCGAGGAGCCACATCTTGGGCGCCTCCCTCATTAGGGACTTCCACCGCCAGCATCCATCCCTTCCCTGCATTCGCCTGGAGGCGATCGTCGAGGGGGAGGGTACTGTCACGACACCCTCTGCCACCTCATAGTGGCGCCGGCTGCCTCTTCACCACGTGCCATTGTTTACTCACCTGCCAGCAATCATCAATCATCGCACTCTATTTGATCGTTGTATCACTCTTAGAGTTAGTACCTCGTTCCCGCGTTTCAATATCCTGCTTTTTGTCCTCGCGTTTTCCCTAACCTGTCCTTCCTTGTGTCCAGCTCTCCCCGGACCCCTGTCCGTCAACCTGCCCTGTCTACCTGCTTGCCTGCCTGCCGCTGAACCCCCGCCTGACTGACTACTCGCCTGCCGCTCCCCACTCAGACTGTCTGCTTGCCTGTCTGCCACCGAACCTCTGCCTGCCCACATATTGCCTTGCCCTTGTCTGTGTCTTCTAAAATAAATCCCTTTAACCTCCTACCATCTCCGCGTTTTGTGTCCTGCGCTTGGGTCCCTTGTGTCGCCATAACAGCTTCACCACCGAGTGACTTTTGTGTTTATGTTGCGTACCACCGGAGGAGACCGGTGTATGGAAACTTTACCAGAGGTTTCTCTGTGGAGGCGGAGCCTAAACCTTTTTCTTTGTTCTGTTTGGCAGATCCCAGGGCTTGTTACGTTTCTGTTAAGAACATTACCACTTAGGCTTAAAGAGACCTTTGACTTGTGGAAGGCAGGCCACACACAGAGCTGGGTTACCACAATACATCAACAACAATGTTATAAAACAATCAACAACAATGTTATGAATATATCAACAATAATGTTATGAATATATCAATAACAATGTTATGAATACATCAACAATGCTGTTAATATATCAACAATGTTATTAATACATCAACAACAAACATATCTACTTGCATCCAGATCTTACCAACAACGAGCAGCTCTGCGGTGTGATTGGCCGAGCCAGCACTGTTGGTCGCCATGCAACAGACCGTGTTCACACCATACTTCACACCTCTGACGAAGAGGAACCCCCTCTCCACCCAGGCCGCAGGCTCTGATTGGTTGTCCGTGCTGTCCCTCTACAGGGGCCTGCCGTTGTGTAGCCACTCGACGGTGGGCTCCGGTGTGCTGCCGGCATCGCAGGAGAATTGGGCCGTGTGGCCCACGGGCAACCCCTTGGTAGAGGAGTGGAACTCTGTGATGCTGGGGGCCTCCTCCTTCATGGGCATCACTAAACCGGAAGAAACCAGGACGAAATGAGTGAACGTTGTACAACACGTATCTAGAGATGCACCATCAAAACACTCCCTTCACTCTCTTTAATACCTGTCCACTAGAGGGCGACCCAGAAGATTCAGACCCAGTTTTCTTGCCTGCATTTTCATACATGATTGAATACCACAGCAGTATCTACAAAGATTTCCCAGGGAGGGGAAGACACTCCAGCTCAGAGATAAACGAGTCGGGGGCGGAGCTTGCGGAGGAGAACACAAAACCTTTAACCAGCTCAAATTGAAACTAGAGCAACCACACGCAGCAAAAGGCAAAGTATTTAAAATATGCGGGTTATTTGTGGCCGGTTAGTTAAAATCAGCTTCTTAATTTCATGCTATCAGCTAGTTCTTGTATGCCATTCTAATTATTTTGTTCAAAATTGGTATAGCAGTTATTTAAAACCCATTATGGCCTGTCCTACAAAATCCTACATGATTTTTTTTCAGAATATCTTTTTTGTTGGACAGAATATTGTATTGACATTACATGCACATTTTTTCTGAGTTATTTTACAAAAGGATACATGTTTTATTATAGCCTATAATGCGCTTGTTGTATTCTCTATTTATGTTCACATGCAAATGCCTCCATTTTGTAATATTTCAGCTGATCTCTGTTTCAGTTCAATAACGTTTTGCCTAAATAAGGAAAGAATGCAGTTAGTTGATTGGTGCTTTAATCCAAATGCATCACCGATAAAAGACTGGTCTCGTGCTGAAAAAGATGGCAACAATTTAGGCAAATTATATTGTTAAATAACAGCTTGAAAAGAACAATAAATTATACTAACAATACTTTCGCCTCACGGGGAACCATTTTATAATAGTGGGGGGGAAGCGGACGCGGGGGTCATTTTCTCTAGTTTACAAACGGCGGTCTGAGTA
This sequence comes from Lota lota, assembly GCA_026745465.1. Lineage (NCBI taxonomy): Eukaryota > Metazoa > Chordata > Actinopteri > Gadiformes > Lotidae > Lota > Lota lota. Next base: position 60,325 of record JACYXH010000666.1, on the reverse strand, counting down.
GCGGTCGGGTGCAGTTACAGCAAGATGAGGATTCAGGTGAGAAAATACCTAAACCCAGCATCACTAGTAGACACAGACTCTGATCAGAGGTACACACATCCAACCACCTTTCCATTCATAAAGAGTATTTATACTTTATCTACTGCACAGAGAATAGAAAGGAGGAACCATTCTCAACTCATGAACACAAACAAAGTCTACGGACCCTCTTTGTTCAGGTCAGCTTCCAGATGTTCCAGGACTAAGACCTTCTCACAGATCCAGTAGTGCAGTCTGTCACACGGTTCTTCAGACAAGCTGCCATCCCATGCTACACAGTGTTCTGCTCCACCTTCATCGTGTGGTTCACCTTGTCTCCAACTGAGAACCACAAGGAATACAAAGTTGAGCCCAGTGTTGAGGTGATGTCACTCTGTCACTCTCAGAGAAGAGATGCTGCTGAATAGAGTCATCAGCCTTACCTTGAAGTCATGTTGGTACCATCCACCCACTTGAAGAACCCCCCTGTGTCTCGATCCCTCAGTCCAATCCAGGTAGGACCCCTCAATCTGCTGGCAAACCCCTGTTTCCAATAGTAATAGCATCTGTTGTCATGACAACACAGCTGACTGAATGCAAAAGTTACCCCACACACACACACACATACACACACACCTGTTCTTCTCTGCTGTTGATAACTACCAGGTCTGTGTTTCTTTGCAGACAGTATTCTCTACTGTCCGTCCAGTTCCTCTTAGAAGTAGAAATAAAGTAGAGACTCTGGTCGAAAAACAGCCAACCCAGTCGTGTCAAATCATCTGTTAAATGTAAAATAAAATCCTTAACAAATACAGAACTGCTTATCTTACTGTCTTCATTACTTGTAACAAACAACCCTGAGACCTGACCTAGTGATGTAGACCACAATATAAACCAGACCTTAGTAGACCACAATATAAACCTGACCTTAGTAGACCACAATAGAAACCTGACCTCAATAGCCCACAATAAAAACCTGACCTTAGTAGACCACAATAGAAACATGATCTTAGTAGACCACAATATAAACCTGACCTTAGTAGACCACAATATAAACCTGACCTTGTGTAGTAGACCACATTAGAAACCTGACCTTTAGTAGACCCCAATAAAAACCTGACCTTAGTAGACTACAATAGAAACCTAACCTTGTGTAGTAGACCACATTATAAACCTGACCTTGTGTAGTAGACCACAATGTAAATCTCCCCTTGAGTGTAGCCCACTATAGACAGACTATCTGTCCGTTCTTCACTGAAGTGCCTTACAGAGAACTGTAAACCTAGCTTACTGGACCGCATAACAAATAAAAGCTCCTCTGTACTGACTCTACTGCTCCCCCTGCTGGAGGAGGAGACTAACACCTGACGTACCACCATGCGGCCAGAAGGGGGACATCCTATATTTATTTTAATTGGTTGTTTTAAGTTATAAGGAAGAGAGGATGTTCAAACATAAATCAATAAAAGTGTATAAGAGTATTTTTGAAAGATATTTTCATAACACAATTGATTTAAAAACGTTCATAACTTTTATAAAAACACTCACCGAGTTCATCCATTAAGTGCTCTCTCCCCTCCGTCCTAAGTGTCGCTGAGTCTATGACAGGACAGAGGAGTACAGATTAAATAAGATCAAACAGAACAACATCGTCTCTGAACATAACAGGACCCACAGCCAATCAAACAAAGTATATCCACCCTGAAAACATGATTATTATTATGATTATTATTAATAAAAGTAATAGCCCTTCTAATTATAATAACAATAACTATCATTATCATTATCATCAATATCATTATTTTTATTAGTATGATCATTAATATTAGTATCAGTATTATTACTACTATTATTATTGTAATTATTCAGGATGATATGATTTAGACTCACAGAGGAGCAAGGAGATTACGAGAATACTCAGCAGTCCGAAGCTCAGAGTTACAATGCTGTGCGACTTTAGAGCTGTTCAGGAGTAGGACACACACACACAAACACACATAGACATTGTCATGTACACACAGATATATTCATACTGCGTGGCTATCATTCACAGTCCAGACAGTCTCTCTACAGTCTGCAGAATCCCTCCCCATCTTCAAGAAACATCTGAAGACCTCTACTGAGAAAACCTCAATAACTGATTAATGGTTCTACCCTTTTATACTTGTTATTATTCCTGTATTATACACATACACACATATACAGTAATACAAACAGTAATAGATACAATAATACATACGTACGCGTACAGTAATACATTGACACATACAGTAACACATCTTCATCCCCCTCCGTGCCAGACCTAACTCACTGTACTTGAGTCGGGATAAGTATTAAATGGCCTTCTTTTGTCCCATAGTCCAACAGCAGATCCCCCACTGACCAACAGGTCTGGGGGCCAATCTCACCCAGGTATCACACCCCGCCAATTGTTAATGGTAACTGTTGTAGCAAATTAAATAACTGGTTTGTTAAGGTTACAGACTAGGACCCAAATGCAGACACAGAGACGAGAAAGGAGCGGGTTGAAAGGGGATTTATTTACACACAGGCAAGGGCAAGGCAGGCGGATAGTCAGACAGGCAGAGGTTCATTGGCAGGCGGGTGGCAAGCAGGCCGAGAGACGTAGGCAGGCGGGTGGTCGGGCAGGCGAGTGGTCGATAACTGGGAGGCAGGCAGTGAGGGACTAGGAACAGGAACGGGAGCAGGTACAGGAACAGGAACGGGAGCGGAACCCGTAACAGGAACAACAACAGGAGTGGAACCCGTAACAGGAACAAAAGAGTCTAAAGGCGGGGACGAAGTTACCGACGAGAGGTTAGCTTACGAACTAGCACTGGCTATGTGGGGAGCCAGTGCTTAAATACTGTGGTGGGTGATTGGCTGATTGCAGGCAGGAGTGTAGAGCGGGGTGCACGTGGTTAATTGATGACAGGGAGGTAAACAAAGGCACATGGTGTAGTGGCAGCCGGCGCAGCTAGGTGGAGGCAGAGGCTCTCATAACATGGTGGCTGGCCTGAATAAAAGGCTAAGACAAAATGGATATCCGTAGTTGATTTACTTAACATGCTGCAGCATATAAAAGACACAGTTTCAAAGGCAACTCCACGCAGAGCAAAGTTCCCGAGAAAAAGCGCCCAGAGTAGAGGAGGGAAGCCATTTTTGAAGATTGGAGCAAACAACATCTCAGAGATATCACAAGATGACACCATTTACTATCTGTAATGGGTTCAATGCACATTTAAGGCCGGACACATGGTCGTAATTCACCTTCAATGGCGCCACGTATTATTTATGATGGGTACAATGTACGTTCAAGGCATCATACATGATTTAGGGAGAGGATATGCAGTCAAGAACAGACACATAATTGGGGAGAGGAGCTTGCTCGGGGGTATCTCACATGAGAACAGAGCACAATGCAGGAATACAGGAAGACAAGCAGTTGTGGGGAGTTAGCTAATTAAAAAGACAGACAGGCCGCTGTAGCGTCCACATAACAACTTGAACATCAAAACTAATTCGTTTAAGCGAGCTGACCTCGGAATGGGGCCTTGAGTCATTTTCCATCACAGAGCCCAATTGGAATCAGGGAGTGTAATGGACATTTTCAATAGACATGTTGTTCGCAAGACACTAAGACAACATGATAGATAACCCCTTTGTTATCTATCTTTTTCACTGTTTATACCGCTCATCGCCCTTGAGGGAAACTGAGACAGCTTTGGCTGACTCAGACACATTAATACCACGAGCTACATCCTGAGATGGCCGAAAGGAGGAGTGGCCTCGCTGCAGCTGTGCCCTCAAGGACATTTCCCTGCTTTCAACCTGGAGTGTGCCCACTGTTCAGGGCTCACTACAGCGCTTCAACCTTTGTATGCTTATCGTGATAAGTGTTATTAAGTTAATAAACTCTTTAAGTTTATTCTTAGTTGCATTATCAATACAGTTCAAAGGATTTCCACCACAGGGGTTGCACCTTTTTGTATGTTAACAGGCAATGATTGGAAGGCATCTGAGAGCCCCGCCCTTATCATGTGTTTTGAAATACTGTTGTATGTGTGAAATTAAAGAGAGAAATTACTGAAGGACTGTGTTGGTTGTTTGGATGTCCTGCGTGAGCCCACGAAGTCTTTACTCTGTGGTCTATTTGGAAGAAACAGACTTGGAAACTGCACCTTGATTTGAACAAATCTTTTCATTTGGTGAGCCAAATGAAAAAAAACTAATCAGTAGAATACTTCTTCATTTGGCTAGCTAGCCAGGAGTGTACTTCTTCATTTGACTAGCTAGCCAGGAGTGTACTTCTTTATTTTTGCTAGCTAGCCAGGAGTGTACTTCTTCATTTGACTAGCTACCAAGGAGTGTACTTCTTCATTTGGCGAGCTAGGCAAGAGTAAACTTCTTCAATACGTACACATGAAGGATTGCATACAGTAATTTATGGGTACATATACAGGAATACATACACAAAAATATAGGTACACATACAGCAATACATACAGTAATATATACAGTAATGCATACAGTAGTACATAACTAAACATACAGTAATCGAGGGGTGGGCAATATGTGGCCTGCGTGTCACCAGGGTTATTCACAACGGCACATGCAGAAAATATTAGGATATGTATTTTGAGATAATTTGAGATATGTTCATATTACTTACAAACTGTATGTAATTGTGTCCATAAGTCCACTTGATATCACTTCAGTTAAAGTAGTAGCCTTTATTAAAATTACAATAATTGGATAATAATTAAATGCACCTAGATGAAAACCTCTTTTTTTATTGGATTATTTATTTAAAATTCTCTAAAAAGGGCACCTACCAAATATTCTCTTCCTGGTCTCCTCCTGGTCCAAAGATGTGGCCTCAGGTTTCATAGTGGGTCCAGGGTCCAGTTCAGAGATGTTGTTCATGGTTCCTCTCTGTCAGCTTCCACTGCTTCTGCTCTCAGGCTTCAGCTCTGCTATATCAGCTGGAAAATGTCACATGTTTTAATTCTGACCAATCATCCGCTTGCAATATGAACCATCACTGTCAGGAAATGTTTTTCTTCTACTCTTATCAGATAAAATCATGCTCATGCTCGCACACAACCACACACACAAACAACATTATTTTTCATTGAATATAAAGATACAACATATAGAGGTATAATATAGTAGATAGCGTAGTGGGTATGTCTGGGAGTCCACTACGGATTTATATTCATACAACATAACTCAGCACACTATGGGAAACAGCAGAATAATTGTGTTTTGATGACGTTGTCTATGTCTGTGTGTGTCAGTGGTCTAAAAGGCAGTTCTATTTAAAGCTTTAAATTATGCTTATCATTTGTATGAAGACTATCTGTTCTACTAACGTCATCATAGACAGCGGCTCAGGGTTACATATATAAAAACTACATAGATATGTCATATTGTTTTACTTTGAATAATTCTAACATACATAATTAGCATCCACACAAACCAGTTTTATGTTGAACCTCATTCATTCATGTTTCTATTATTTTGACCTCAGTTATGTTTCTTTCATTGGTTCTCCACTACCTGTTTTATTATTTATAATAAATAAATAAAACACATTTTTGTGAAAACTCTGTGTTCCTGTTTTCTGCGTTCATTTAAAGTAAAATATTTATAAGCCAGGGCAACACGTCTGTATTTGGCGGGATGGCTCTGTTGAGGAAACTCCCCGGCCGTCTGGAGAGAGAGCGAGAGAGACACAGACACAGACACAGACAGACAGACTATAACTGACAAAGAGACACTAAGGCACCACCCCATAACCTAAACCCAGGGAGGAGGTCCTCCTGGGTGAAGGTGGACTGGAAGGTGTGGATGTGTGTCAGTGTGTCTGAGGACCCTCCTACATCTGGGGACACTCTGTAGAAGGACAGAGTGCCAGCAGGCCGGTCCAGATACACTCCTACTCTGTTAGACGTATGACTGTTCTACTACCGTTGTACTGGGCAGAGTAACCATAATCATGACAAAGAAGACTCTAGGACGTGTTGTTCCCTCCAAGCCTGCTGTCATCACCCCTTCCTCTCCTTGTGATTCCTCTGTATGTCACTCCTATAAAAACAAGTCCTTTCCACTCCACCTCCCAGTAACAGGGGCCAGTCAGAGCCTCTCTACACGACACTTGGTAGAAGGAGTCAAATCTCTCTGGCTGAACAGGATACGACTGATCCTCTCTAACCCGCGTCACCTTTCTGTTGTCCTCAGACAGAGAGAGTTCTCTGTGGGCTGTGTTTGGGTCCAGTGTGAGTTCTGAGGAATCTGATGGGAGAACAAGACATGAGTAGCTGCTGAACCATTCTTCATCATTTCAAATTACACACATATACATTGCACTCAACCTTCAAAAGGGACACCTGTGTGAACAACAGACTGAACAAGCTGAGCTCACATACAGGCTGGAAATTAACTGTTGGAGCCATAGAACTGGTTCATACATATGAAGCAACCCGGTTCCACTACGTGATAGTCTCCCCCCAGTGAACACACACCAAAAGTCAATTTAAAGCCACAGAGGCGTATTTATTAACAATTATAAACAATATATTAAGTTAGGCCGTGCCTAACACCAAACTAAATCAATGAAGTCCGGGGTCCACTCCGTAGCCTCTCCGGGGACGGTCAGGTACTGCCGTCGGGGTTTCCCAGGGAGCCTCCGCTACTTTGGGGTATTCCCCCTGGTCGGTCGTCCGTCGGCGACGGCCGAATTGCTGGGCACTCCTCCATGTCACGATCTCTTCCTGTATCGCTGAGGGACCTCGTCCTCGTACCGCCTAGGGATCTCGACCTCGAGTCACTCCCTGAGCGATCTCCTTTTCCCGTTTTGGCGAGGAGGGAACTCCTTCTGCTTAGCGCCGAGGAAACTCCTTCTCGTAGCGCCCGCGTTCCTCGTCTCGCGTCTCCCGCTCCTTGCGTGTCGAGGATTCACCTCCTCGTCGCACTGAGATTCCTCGTATCGCGTCCTCCCTCTAAGCCACGCCGAGCGCCGCTTATATCCGCGTCTTGTCCGTCGCGGGTGTCGCCCATCACGGTGATTGCGACCAGCGCTAATGAGATCCGGTGTGCGATATTCAGGAGAGCGGTGGTAGACTCCATTTACCACCGCTCCCCTGAGCCGCCAGGGGTGGTGTAGTGGCGTCGGGTTGCCACACATACTATATATACATAGACATGTACTCATACATACACGTACATACTATATATACATAGACATGTACTCATACATACTATATATACATAGACATGTACTCATACATACACGTACATACTATACATACATAGACATGTACTCATACATACACGTACATACTATATATTTACATAGAAGCTATTTGTTTTAACTCAAACAGTTATAGACTAAGAATATGACAAAATAGCAGTATGGACAATGTGGCGGTAATCAAACTAAACACTTACACTTCTTTAGAGCTGATGTCACGTCAGGCACCTTCTTCATCTCCATGTTCAGTGTCTCCTCCAGCTGATCCAGGGATCTCCTCAAGGTCCCTACATATGACGGAGGATGGACCTCCACCGTTGTCCAGTCCCTGGTGGGTGGAGGATTCTTCAGGGATCTGAAGGTCTGGAGGAAGTGGAGGTGGTCTTCAGTGTGTGAGAGCTGCTTCACCTCTGAGCTTCTATTGGTCAGATCTTTTATTTCCTGCTCCAGGTCTTTGATGAGGCCTTCAGCTTCTTAATAATAATAAATAATCATCACCGCCATTGTCGCCGTCACCATCAAAAAAATTAAGACTCCAGGACTTGTTGTTCTCTCCAAGCAAGCTGTCATCACCGCCTCCTCTCCTTGTGATTCCTCTGTATGTCACTCCTATATTAACATCTCCTTCCCACTCTACCTCCCAGTAACAGCGGCCAGTCAGACCCTCTCTACACAACCCCTGGGTCCAGTAGTCAAATCTCTCTGGGTGATCAGGATACGACTGATCCTCTCCAACCAGCGTCACATTTCTGTTGTCCTCAGACAGAGAGAGTTCTCCGTGAGCAGTGTTTGGGTCCAGTGTGAGTTCACAGGCATCTGACGGGAGAACAAGACATGATTAGCTGCTGAATCAATCTTCATCATGTTAATCATAATCATCACTAGTACTGTTGTCTTGCATACTTATTCCTGTCCTTTTTCACATGCCCTCTACTCTACAAACTAACGTAAAAAGACAAAACATATCGAAATATTTTCACTTAAGTTCAGCTATTTAACTTTTCTATACATCTTAAACTGTAGCTTTATAAACATGTTTTATTTTAAGAATATTGGAATATTTAATGTTCATTTGACAGCCCTAAATCAAACTAAACAGACACTTACACTTCTTTAGAGCTGATCTCAGGTCAGGCACCTTCTTCATCTCCATGTTCAGTGTCTCCTCCAGCTGATCCAGGGATCTCCTCAAGGTCCCTACGTATGACGGAGGCCGGAACTCCACCGTTGTCCAGTCCCTGGTGGGTGGAGGATTCTTCAGGGATCTGAAGGTCTGGAGGAAGTGGAGGTGGTCTTCAGTGTGTGAGAGCTGCATCACCTCTGAGCTTCTATTGGTCAGATCTTTCATTTCCTGCTCTAGCTCTTTGATGAGGCCTTCAGCTTGTTTCTCTGTGGATTTCAGTCTCTCTTTAACCGTTTGGTTGAAATCATCCTGCCACTTTTCAATAGAGCGCTTCAGAGCAGTGAAGACCTGCACACCATCGGCAATTTCTCTGTCTGCGTCTGATTTGCTGCGATCTACTGTGTCTTTAATCTTCTGTATCTTTTGTTGTCTCTCCTGGATCATCTGATGAACTTTCTTCCCCAGCTGGGCCGTCTTCACCTCATATTCCTCCTTTAGAGGTACAACAGGATGGGACTTGTGGTCTGTCTCCGTGCAGAACAGACACACACACACCTGTTTAGTCTGGCAGAAGAGCTCCAGAAGTCGGTCGTGTTTCTTACACATCCTGTCTTCCAGACGGTCCATAGGGTCGACCAGCAGATGTTTCTTCAGGCGTGTGACTCTCTGATGTGGCTCCAGGTGGGTGTGGCAGTAAGAGGTAAAACACACTAGGCAGGACTTCACAGCCTTCAGCTGGGTCCCAGTACAGACGTCACAGGGAACTTCTCCTGGTTCAACACAAGGCTGCTCTTTGACTCGTACAGACCTTCTAAACTGATCAGCCATCTCTGATATGAAGGTATTGACCTGTAAATCAGGTCTTGTCTGGAACAGTTTGTTACAAACAGGACATTTATACTGGACTTGGCCATCCCAGTGTGTTGTTATACAGGTTCTGCAGAAGTTGTGTCCACATGGTGTGGTGACTGGGCTGTTGAACACATCCAGACAGATGGAACATGAAAATATATCCTCAGACCCGGAAGAGTCGGACGACATTCCTAAAAAACAAAAATATGAAAATTTAATTACCATTTTAACTATACGTTATATGTTGTACACATGTAATAAAGTGTTAATATTCATAAATGTGTTGTTATTTCTAGCAAAGCTCTTGAGCCAACAGGCACTGTCATCACAGTAACAGGGATGGGGTCTGCATGCAGCTGGGCCTCAAAAAGGCCTGAAGCCTTATCTGGACAGTTCTTCTGGAGGAAGAGCTGCTTTTTTTCCTTTCCTGGTAATCATTCTGGATGAACGATCACCAGGAAGTAAATCTATTTCCTTTGTTCCTCAAATACCGCTTGCAGCGCCGGGTAAGTCGTAGCTAATCGATACTTAGATTAGGTTACACTTTATATACTACGGTGTGTAATAGTATCATGGGGCCACCCCAGGGGCCCCGGTTAACTCCCGGTTTCGTGACACATCCCTACTCACGCATGCGTCCTCCTCGTGAAGAACGCCCTGATGCTTTAACACCAAACTAACTTTGTTAAAGTCCCGTGTAGGCCTCGCCTGGTCGGGTTCAACCAAAGCGTACAGAGCGCGGCCCCGCGTGTGGCGCCGCGCTCCAAACAGGACGCAAAGCACTGAGCACGCGCTAGTGGAATCCGACGAGGCGACACAATAGAGCACGTGAAGGTTGGTTTCGCTAAGCATCAACATCACGTGTTCACACGGAGCGCAGGAGACCCGTGTGGGGCTAACGCTACAGTACAACATGGCGCACTGCAGACAGGACGGCAATAATGAGGATTAGAGGTTCAATGTGTTGGACCCACCTTTGAATGTTTCTGTCCCGGCTCTCTGCTTTAAAACGTCTTGTTCTTCGTCTCCGGAGAGGCTAACGCGTTCACGTCGTCTCTTCGTCATGTCGTCCCTTCGTCGGTTGGATTTCCGTAAACTTCCGTTTCCTGAACAAGAGAGGGCTCTTTATACAGAGCTCCAGGCTCGGGCCCGCCCCCTCGGTACTTCCGGTTCGAGTTTGGAGAAGGAAGTGACGTTTGAAACGGTGTACTCCGGAATAGACGATAAGATCGTCCCATACACATCCAACAACGATAGGTTGCACCAGGTCCTTTTAACACCAGAAACGGAAAGATTAAACCTCGCGGAAAAAAACGGAGAACTAATTCTAATTAACCAGCGTATGAAATAAATCAACTACCGATATCCATTAGTCTTAGCCTTTTATTCGAGCCAGCCACATGTCATTTAATTTGCGACAACACAGTCCAAGTGTAAACTAGTGGAGCGAATGGCAGGTCGCGGTGGAGGGCCTTTATGAGAAATGGCTTTGCGTTATTTAATACAGCCACGTTTTGAAGACGTGCTGCTGCCTTTCCCTAATCCATTGCACTATTGCTCTTCTTCTTCTTATAAATATTACTGCTGCTGTTCTATTTTTATACTTTTTTCTATTTGTTTAAATGATATTGTGTTTTATAGATATTATAACTTCTTTCTGCTGCTAGGCCGATGAGCCAGAACAAAATAATTGTACAGCCGAATACTTGTATATGACGTGACAATAATGAATCTTGAATCTAGAATCGCAATCTGAGACGGCACTGCATCACTGTATGGAACATATCCAGTGGGTTCAGAGGTCAAATCAAAGTGCAGAGCGTCTGAATTACCAAGAGGGGAGCTATAATTGGTTCTATTGGACCGGTCCTGTTCGGAACAAGAGGAGTACCATACGCTGTTGCATGGATTCTTGGTAAAGAAAAGACACCCTTCAGATTCTGAAACCCTAAACCCACTGAATACTGAATGACATCACGCTACATTAGTTGTACACTTTACTGATTTTAATAAAAGACCAAAAGGTGTGCGTACCTTTCTGAATACCTACCTGTAAAGGGTGTAACGAAGGAGGAAAGACAAGAATCCAACCTAGCCAGATTGACTGATTTCTAATTGAAGAGAAATGATGGAAGAAAATAACCCTGCCTAATTATAGAAACATAACCATTATAAATGATTACATTACAGATACTGTTCACTGTTTTCTCCTCAACACCCTGTTTATCCTTTAATGCTACTTTAAAGCACAATTTTATTCATGTAGAAATGTTTCAAGGATCCATTTTGATAACGTGATAATCTATAGTCTATATTTCTGTTTCTGAAAAATGAATAACACGTTACAATGTTTGTTTTCAGATTTGAATAAAAAGTACACTTGCCAGACTTCCAAGTCTGCCTGAAGACATGAAATCACAGCAACATAACAAGCAGTTCAAAACACAAACACATCATAACACACTCAACCTCACCCACATAAAGACTGATGTCTACATGAATAGGAGAGTGACTCCTGTCCATGAGTGTGATGTCAATGTTGACATCACATTCATGGGAACATAACAATGGGTTTTTGTTTAAAAAATATATTTCTTCACAAAATCCAACGGTAGCAGGTGACCCTGCAACAATCATGAGAATATCTCATTCAGATAGAATAATGTGTTTGTGTGTGTGTGTGTGTATGTGTGTGTGTGTGTGTGTGCGTGTGTATGTGTGCGCACCTTGCCTTGGCCCTTCTCTGAATACCTACCTGTAAAGGCAACAATGTGAGGGAGGAAAAAAACTCAAGAAGAATCCAAGCCAACAAGATGACTCATTTAAGAGAAATTAATGAAGAAAATAACCCTGCCTATCATATAATCACATGCCAGTACAAATATGCTTACCCTTACTCTGAGTATTCTGTACTCTGAGTATTCTGTACTCTGAGTATTATGTACTCTGAGTATTATGTACTCTCAGTATTCTGTACTCTGAGGACACTCTACTTAGTGCTCTATACTCTGAGTACACTGTACTCTGAGTTTTCTGTATTCTTGAGTGTTCTGTAGTCTGAGTATTCTGTACTCTGAGTATTCTGTAGTCTGAGGACACTGTACTCAGTACTCTGTATGTCACGCCCTGGCTCTATGGACTCTTTTATGTTGAGCCAGGGTGTGTAGAGTCTATGTTTTGTGCTCTTTGTTTTCCATTCTACGTCTTGTATTTCTATGTTGGCCAGAGTGGTTCCCAATCAGAGGAAACGAGTGTCAGCGGTTGCTGGTTGTCTCTGATTGGGAACCATATTTAAACAGTCTGTTTTCCCCTCAGTGTTTGTGGGATCTTGTTCCGTGTGCCTAGTAGGTTTCCATTTGCCTAAGGACGTCACGTATCGTTTGTTGTTTTGTTTCGTGTTGGAACCTAGAAAAATAAAAGTATGTTCGCATTCAACGCTGCGCATTGGTCCTCTGTTCCCGACGAACGTGACAGAAGATCCCACCAAAACTGGACCAAGCAGCGTGTCCAGGAGCCATTGTCAGGGGAATCACTAGCAGATCTCCGTGGCAACCTCGACTGGGTCAAGCCTAGTGAAGAGCAGAGAGGGTGGACTTGGGAACAGTGGAGGAAGAGTCTCGACTGGGTCAAGCCAAATGAAGAGCAGAATGGCTGGAGTTGGAAGCAGATGAGCGAGAGTTGGGCGAGAACTATAGAGGCCTGGCCCACGGGGAGGAGAGACCCCAATAATTTTTTTTAGGGGGGGGCTCACGCCGTGGACGATGGGGCAGCAGGAGGCGGCGATGGAACGGTCCAGCGGGTGTGCAGAGGAGGCCGCCAGGTTAAGGGGGCCACTGGTCACAGAGGAGAGGGAAAGTGTGGAGGCACGGCGAGAGGTACTGGGGTGTGTTACCAGTCCGGTCCGGCCCGTTCCTGATCCCTGCATAGGGCCAGTGGTGTGTGTCCCCAGTACGGTCCGGCCTGTTCCTGCTTCCCACACCAAGCCAGTGGTGTGTGTCCCCAGTACGGTCCGACCTGTTCCTGCTCCCCACACCAAGCCTATGGTGCGCGTCGCCAGTCCGGTCCGGTCTGTTCCTGCTCCCCACACCAAGCCAGTGGTGTGCGTCGTCAGTCCGGCACGGCCCGTGCCTCCTCCACCGGTGCCTGGTCCGGTACCGGTCAGCTGCTCCACGTCGGAGCTAGAGCAATCCGCTCCACCAGTGTTCAGTCCAGCTCCGGCCAGCAGGGCCAGACCGGACCAGGGGTACTTTGGGGGGTTAGAGAGGGAGTGGGGATCACGCCCAGAGCCGGATCCGCCGCCAAGGCGGAGTGCCCACCCGGTCCCTCCCCTGTGGTGTTTTGTTGGCGCGGTCGGAGTCCGCGCCTTTGGGGGGGGGGTACTGTCACGCCCTGGTTCTAGGGACTCTTTTATGTTGAGCCAGGGTGTGTAGACTCTATGTTTTGTGCTCTTTGGTTTCCTTTCTAGGTCTTATATTTCTATGTTGGCCAGAGTGGTTCCCAATCAGAGGAAACGAGGGTCAGCGGTTGCTGGTTGTCTCTGATTGGGAACCATATTTAAACAGTCTGTTTCCCTCAGTGTTTGTGGGATCTTGTTCCGTGTGTCAAGTAGGTTTTGTTTGCCTAAGGACGTCACGTATCGTTTGTTATTTTGTTTCGTGTTGGAATCAGAAAAAATAAATTATGTTCGCATTCAACGCTGCGCCTTGGTCCTCTGTTCCCGACGGTCGTGACAAACACACACACACACACACACACACACCACACCCATACACACACACATAGACACATACACACACTAATACACACACTCAGAAACACACACTAATATACACACACACACACCACACGCATACACACACACATAGACACACAAACACACACACTAATATACACACACACACCACATGCGTATACACACACACTAATACACACACTCAGAAACACACACTAATATGCATACACACACATAGACATATACACACACACACACTAATATACACACACACACACACACACCAAACGCACACACACATAAACACACACTAACACACACACACACCACACACACACACACACACCACACGCATATACACACACACATAGACACACACACTAATACACACATTCAGAAACACACACTAATATACATACACACACACCACAAACATATACACACACACACACACACATAAACATTCACTAATACACACACACACACATCTCTAATCTGTGTGTGAGTATGTGAGTGTGAGTGTGAGTGTGTGTTTTGGTGTATGTTGTGTGTGTGTGTGATTGTGTGTTTCGTGTGTGTCTTTGTGTGTGTGATTGTGTGTGTGTGTAAGTGAGTGTGAGTGTGTGTGTGTGTGTGTGAGTGTGAGTGTGTGTGTGTGTATATGTGTGTGGTGTGCGTGTGAGTGTGTGATTGTGTGTGTGTGATTGTGTGCGTGTTTGTGTGTCTTGGTGTATGTCGTGCGTGTGTTTGATTGTGTGTGTTGTGTGTGTCTTTGTGTGTGTGATTGTGTGTATGTGAGTGTTGTGTGTGTGTCTTGGAGAAAGTGACTAGGTGTGTGTGTGTGTCTTGGTGTGTGTGTGTGGAGTCCCGTGTCTGCTGGCGATCCTCCTCCTCCTCCAGGTGTTTCAGCGCAATGGGGCCAGCGCTAATGCGGGCCCCCGCTGGGGCAGAGCAGTGGCCCCTGGGCCGCCTGGGGCGATGTGCTGGAGCCGGGTTACCACAGTGTGTGTGTACCTAAGAATACGTGTGTATGTGTACCCATGTATACGTATGTATGTGTACCTATGTACACGTATGTGTATTTATGTATATGTATGTGTATCTTTGTGTACGTATGTGTACGTATGTATATGTATGTATGTATTTATAGTATGTACGTGTATGTATGAGTACATGTCTATGCATATAAAGTATGTGTGTGTATGTATGAGTACATGTCTATGTATATAAAGTATGTGTGTGTATGTATGAGTACATGTCTATGCATATAAATTATGTGTGTGTATGTATGAGTACATGTCTATGCATATAAAGTATGTGTGTGTATGTATGAGTACATGTCTATGCATATAAAGTATGTGTGTGTATGTATGAGTACATGTCTATGTATATAAAGTATGTGTGTGTATGTATGAGTACCTGTCTATGCATATAAAGTATGTGTGTGTATGTATGAGTACATGTCTATGTATATAAAGTATGTGTGTGTATGTATGAGTACCTGTCTATGCATATAAAGTATGTGTGTGTATGTATGAGTACATGTCTATGTATATAAAGTATGTGTGTGTATGTATGAGTACATGTCTATGCATATAAAGTATGTGTGAGTATGTATGAGTACATGTCTATGTATATAAAGTATGTGTGTGTATGTATGAGTACATGTCTATGCATATAAAGTATGTGTGTGTATGTATGAGTACATGTCTATGTATATAAAGTATGTGTGTGTATGTAAGAGTACATGTCTATGTATATATAGTATGTACGTGTATGTATGAGTACATGTCTATGTATATATAGTATGTACGTGTATGTATGAGTACATGTCTATGTATATATAGTATGTACGTGTATGTATGAGTACATGTCTATGTATATATAGTATGTACGTGTATGTATGAGTACATGTCTATGTATATAAAGTATGTACGTGTATGTATGAGTACATGTCTATGTATATATAGTATGTGTGTGTATGTATGAGTACATGTCTATGTATATAAAGTATGTGTGTGTATGTATGAGTACATGTCTATGTATATATAGTATGTACGTGTATGTATGAGTACATGTCTATGTATATATAGTATGTACGTGTATGTATGAGTACATGTCTATGTATATAAAGTATGTACGTGTATGTATGAGTACATGTCTATGTATATAAAGTATGTGTGTGTATGTATGAGTACATGTCTATGTATATATAGTATGTGTGTGTATGTATGAGTACATGTCTATGTATATAAAGTATGTGTGTGTATGTATGAGTACATGTCTATGTATATAAAGTATGTGTGTGTATGTATGAGTACATGTCTATGTATATAAAGTATGTGTGTGTATGTATGAGTACATGTCTATGTATATATAGTATGTACGTGTATGTATGAGTACATGTCTATGTATATATAGTATGTACGTGTATGTATGAGTACATGTCTATGCATAAAAAGTATGTGTGTGTATGTATGAGTACATATCTATGTATGCATAGCATGTATATGTTGTAGCAACGTCCATTTACTACACGTCACCTAGCTGGCTTTTCCCCCTCCACCTAGGTGACTTTCCTCGGGCTCCTCCAAACCAATGGACACAGGGTGGTGATGTTGAACCGGTTTATTGTAATGGTTGCATTTAATGAGGCATGCAGATGGTGCTCCATGCTGGCATGCAGGAGAGCTCTCCCTGAGTGTGTGTGGTGATGGCTGGTTTAACCTGTGCACACTGATTGCTTAATGTGCAACAGGTGTGCAGCCTCACCCAGCCCCAGAGTCCAATCAGTCTGACTCGGGCCAGGTGAGGCTGCTTCAACCAGCCACCATCCACACACACACTCCCACATATGTATTCAGTAGAATAGGTACATTCTCAGTACAATATGTATTCAGTAGAACACCTGTTCTTCTTACTCTTCCTCGCTCTCTCTCCATCCTTCCCTCATTCTTTCCCTCCTCTCACTCTCTCCCACCCTTTCTCATTCCCTCTCAGTGTCTCTCCTCTCTTTACCTCGCCCTCTTTCCCTCCCTCCCCCTCTCTACCACTCCTCCTCGCTCTCTCTCCCTCTTTCTCTCTCTTACTCTATCATCCCCCCTCTCTCCCCCTCACTCTATCTCCCTCCCTCTCTCTCTTGCTCTATCCTCCCCTCTCTCTCCCCTCCCTTTCTCCTTCCCTCTCAGTCTATCTCCTCTCTCTTCACCTCTCTTCCCCTCCCTTCCTGTCTCTCTCCCCACTCTCTCTTCCACCTTCCCTCTCTCTCCCTTTATCTCTCGCTCTATGCTCCCTTCTCTCTCCCTCTCTCTCTTTCTCTCTCCCTCCCTCTCTCCTACTGTGAAGCTGACTGTCATCGATGTCTCTGTGTCAACAGCATTGGGCCTGTGTCTTCCAATCTAAATGTTCAGTTCAATTTCATATCTCTCTCCATCTCTCTGTCCCCTCTCCTCTTGTTCCTGTTTTTTTTAAACCTTTACAATTCAAAACGTTTGCAGCAAGTGGAAAATATTGACAATGTGAAGTGTTCATTTTGATAACACTCTAGGTTTTTAAACAAAATGTTTACATCAATTTCTACTTCTGAATTGTGAATGACAATGTAATAAAATGTATGTAAACTTTTTTGATTTCAATTCAAATTTACAAAAGTAAAATGGGACATATTCTGTGGAATAGGATCATACAAAATACAATATGCATTTAGTAGAATATCTACATTCTCAATCTGTATTGTACTGAATAACTCTGAATAATATCTTCCTCTCTCTCCCTCTCCCTCCCTCTCAACTACAGTGAAGCTGACTGTCATCGATGTGTGTCTTTGTCAACAGCATTAGGCCTGTGTCTTCCATCCTAACTATAAATTAAAGTTAATATCTCTCTTTCACTCTCTCTCTTTCACTCTTTCTCTCTGCCTCCCTTAATCTTTCTATCTCACACTGTATATTGCATGCCTCTCCCTCTCTCCCTCTCTCTCTCTCTCTGTATATTGCATGCCTCTCCCTCTCTCTCTCTCTCTTATCTTACCATTTCTCTCTATGGCACACTGGTCTTTCACTCTCTCATCATCTTTCTGTGTCTTTTTCATCATCTTTGTTATTATCTCCGTCATGGGAGATAATAACAAAGATGATGAAAAACTTGCCATGGCAAGTGTTGTCAAGTGTTGAATATAAAATGTACACCGACAGACGTCAATACGCTTACTTCTGTCGAGGTGTTCTCATTCCAACAGTTCCTCGTTAGTATAGTGGTCAGTATCCCTGCCTGTCACGCGGGAGACCGGGGTTCAATTCCCCAACGGGGAGTGTTTGACATTAACCAATATAACCAAAGTTAATTAATTTTAGGAGCAGTCGGTGTCTGTGAGTTTTTTTGATATATCAGGCCCATCTCCCCTTTCTCTCTGCCCCCATCCAGCCCCGCTGGGTCATCTGTCAGGACCGGCTCTTCCCCTCTGGTTAGTGCAACTGTAATAACCTCTACACTGGTGTTACATACTTTAGCGTGTAGCGGATAGATGTTTGCTGTCCCCTCAGCAGTGCTTCCACACGCCCCTCGCCAGAAAAGAAGAAAAGAAAGCAACATACTGTAATATATATTTTTGAGCGCGTACATACTGTATATATATATATATATGTTATTGACTGTTCTTTTTTAACTGAACATTTTAGATGTCAGATGTTAGTCTTTTATATATATTATTGACAGTTCTTTTTTAACTGAACATTTTAGATGTCAGTCTTTTTTCTGCCATGCAACATTAGTGGTTTAACAAACAGTAGCTTAGTTTGGATTTATTTTTGTCATTTAAATGAATAATATCAGTGTTTTATAGATAAAACACTTCTGTGAAGGTGGAGGCTGAAGCTAAATTGAGCCTACACTTCACAATACAAATAATAAATATACAAATAGCGTGGTAAAGAGTGGACATGTGTGCTGTGAATAGTTATATGGCTATGATAATGGAGTAATAGATAATAGCACAATAAACAGAACATTCCCATTAAAATGTGTGTGTGTAAATATGGCACAAGGATAATTATATTCACGCAAGAGATCCTAAATACATCCATTAAAGCAGAACAGTGCTTGTGCATTTTTTTTTATTTTGTTTGTCACTGGTCAGTCTTGAACCTGTGACCTTGTGATCCACTCCAAACCCCATACAAAACTGGCTAACGAAAGTACATTTTTCTTATTTTTTAATTCATACTAATGAATAAAAAAAAATTGAATTAGAGGAAAAACGAAGTTTAGTTTGCCCTCATCAGCTAGATGTTCAGAAAGAGGTCACCTCACACAAAAGGTTTATTTGCCGTTCAGAACTAATCAAAAGTGTGCCTTGCTTTGGCCGGGAATCGAACCCAGGCCTCCCACTTGGCAGGCGAGACTTCTACCACTGAACCACCAATGCTTTACCT
Organism: Lota lota; assembly: GCA_026745465.1. Classification (NCBI taxonomy): domain Eukaryota; kingdom Metazoa; phylum Chordata; class Actinopteri; order Gadiformes; family Lotidae; genus Lota; species Lota lota. The sequence continues at coordinate 40,916 of JACYXH010000666.1, read as the reverse complement.
ATAAAGCATTTGACTCACAATTTGTCCACAAAGTATTTACATAGGCAAAGATCGTAGAACAGAATGATTCCAACAGTAGACAACAATAATTGCAATCATCACATTTCCGTATGTCTACATTATACGGATGTCGTTTATGACCCCCCAAAAATAAAAAGAAGCGATATATTATTATTTGAGCGCTTTTATTCTATAAATGTGCTTCATATGCTGCGCTCCATACGGAGGCCCTTTCTCGTGTGGAGCTTCTCGCTGACAGCCAATCACCTTCTCGTTGTCATTAGTTCTTAATTGAATTTAGCTGAGTCGCCCCCGACGTGCACATAGCTCCTAGGTGATGTCGGCCATTAGTTCTTTATTTTTTCTTCGTTTGACTGTGGTAACCGATGGCTTAGGCCTGTACCTTTTATTAGTTAGACGTTGCGCCCGCTGTTGCGTATTGTTTTGTGCGCTTTTGAATGAACAATCCGGACAACGTGGCCACCAACGGGGGTGGGGTGGTGGTGGGGGGGCCGACGTTTATTGTTTAATGAGCTGCTTGATTGTTTGTTTGGTTGTGTTCGGCCGCTGGCTTCAGATCAGCCTGTGATTGTGCATCATCATTACACTCTGCCCGTCTCCTCACTCCCAATCTATATCACTGTTCTTTCCCCTCAAAGTTACCCCGGGTTTGACCGTTCATAGTCAATTTGGTTTTGCTCATTTATAGTTGAAATGCGGAGTCGTAGCTTGTGTTTTGAGTGCAGTGTGTACACGTGTTTGTATTGGGCCTAACTGGGGATGACTAACCGACTGACTTTACCGGCGCTGCACCGACAACCTCCGTGTGAACACTGGGAAGTGTGTGTGTGCTCTGGAAACTGGACGCAAAATGGAGGAACAGCTGCAACCATTGCGCAAGAACGACGTTTTGGGTAAACCTGGAACTGTTGAAAGCAAACAGCCGTAGATGAAGAGGTAAGTAGACTAATTGGCGAATACAACTATTTTCGCCAATTGCTTTCTTTTTTTGTTTAACAGCACCACTGGACTACAGGACCTCCACTAGGTTGAAATGACAATCCTGTGCAATCCATGCTGCGTTAGACAATTGATCGGCACAGCACCTTCTCCAGATGCTCTACCTCCCTCAGGAATCCACAAAGAGAACTTTTTTGCTCCATCCATAACCCCACTGGACCCTCTGTGTTTTTTGGAAATCCATCAGACTAACTATACTATTGACTGTGGGCATGTTGAGGTTTGGTTTAATTGGTTGATTTTGGCTTGGTAGAAGGTTGGTTTTGGCTTGGTAGATGGTTGGCATGCTGGAATTAGAAGAGGTTAGATGCTGTAATTGATTTGCACTTGCAAACTCTCCCGATCTTTCCCTTTCAAAACTCTCAATACACTTGCAAGCTGCTGTTGACTGTTGCAGAAGTTTGACTGCGTCATGATGTTGAAATCGGTGCAATGTGGTTTTCATTCTGTGCAATGTGGTTTTCATTCTGTGCAATGTGGTTTTCTGTCTGTGCAATGTGGTTTTCTGTCTGTGCCATACGGTTTGTTATTTTCTGCAATGCACATTCATTCTGTGCCATACGGTTTGTTATTTTCTACAATGCACATTCATTCTGTGCCATACGGTTTGTTATTTTCTGCAATGCACATTCATTATGTGCCATACGGTTTGTTATTTTCTACAATGCACATTCATTCTGTGCCATACCGTTTGTTATTTTCTGCAATGCACATTCAGTCTGTGCCATACGGTTTGTTATTTTCTACAATTCACATTCATTCTGTGCCATACGGTTTGTTATTTTCTGCAATGCATTCATTCTGTGCCATACGGTTTGTTATTTTCTGCAATGCATTCATTCTGTGCCATATGGTTTGTTATTTTCTACAATGCATTCATTCTGTGCCATACGGTTTGTTATTTTCTACAATGCATTCATGCTGTGCCATACGATTTTCTACAATGCACATTCATTCTGTGCCATACGGTTTGTTATTTCTACAATGCATTCATTCTGTGCCATCCGGTTTGTTATTTTGTACGGTGGTTTCATTCCGTGCTCTCTAACGCGACTCAAAGGTCCTGCGGTTGCTTATTTGTGTATTGTGCTCTTCCATCTGAACAATCCGGACAACGTGGCCACCTACGGGAGCTTCAAGGACCATCCTCACAGTGAGTCACCCAACGTTTATTATTTCATGAGCTGGTTGAAGTTTGGCTGCTGGTTCGCTTTTACAACTTTCCATACACTTACAAACTGCTGATGCTTGACGTTGAATTCTGTGCAATGTGGTTTTCATTCTGTGCCATACGGTTTGTTATTTTCTGCAATGCATTTATTCTGTTCCATACGGTTTGTTTTCTACAGTGCACATTCATTCTGTGCCATACGGTTTGTTATTTTCTGCAATGCACATTCATTCTGTGCCATACGGTTTGTTATTTTCTGCAATGCACATTCATTCTGTGCCATACGGTTTGTTATTTTCTGCAATGCACATTCATTCTGTGCCATACGGTTTGTTATTTTCTGCAATGCACATTCATTCTGTGCCATATGGTTTGTTATTTTCTACAATGCATTCATTCTGTGCCATACGGTTTGTTATTTTCTACAATGCACATTCATTCTGTGCCATACGGTTTGTTATTTTCTGCAATGCACATTCATTCTGTGCCATACGATTTTCTTTTTTTCATTTAGTGCATTCTGGTTTGGTGTATGATTTTTGCCTCTGGCGATGACCCCTTTTGTTCAAGCCGGTCTCAGCTCAGACTGTTGGTACAGTAAATGCAACGGTGTTGGGAGCTTTGCACCTGGTAGTTTGGAAGCTAGTTTTGCATCCATAGTTTGGAGGAGAGTTTGCTGGAATCTTTGCACCCGTAGTTTGGTTTAGTCTCCGTAATGTCACTGTTCACAGCTTTACAACCGTAGTTGGCCTTTTTCCCAGCAGAACTTTGCGTGTTTTGTAATTTACGTTGACTGTCGTTTTAGAATTTGATTTTGCAACCCTAAACGCCTTCACTGGCAAAATCTCATTTGTAGTACATCCAATTTTACATTTTTAATATTAGCATTTGCATATTTTCATTGGGTGAGTCCATTGGGAGATATGTACAAACATCAGCAATGAAGGCAAGTAAAGTGTATCACTTTCTATAGTTAACTAAACGGTGAGTAAAATGTGCAAATGGAGCGCATGTGTTAAGTTTCAGAAGGACTGAGGCTACGCAGCTGGAGGTCCTGGCGGTGGCGGTCAGCTGGAGGTCCTGGCGGTGGCGGTCAGCTGGAGGTCCTGGCGGTGGCGGTCAGCTGGAGGTCCTTGCGGTTGCAGCTTGTGTTAAGACCTAGCAGCTACTCATCCAGGTAAGGTGAACTCTTCAATCGATGTAAAGGTTCATCGAGTAAATCTGATAAACTAGGTCTGCGTTTAGGAGCTCTAGTATTTTGTAACGTGATCATTTTTACCACTTGAAACTTAGTAGTGGGTGCTACTAGAGTAGCAGAGACAGCGTATAACCAGGGTCATAATTGTGCAAGCGGTCAAACCACTAGGCGGTTCGATGACTAAATGGTTCTTTAAACTCAGGACCGCGGCCCGGAGCAGAGGATGGACCAAAGGCCTGCAGTACAGCGCCCTAAAGACCCCGTGTGGACCCAGGTAAGATGCTTGACTTGCAATCTTATGTGACTTTTACGTTAAATATTCAACATGGTAAGTTTTGCTTAGACCCCGGTGAGAGCTTCGATAAATGGACCAAATGGCAATGTAGCGTGGTGCTGCGTTTAGGAATCTTTAAATGCCCAATCACATTTGGTGATCAAAATGTCTTCTAAATCAGCCAGCACAATGTGAAACTGACCCTTTTTTTCTTTTCACTTCACAGTATGATGACCTGGACAGTTGATCTACTCCAGTGTCCTATTCCCCATCCACCCTGAGGATCCCTGGCTACACCTACAGCCAACAAACCCACGCAGAGCTCATCAACTGCCTACTACACGCCATACTTATATCACTTTACTGTTCACTTTGAAAACCAACCATTATGTCACACCAGCTTTTGGGGAAAGTATGTGTAGCTCAATCTTTTGATTTGTTGATTCTGTACACTATATGTTATCCCAGCTATTATATTTCCAACACCCTTAGCTGGGAGCCCTCTTAAGGGAGCGACTAAAGGGACAAGGCTGGAAGCAAACCTGGGCCCTGATCTTAACCTTCTTTCTAACCCTAAGGCCTCAATTTAACCACAAATAAAATAGGATTATCTAACCTAATACCTAAACTTAGCCATCTAACCTAAACGTCATAAAGGCCAAAACTTAACCTAGTACATAAACTCGCTTACCTAAACTTAACCATCAAACCTAAACCTCTCTAAAATGCGTAAACTCTCACCTAATACCTAAACGTATCAATCTTTAATACAATAACTAATGCCTAAACCAAACAGGGCCTAAACATAATGTATACCCAAACACCCCTAAAATGACCTATTTCAAACTTTATTCTAAATTAACCATCCTTAATCCTAAACTAGACTGATTTAGCGCTAAACCAGACTTGTCCCTTGGTTGCTCCACTTTTATTTTTTAAAGGTTTCTGTTTTCCCCATCGGGGTTTTTGAGTTTTAATCCTTGAGGGCTTGAAGTGCATGTTCGAACACTTGTTGTTTCATAAATAAACATGTTAATTTTTACCCATTTTGTATGTTTTTCTTTAAATGTGGAATTGGGACAACTGAACTGTTTTGGTTCTGATATTCGGATGGCTGCCGTCACCTCAAACCAAATAGTTCAATTCGTTTATTCTTTTGAGTCATGTTTGACAACACATTAAAAAATGTGTACACTTTTCAGATTTGAATAAAGATTTACCAAAAGTAGACTGGGGACATTTTCTGTGGAATGTGTACAATCTCAGTACACTATGTATTCAGTAGAATAGGTACATTCTCAGTGGGATAAAAAAAATACGTTGTCTCCTAAAAACCATATTTTACAAAATATGGAATTCAAGGAAGGATTAAAATCACTGATCGATTGCACAAGTTTTTAGCTGCTGAGCCAGTCAATGACTTAATGTCCACCATTCAACAACCCAACATGTGTTACACCTTACACAAAGGTCACAGTGACTACATGTAAAGATTCACCCCATGTGTGTGAGTACTGTGACTTTGTCTTGACATCTCTCCTCTCCGTCCTCTCATCTTAGTTCCTCCTCTGCTCTCCTTTCTAGCTAATCTAGGATTGTGTTAATTATTGTTGTGCCTACACATTACGTGTGTAGACATTACATAGGTACTATTTAGATTATTTTAGTATAATATTTGAACTACTTTAAGTTAAATGTAGGTAGTTCAGAATAGTCCCTTTTGACACATCTTTGCTGTAGTCTACTACCTATGCCCTGGCACATACAAGCAGCTTTCCCATAATCAGTGTTGTAGCGACACCCAGTGGTGGGAATGGGGAATCACCACAGACTCCCTTCATGAATATAAAATAGTTGATTTAAACAAATAAGCTGTATTCCTCACACATTATGCCACGCAAACCATTTGTAAAATATATAGAAGGAGCAACTTAAAAGTCCAGCCAAATGCTGTTTTCCTTTAGGTAATGCTCACAAAACAAAATAACTTTATTCAAACATATACAGCCATCACAACACCCAATGGTGTCCTTTACGTTGGGGACATGTCCCCACCACTCTTTGAAATGGTGGATTTTGTCCCCATCATAATTTGTTGAATATATTCAAAACAATAGATTAATGTTCTAAACTTTATTGTTTCTGTTGTTTCTATTTTGTCATATTTTAGGTCAGCGATATTGGATATTGTATCACCGGGCTGATGTGCAATGCCTACTTTCACCGTCAGGGGGTGCACTAGTCCTTTAAATGGTAGAAATTCACTCCGTCGACTGGTTCATTACACAAACTTTAGCCTATAACATATTTACATAGTATATATTAAGCTCTATCTTAGAGTACATCTAATTGGACTATTTAATATCATGAGACATGATTTTTGATATTTTGTTGCATTTTATGGCATGATTAAGGTATAAACTACAGCCACGTGCCACTTATGAATTAATGATGTCCTTAATTATCTCACGTGGGCTACTTAGAGCAGGTGCCGTTTAAAAACGTGCATCACGTCGTCGTTCGCAGATAGAACGCCGTCCATATTCGCGGTGATGTAGACTTTACGGTAAAAGGGGGGGGGGGGGGGGGGGGGGGGGCACGGCGCATGAGTCAGACACGCCCATCTCTCCGTCTCTCACGTCAGGGATCCCCGACACTACCGAAGCAAACCACACGGCTCCCCATGTCGCTTCAGTTGTTCCCACCACCACATCGAGGGAGAAGGAGCAAGGTGTCTTTATTATCTTTCTGTATTCGTTTTTTTTATTTTTATTTAATGGGGGGGCGACGCTGGTCGACCGTTGGAGCTTTAAGAAAAACACGAGCCAAGACAGAACGGGAAACAGACCAAAAACCAAACCTGTGTGGACCTAGGATTAAAGATTACACGCAGGAGAAGTAGTGTGTGTGTGTGTGTGTGTGTGTGTGTGTGTGTGTGTGTGTGTGTGTGTGTGTGTGTGTGTGTGTGTGTGTGTGTGTGTGTGTGTGGGAGGGGATGACGACGACGACGAACAAGTTCAGAAGACGGATTATTGGTCCGCACCTCCGAGGAGAGACGAGGTACCGCCGTTGATCGTGGTGACGTTTTGTCCGACGCACAGAACCAAATCATTTGATCGCTGCTGGTGGGGAAAATGAAAAACAAGTTAGCGTGCGTCATTTTATTACTTCTCGTCGTTCAAGCAACTCGGTGAGGATTTGACGTTTTCAAGCGTTTCCGTGTGGTTCAAAGTTCTCAGTTGTCGCTCACGTTGGACAGTGGACGTCTTTTTGCGTTTGTTTTTGGAACAGCTTGCGAACGATACGAATACATGGCTGATATGGTTATCATGCGCGCAAAACACGCACACACACACACACGCACACACACACTTAGATCGTCACATTCTGTATGATTTAATTCCTTAAATGATGGCTAGATAAATTCGTGTCCTGCCATGCCAAGGTTTAATACATGGTTATCACGGTGAAAATCGAGATAGCACAGCCACTGCAGGTCTATACACGACATGAATCAATCAATGGTCTCATAAAAGCAAAAACAACTCTGGAGACAATCTCACAGACAAGTTAGTTCTTGAGTGTTCTTCATTCACGTCTTCCTCCGTCTCCGTCAGCTCCGACCAACTGGAATACAGCGAGGACTACCAGGACCACCACGACGTCCCTGTCAGTCGGATCATGGCCCCCAGGAACCACCAGGCGGACGCCACTCACATACTGAACAATTTACTCAAGGAGTACGACAAGACGCTTCGACCCGATATTGGAGGTGAGTTGAAAGCTGTCGATCGATAGCTGCTGCCTTGTTTTTTTTTGGGGGGGGGGGGGGGGGGGGGGGGGTTGTTGCTCTTTTGGGTTTACCAACGACACGGAAACAGGGGAGTCTAAACATTCAGGTGGAGCTGTAGGTTGATGGACGTGGATTGTCATTGGTTGATTTGAGCAGAGCTTTATCTATCTTTCTACTACTTGCTGTTCTGGTGAGAGGCGGTCTGAGTGCTCGTTCTCACGCACAGCCCCCCCCCCCCCCCCCCATGTAATGTGTAAACCTTGGCTTGGTGGTTGTGTGTGTGTGTGGTCCCGTGACATGTGGTTGTTGTGTGGGGATAGCCACAGTAGTAGTAAAAATGCTCTCACCTACAACCATACAAGACACCGAAATAAGATATTGTGTTAGCCAAATTATAACTCCAATATGAACGGAAGCCAACGTTTTTTTTTTGCTCCAAAGATCCCAACGAGACGACTGACCAGATATGGGCTACTCAGGTAGGACAAACCAAACAACTGGGTCCCCTGAGGCCCCTAACAGTCCTGGTTCATTCTGGGGCTGCGGTCCCCCCCCCCCCCCCATGTAAACGCCCCTTCAGTTCAGTTTCACCAAGCGGAGGACAGGTGTGTCACATCAGCAGGTGACCGGGTAACCCTGTCAGCCAATCAGAGGCGATGCCTGCAGCAGCAGGCGTTTTAACCTAGAGAGGGAGTCATCGAATGCAAAGAAGGCAAGCCAATCTACAGATGGTGTTATGCACCTGTATCCAAAAGAAAAAAGGCCCCCAGGGTCCGTCCGAGGGTTAGCTGGCTTTGTTGCTACTTGCTGTCCCCTTCCTGTTGAGCTCTGGCTCTCACGTTAACACCATCTCTTGTGTTACAAATCATAATGTGTGACTGTGGAGCGTGTGTGGATGATGGCTGGTTGAAGCAGCCTCACCTGGCCCGGGTCAGACTGGTTGGACTCTGGGGGCTGGGTGAGGCTGCACACCTGTTGTGCATTGAGTCATCAGTGTGTAAACAGGTTAAAGCAGCCATCGCCACACACACACACACACACACACACACACACACACACACACACACACACACACACACACACACACACACACACACACACACACACACACACACTCAGGAGATCTCTGACATGGCAGCATGCAACACCTGCTCGATGTATCATTTTACTCCTAACTCTGCAATAAACCGGTTTCAACATCTGCAACCTGTAGACACAGATTGTAACATGTAGCAGTAGTAGTAGCACATAGCATGTGGCATTGTAGCATGTGGCGGTTGACACTTTTCCTCCAAAGCCTCGTTACCATGACGGCCTCGGTTTCTTGCGGTTCGATTGGAAGAACCCTTGTTCTGTGAGGACAGCTTTGTTGGCGGGGTGAAAGGTCACAATGCATTTAAGACATGCTAGACAGACAACATGCGGAAGCACAAGACACAAAGCTCAAATCAGGGTACAGGGGTCCGTTGTGACCCCGGCATAAAGGGTGAAAGGGCCAACGGCCCTGCTCTACTGGTCGTACCGCACGGTGCACTGGACGCAAATCAAGGAAAGGATTCCTGGAAATGTTCATTCACCATTTAGTCAAATGAGAAAAAAAAAATTACGAATTCAAATTAAACTAACGCGTGCACCACAAGCGGAAGTTCGACCTTTCGAGCACAAAAGCGAACAAAAGGAAAATGTTTTCGGGAGAATTCGGGAGGAGCTGCATCCAAAGGAAACGCGTATCAACACGTTGCTAAGCGACCATTGTTTTGAAAAATGTGTAACTGTTTTACTTCATAACTTTCACTAAGGTATCTTTATTATTGGTCTGTCCTTCTGGCCACCTATTGCACTCCTAACCCCCCCCCCCCCCCCCCCCCCCCCCCCCCCCCCCCTGATGGAGCGGCCCCTCCCTCTGGGGTTCTAGGGTTAGTGTTTCCTCTTCCTTTTTTAAAGGGCTCCAGGTTGTCATATAATGGTGGCCCTTTGAGGCCCTTTGAGGCCGGAACTGGGAGTATTACGATGTTACCTCCCTGACCCACCGTGGCACAGAAGACCTATCGGAGAGTTTCACAGCAGTTCTAGAAGAAGAGGAACCCGGCGGCCATGTTGGAAGCTGATAAAGTAACCGATTCGCCGGGGGAGGACATATTGGACATTACACATATTACATATTGGACTCCTATGTAGGACATATATATTCTAACAAAGGACATATTGGTCTATATGTTTTTGCCCGTGTTCTTTTTCCTTTATGAAATAGTTGCGCCTAGGACAGATGAGATTTCTAAATGCAGAAAGCACACAACAGTACAAATAGTAGCTCGGAATACCTATTTAATGTAGTTCTCTAGCAGAGTGAGACCCGAATACAGTTTCACACAGCCTTTCAACACGGTTCCACCCCCTACCCACAATGCAATTGTCCATACGTCATGTGAGGGAAATGTTGCCATAAAGGAGTTTTTCTCGAATAGATAAGGGGGTCACCCCGGGCAAAAGGGGTTCAACGAAGGGGAACTAGATAACACTGGTTACCAGAGGGGGCGTGGCCGGGTCACACAAACCTGAAGAAAACAAAGCTTGAGTGATTAAAAGTAACCAACGTATGGCTTTTCCATCGCACGCCGTGACGGAAGAGAACGAACGAACCACCTGACATGTAGGCACGGTGAGCCTTGTGGATTATGACATCACACAGGGTTTTCCCCGTTTGATTCATTTCTTGAAGTACTGTTGTGTAAACATGAAGAAAGTCACCTAATCGGCTTCCATCTGGCTGAAGGACAGTTAAGTAGCACAATAATATTGCCCGATCATTGTGTGTGTGTGTGTGTGTGTGTGTGTGTGTGTGCGCAGTGGGGAATCTTCATACGCTCAAGCACGAAGCCAGCAACTACGCCAAACTCTTTTCAAATCTTGCTGGCGGTTTTGTGAATGACTAGAAGCAAACGGCTTGCACAATGGGGACGAATAGTGTGTGTGTGCGTGTGCGTGTGTGTGTGTGTGTGTGTGTGTGTGTGTGTGCGTGCGTGTGTGTGTACGTTGCATGAACAGATGCCTTGTTCCACTTAGCGGCAGTAGCACTGCCGCTGGTGATGGTTCACAAGTTCACCATATCATCATGACATCATTTGTTTTTACAAGCGCGCTCACGAAGTGATGCCTGTATGGACATGCCTATTTGTGCATGTGCAGGAGACATTGGACATTTTGCTGATTTTATTTCAACACGGTTACCTGGGTAGTCGACTTACCTTCACTAGTTTAGTCTACTAGCCCGGCCCTGCTCCATTAGAAGAGCTATAATAAGTGTTGAGAGAGAGAGAGAGAGAGAGAGAGAGAGAGAGAGAGAGAGAGAGAGAGAGAGAGAGAGAGAGAGAGAGAGAGAGAGAGAGAGAGAGAGAGAGAGAGAGAGAGATGAAAAGGGTGTGGGACCCCGGGGACAAGTGGTTTCTTGTTTGGGATTGGTCAGGCTTATGATTATCGCCATTGTTCAATAAGGTGTGAGGTCACTCCTAACTGTAGATATCCTGCCTCAATAACATCACATGGCTTCTAAGATCTCCGCCCCCCTGACCATCACCACAGGAGCCCCCCAGGGCTGTGCTCTAAGCCCCCCTCCTCTACTCCCTGTACACCCATGACTGCGTGGCCACACACAGCTCCAACACGGTGATCAAGTTTGCAGATGACACGACGGCCTGATCAACGACGGCGATGAGGCGGCCTATAGGAATGAAGTCTCAAGGCCCGGACCAGCAGACTACGGGACAGCTTCTTCCGCCTGCTGCCTGTCTGTCTGTCTGCCCGTCTGTCTGTCTGTCTGCCTACTGCCTGTCTGTCTCTCTGCCTGTTTGCCTGCTGTCTGTCTGCCCGTCTGTCTGTCTGTCTGCCCGTCTGTCTGTCTGTCTGGCTGCCTGTCTGCCTGCTGCCTGTCTGCCTGTCTGTCTGCCCGTCTGTCTGTCTGTCTGTCTGGCTGCTTGTCTGCCTGCTGCCTGTCTGTCTCTCTGCCTGTTTGCCTGCTGCCTGTCTGCCTGTCTGTCTGCCTGCTGCCTGTCCCTAATCCATTGCACTATTGCTCTTCTTCTTCTTCTTATAATTATTACTGTTGCTATTCTATTTTTATAAAATGTTCTACTTGTTTAAATTATATTGTGTTTTATAGATATTATAACTTCTTTCTGCTGCTAGGCCGAGGAGCCAGAACAAAATAATTGTACTGCTGTCTACTTGTATATGACATGTGACGATAAAGAATATTGAATATTGAATCACAATCACAAAGTATGGAACATATCCAGTGGGTTCAGAGGTCAAATCAAAGTGCAGAGCGTCTGAATGACCAAGAGGGGAGCTATAATGGTTCTGTTGGACCGGTCCTGTTCGGAACAAGAGGAGTACCATACGCTGTTGCATGGATTCTTGGTAAAGAAAATAAACCCTTCAGATTTTTTCATTTGTTTTTTAACTCTCTTACATTACTTATATAATATGTGTGTGTGTGTGTGTGTGTGTATGTGTATGTGTGTGTGTGTATGTGTGTGTGTCTGCCTTTCTGAATACCTTCCTGTAAAGGGTGTTACAAGAGGAAGAAAAATGATGACTCATTGAAGAGAAATGAAGAAAGAAAATAACCCTAATTATAGAAACATAACCCATTACAAAACAAACACACACATTCCGAGAACTGTGTCCGTGGGGGCGGAGTCAGGACTTGGGGGCGGAGCCAGGAGTTAGGGGAGGAGAGGAGAGGACGTGTTGTTCAGGAAACGAAACTTAAGGTTCATAGAAACCTGACGAGGAAGCAGTTCTCTCTTTCAGGAGAAATATAAAACACATTTTGGGACAAATAGTCTTACAGACAGCAACCACAACAAGGTGAGTAAAACAACACAACTTTAGAACCTCTCTTCCCTTTTTGGAATTCGAAAAAGAATGGAATTGCACAATACATAAACCTTGTCGTCTGTGTCTAGAAATGGCCTCTGCTACTTCCTGGTCTGAAGAGAACTTTTCATGTCCCATCTGTCTGGATGTGTTCAACAGCCCAGTCACCACACCATGTGGACACAACTTCTGCAGAACCTGTATTACAAAGCTCTGGGATGGTAGAGTCCAGTACAAATGTCCTGTTTGCAACAATCTGTTCCAGACAAGACCTGAATTACAGGTCAATACCTTCATATCAGAGATGGTTAAACAGTTTAGAAGTTCTGTACGAGTCAAAGAGCAGCCTTGTGTTGAACCAGCAGAAATTCCCTGTGATGTCTGTACTGGGACCCAGCTGAAGGCTGTGAAGTCCTGTGTTTTATGTCTTACTGCCGAACCCACTTGGAGCCACATCAGAGAGTCGCAGTCCTGAAGAAACATCGGCTGGTCGAGCCTATGGACCGTCTGGAAGAAAGGATGTGTAAGAAACACGACCGACTTCTGGAGCTCTTCTGCCAGACTGAACAGGTGTGTGTGTGTCTGTTCTGCACAGTGTTGGATCACAAGTCCCATCCTGTTGTACCTCTAAAGGAGGAATATGAAGTGAAGACGGCCCAGCTGGGGAAGATAGAGACTGAAGTTCAGCAGATGATCAAGGAGAGAAAACTAAAGATTCAGGAGATTGCAGACACAGCGGACCACAGCAAAGCAGATGCAGACAGAGAGATAGCTGATGGTGTGCAGGTCTTCACTGCTCTGAAGCGCTACATTGAAAAGTGGCAGGATGATCACAACCGAACGGTTAAAGAGAAACTGAAATCCACAGAGAAACAAGCTGAAGACCTCATCAAAGAGCTGGAGCAGGAAATAGAAGATCTGACCAATAGAAGCTCAGAGGTGAATCAGCTCTCACACACTGAAGACCACCTCCACTTCCTCCAGACCTTCAGATCCCTGAAGAATCCTCCACCCACCAGGGACTGGACAACGGTGGAGGTCCGTCCTCCGTCATACGTAAGGACCTTGAGGAGATCCCTGGATCAGCTGGAGGAGACACTGAGCATGGAGATGAAGAAGCTGCGTGCTGCTGAACTGAAGAGGGTCCAGCAGTATGAAGTAGATGTGACTCTGGATCCTGATACAGCTCATCCCCAGCTCATCCTGTCTGAAGATGGGAAGCAAGTCCATGTTGGAGGTGTAGAGAAGAAACTCCCAGACAACCCTAAGAGATTTACACAGTGTATATATGTTCTCACGAGGCAGAGCTTCTCCTCAGGGAGATTTTACTTTGAGGTCCAGGTTAAAGACAAGATTCAATGGTGTCTAGGAGTGGCCAGAGAGTTCATCAACAGAAAAGGTTTGATCAAACCCATCCCTGAGAATGGTTACTGGACTCTTTACTTCAACAGCGATGGGTTGGTATTTAATGATAAACCTGATGTCCGTCTCCCTCTTAGAGCTAAGCTCCAGAAGGTGGGGGTGTTTGTTGATTATGATGAGGGTCTGGTCTCCTTCTATGATGTGGAAGCCAGGGTTCATATCTACTCTGCTATTGGCTGCACCTTTAGTGAGCCTCTCTATCCATTCCTCTGCACAGGTTGCTATATTTATGAAGGTAGAAACTCTGCCCCCCTGATCATCTCACCTGTCAATCAAACAGACTAGAACCTTTGTTTGATAATAAAATAATCAAACGACCGAAACAACCAATGTTGGCTCCAGGTTCATGTTGACTGAATGGGAATCTGTACTATGTGAGATCTGAGAGAACTGCATTCATATCGTACTGCTGTCATTTAACAAGGATACGTTTAGAAAATATGTTATAAACTATTACAAATATAAACCATTATGTGTTTTCAATGTATGTTATCTCCTGAATAATTTTATTTTGTTAATGTTATAAAATGTTTAATGGTTTAATCATGTTTGGGGGATTCATTTGTAATAAATAATAACCTGTAGTTTTTAGTTAATTAGTTAATACTTCTGAATCATGAATGACAAGGATTAATTCATTAGGAAAATAACCCTGACTATTATAAAATATACCCCACAATACAAGATTCGATTATAAAATATATTGATCAATTCTTTATTTCTGCTGAAGGTTTCTTATACATTTAACAACGTTTGCAGCAAGCATTATGAACTTAATATTAAATCTGCTTTAAATCAGGTGCCATGCAAGGTTTATCAAAAATAAAAACTAATATCAGAGCTCTTTAGTATGAAACTCTCAACTAAACGCTGCTGCGTTTGTTCTACACGCTGAAACTAGTCAACCACATGCAGTTCACCTTTAGAATCAGTGAGACGCTTCTACATCCTGTTTATTGATGCGGGTTTTGTCATGACGTGATTTGCAAAGCGTGTGTGTAATCAGACCTAACGGAGCTCTCCCGTGATGCACGGTGTGTGTTCAAGTCATAGGAGTGTGGTTCGTCGAACTTGTCCACTGTCCGGTCAGCTGCGTGCTTCTTTAGCCGATACATTCTGTGGGTTTCACAGACCTCCTTTCCTGCATTCTAGTGCATTTGTAAGGGTGGAAAGACCAGAATAGATATTTATTCATTTATAAATTTTATTATATTCACAGAAATATATTGACATACAGTAGCTTCATTTGTATGTGGCTCCATTTTCTTCCCACGTTGCTGCTTGCCTTGTGTGTAGCTGTAGCTCTAGCAGCATCCTGACCTGATAGCAGGGCTGCTCTGCTCCCTATTCATGGAAATTACATGTTTTAATTTCTTGTTCAAGATGATGGCAAAGTATATATATATTTTTTTGATCAAATCTCTTTATCTTCTCCCTTCTCTTTATTTTTCTATAAAGATGTAGACATATATAACTAAACAGTGCATTTAAAAGTGGTTTCCTCTGTTACCTAATATTGCTTCTTAATCACACTGAAAATCGGCTGTATTTCATTTTAAATCTTGGACTTTGTTTTACCTTCACTGTTGTGTAGATAAACGAAATAAAGTGAATCTAAAAGTGCATTTGGTTTCAGTTCCCCAATTGATGCTAGTCCCATCTTTGTCCACCGGGTGGGACTTTAGAGTCTGATTAAACCTTTGCTCAGACTGCTGCTCCAGTGTGGAGAAGCTTTAAGGTTAAACTACATTGAACACCAACTCACCCTCTTTGTTACCGTTTTTCTCAATTGTTTACACACTAAAACTGAAATGATGCATGAATAGTAGTAGTAGTAGAACAGTAAAAACTTGAAGCTCATGTGTCAACAACAAAGACTATTTCTGAAAAAGGAGGAGAATGAAGCCTCACCCAGCCTAAGAGTCCAGTCAGTCTGACCCGGGCCAGGTGAGGCTGCTTAAACCAGCCATCATCCACACACACTCCCACTAACAGTAAATATTGTCACCAGATTCATCAGTACACAATACAACAATATGAAGAATAAACCAAACAATTTCTGCATTTTAGTTATCTTTATTTTAGTAGTATTTTTAAACCCTATTGAAGTATTGTTGTATATTTGTAGGCTACTGCTTTTAATTGTTTTTTAACTATCTTACATTGCTTTAAATATGTGTGTGTGTGTGTGTGTGTGTGTGAGAGAGAGAGAGAGAGAGAGAGAGAGAGAGACAGAGAGAGAATCAAATACATAAAGAATCCAGCCAAACAACAACAATCATATGGTAAATATGCTGATCTGTATCAAACTCAAATCAAATTTCTGCACAAAATATGACAAAGAGGTAAAAACAACTTTATTTTAGTTGGTGCAGTTGGTGCAGCCCTTTGCAGTATTCTTGTATATTTATAGGCTACTGCTCGTTAAAACTGTCTCTAACATTGCTTGTATATATAGTTTGTGTGTGTGTGTGTCTGCCTTTCTGAATACCTGCCTGTAAAGGATGTAACAAGAGGAAGAAACATGATAACCCAACCAGATGACTCAGTGAAGAGAAATGAAGGAAGAAAATAACCCTGCCTAATTATAGAAACATAACCTACTACAACCCCCCCCCCCCCCCACACACACACACACACACACACACACACACACACACAAACACACACACAGCGCTGCTTGCGCCTCTAAGCTGGGGTATACTTGCTACTCTGACTGAATCCGCTGTCTGCTGCACTCATAGCTCTGCTGCTCGTGTGTGCACTGTGCGCGTGCACGCCGGGGCGAGTTCCTGCAGCGAGCGTAGCGGCAATAAACACATCTTTTAGTTATTGTTGTGTTGAACATTGGATCTGGCCTGGATAAATAGTATGCGGGGAAGCCCCGGAAACCAGGGTCGATCAACGTCAATGAATCCCAGTTACATACGCAAATAACCACTACATCACCACAGTGTCTCTCGGTTTGCACCGGCTCTCTTCTAACTCCACAGAGAAGAGGAGAACACACATCAACGCATTTGAATGAGCCTTCACGGTGCGGGAACGCCCCACAGTCAGAGTGGGAAGTTGAACTGTGGTGAAATGTGTGTCCGTGGGGGCGGGGCCAGGAGTTAAGGGAGGAGCCAGGAGTTAGGGGAGGAGAGGAGAGGACGTGTTGTTCAGGAAACGAAACTTAATGTTCATAGAAACCAAAGCCACCCGACGTGGAAGCAGTTCTCTCTTTCAGGAGAATAATAAAACGCATTTTGGGACAAATACTCGGACAGACAACAACCACAAATAGGTGAGTAAAACAACACAACTTTAGAACCTCTCTTCCCTTTTTGGAATTCGAAAAAGAATGGAATAGCTCCATACATAAACCTTGTCGTCTGTGTCTAGGAATGGCCTCTGCTACTTCCTGGTCTGAAGGGAACTTTTCATGTCCCATCTGTCTGGATGTGTTCAACAGCCCAGTCACCACACCATGTGGACACAACTTCTGTAGAACCTCTGAGAGCTGAGCTCCAGAAGGTGGGGGTGTTTGTTGATTATGATGAGGGTCTGGTCTCCTTCTATGATGTGGAAGCCAGGGTTCATATCTATTCTGCTACTGGCTGCACCTTTAGCGAGCCTCTCTATCCATTCCTCTGCCCATGTCTCTATAATTATGAAGGTATAAACTCTGCCCCCCTGATCATCTCACCTGTCAATCAAACAGACTAGGACCTTTGTTTGATGATAAGACAATCAAACAACCAAAACAAATGTTGTTTCATGATTGAGAATCTCTGCTATGTGAGATCTGAGAGAACTGCATTAATATATATAATGTATACTCTGCTGTCTTTTAACTAGGATCAATTAGTTAAGAAAATAACCCGTGGTAATATAAAATGTAACCCATTCGAAATTCTTAGATTACACTATTCAAGTGTAATGCTATAAAATTGTAAATGGTTGCAGTTGTGTAGAACATGTTTGGATGATTAGTTTGTGTAACAAAATCTGTAGTTTTTTAAACATTAGTTTATATTTCTGAATCATGAATGACAACATAATGAAATGTCTGTAAACTTTTCTGATTTCAACAATAAATTGCAAAAAATAGACTGGGTCATTCTCAATGGAATAAGTACATCATCAGTACAATATGTATTCAGTGGAATAGATACATTCTCAGTACAAAATGTGTTCAGTTGAATAGGTACATTCTCTACAATATGTATTCAGTAGAATAGGTACATTCTCTACAATATGTATTCAGTAGAATAGGTACATTCTCAGTACAATATGTATTCAGTAGAACAGGTACATTGTCAGTACAATATGTATTCAGTTGAATTGGTACATTCTCCACAATATGTATTCAGTAGAATAGTTACATTCTCCTTACTCTTCCTCGCTTTCTCACTCATTCTCTTTCCTTTCTCTCTCCCTCTCTCTCCTTCCCTCTCAGTGTCTCTTGTCTTTTCACCTCTCTCCCTCTTCCCCCCCCCCTTCCCTTCTTTACCTCTCCCCCTCTGTCTCGCTTTACAAAAGTAGAATGGGACATCTTCTGTGGAAAATGAACATTCTCCACAATATGTATTCGGTAGAATATCTACATTCTCAATATGTGTTGTACTTTATGTTGTGTATGATGAGCAGGATTATTTTGGATGTGTATGTGATTGTTGCATGCTATTATTTATATCAATGATAAATAAAATAAAAAAGGCGCTGCGTTCAGGTCGCAGTCTCCTCTGGAGGCATGGGTTCAAGTCCCACTTCTGACAGAAGTTTTGAGGACAGCTAAGGATTGTGGCAGGCGAGAATTCTACCACTGAACCACCAACGCTTGATTGTTAAATAATGTTAGCTCATACAATTTGTCCAACACACATTAACACCTGCAGGACTCAAAGTATTTACTCAGGTCAAGGAATACTGGAACCCCACGGCTCCTCGTTATCAATGCTTGCTTTCTCAAGAATTTGGGCTCCCAGAATTGAATCTGTCGGACAAAAATAAACACCTGTGGACGTCAATGCGCTTACTAATGTTGAGGTATTCTCATTCAATCAGTTCCTCGTTAGTATAGTGGTCAGTATCCCCGCCTGTCACGCGGGAGACCGGGGTTCAATTCCCCGACGGGGAGTGTTTGACATTTACCCACAGTCACTGATACAATCAAAGTTGAGTTATTTTAGGAGCAGTCGGTGTCTGTGAGCAAGAAGTGATCTTTGATTTCAATGACAAGTATAACGAAATTTACGCAACGATCAACTCTTGGACAATTTATATTACAGTCAGGATGGCCGAGCGGTCTAAGGCGCTGCGTTCAGGTCGCAGTCTCCTCTGGAGGCGTGGGTTCAAATCCCACTTCTGACAGAAGTTTTAAGGACCAGCGAAATAACATCTTCATATCAAATTACTCTAAAGTTTAGTTCGCCCTCATCAGCTAGATGTCAAGAAAGAGGAGACGTCACACAAAGCGTTTAAGTTGCCGTAAAACACCTGTAGACGTCAATGCGCTTACTAATGTCGAGGTAATTCTCGTTCCAACAGGTCCTCGTTAGTAAAGTGGTCAGTATCCCCGCCTGTCATGCGGGAGACCGGGGTTCAATTCCCCGACGGGGAGTGATTGACATTAACCCACAGTCACCAATATAACCAAAGTTTAGTTATTTTAGGAGCAGTCGGTGTCTGTGAGTTTTTTTGATATATCAGGCCCATCTCCCCTTTCTCTCTGCCCCCATCCAGCCCCGCTGTGTCATCTGTCAGGACCGGCTCTTCCCCTCTGGTTAGTGCAACTGTAATAACCTCTACACTGGTGTTACATACTTTAGCGTGTAGCGGACAGATGTTTGCTTTCCCCTCAGCAGTGCTTCCACACGCCACTCGCCAGAAAAGAAGAAAAGAAAGCAACATACTGTAATATATATTCTTGAGCGCGTACATACTGTATATATATATATATATATATATATATATATATATATATATGTTATTGACTGTTCTTTTTTAACTGAACATTTTAGATGTCAGTCTTTTTTCTGCCATGCAACATTAGTGGTTTAACAAACAGTAGCTTAGTTTGGATTTATTTTTGTCATTTAAATGAATAATATCAGTGTTTTATAGATAAAACACTTCTGTGAAGGTGGAGGCTGAAGCTAAATTGAGCCTACACTTCACAATACAAATAATAAATATACAAATAGCGTGGTAAAGAGTGGACAGGTGTGCTGTAAATAG
Source organism: Lota lota (assembly GCA_026745465.1). Lineage (NCBI taxonomy): Eukaryota > Metazoa > Chordata > Actinopteri > Gadiformes > Lotidae > Lota > Lota lota. The sequence goes on along the minus strand of JACYXH010000666.1, from coordinate 20,938 downwards.
TTATATGGCTATGATAATGGAGTAATAGATAATAGCACAATAAACAGAACATTCCCATTAAAATTTGTGTGTGTAAATATGGCACAAGGATAATTATATTCACGCAAGAGATCTTAAATACATCCATTAAAGCAGAACAGTGCTTGTGCATTTTCTTTTAATTTTGTTTGTCACTGGTCAGTCTTGAATCTGTGACCTTGTGATCCACTCCAAACCCCATACAAAACTGGCTAACGAAAGTTTATTTTTCTTATTTTTTAATTCATACTAATGAATAAAAAAAATTGAACTAGAGGAAAAACGAAGTTTAGTTTGCCATCATCAGCTAGATGTTCAGAAAGAGGTAACCTCACACAAAAGGTTTTATTTGCCATTCAGAACTAATCAAAAGTTTGCCTTGCATTGGCCGGGAATCGAACCCGGGCCTCCCGCCTGGCAGGCGAGAATTCTACCACTGAACCACCAATGCTTATCCAGTAAAGCAATTGACTCACAATTTGTCCACAAAGTATTTACATAGGCAAAGAGCGCAGCACAGAATGATTCCAACAGTAGACAACAATAATTGCAATCATCACATTTCCGTATGTCTACATTATACTGATGTCGTTTATGACCCCCCAAAAAATAAAAAAGAAGCGATACATTATTATTTGAGCGCTTTTATTCTATAAATGTGCTTCATATGCTGCGCTCCATACGGAGGCCCATTCTCGTGTGGAGCTTCTCGCTGACAGCCAATCACCTTCTCTTTGTCATTAGTTCTTAATTGAATTTAGCTGAGTCGCCCCCGACGTGCACATAGCTCCCAGGTGATGTCGGCCATTCCTTTTTTCTTTTTTGCGTTTGACTGCGGTAACCGATGGCTTAGGCCTGTACCTTTTATTAGTTAGACGTTGTTGCTTATTTGTTTTGTGCGCTTTTGAATGAACAATCCGGACAACGTGGCCACCAACGGGGGGAGCTTCACCGACGTTTATTGTTTAATGAGCTGCTTGATTGTTTGTTTGGTTGTGTTCGGCCGCTGGCTTCAGACCAGCCTGTGATTGTGCATCAGCTCACCGCACACATTACACTCTGCCCGTCTCCTCACTCACAATCTATATCACTGTTCTTTCCCCTCAAAGTTACCCCGGATTTGACCGCTCATAGTCACTTTGGTTTTGCTCATTTATAGTTACAATTATGAGTTGTAGCTTGTGTTGTGAGTGCAGTGTGTACACATGTTTGTATTGGGCCTAACTGGGGAGGACTAACCGACTGACTTTACCGGTGCTGCACCGACAACCTCCGTGTGAACACTGGGAAGTGTGTGTGTGTGCGCTCTGGAAACTGGACGCAAAATGGAGGAACAGCTGCAACAATTGCGCAACAACGACGTTTTGGGTCAAACTGGAACTGTTGAAAGCAAACAGTCGTAGATGAAGAGGTAAGTAGACTAATTGGCGAATACAACTATTTTCGCCAATTGGTTTCTTTTTTTGTTTAACAGCACCACTGGACTACAGGACCTCCACTAGGTTGAAATGACAATGCTGTGCAATCCATGCTGCGTTAGACAATTGATCGGCACAGCACCTTCTCCAGATGCTCTACCTCACTCAGGAATCCACAAAGACAACTTGAAATGCTACGTGTCTGAAATATCCAGGATGTTTGTGAATTTAAGGACTTCTCCAAAATAACTCGACAAAGAGAAGGAAGTGTTCAGTTTTTGCTCCATCCATAACCCCACTGGACCCTCTGTGTGTTTTTTTTTTTTAATCCATCAGACTAACTAGACTACTGACTGGGGGCATGTTGAGGTTTGGTTTAATTGGTTGGTTTTGGCTTGGTAGAAGGTTGGTTTTGGCTTGGTAGAAGGTTGGTTTTGGCTTGGTAGATGGTTGGTATGCTGGAATTAGAAGAGGTTAGATGCTGTACTTGCTTTGCACTTGCACACTCTCCCAATCTTTCCCTTTCAAAACTTTCAATACACTTGCAAGCTGCTGTTGACTGTTGCAGAAGTTTGACTGCTGCTTGATGTTGCAATCGGTGCAATGTGGTTTTCATTCTGTGCAATGTGGTTTTCTGTCTGTGCCATACGGTTTTTTATTTTCTGCAATGCACATTCATTCTGTGCCATACGGTTTGTTATTTTCTGCAATGCATTCATTCTGTGCCATACGGTTTGTTATTTTCTACGATGGTTTCATTCCGTGCTCTCTAACTCGACTCTATGGTCCTGCGGTTGCTTATGTGTGTATTGTGCTCTTTCGACTGAACAATCCGGACAACGTGGCCACCAACGGGAGCTTCAAGGACCATCCTCACAGTGAGTCACCCAACGTTTATTATTTCATGAGCTGGTTGAAGTTTGGCTGCTGGTTCGCTTTTACAACTTTCAATACACTTACAAGCTGCTGATGCTTGACGTTGAATTCTGTGCAACGTGGTTTTCATTCTGTGCAATGCACTTTCATTCTGTGCCATACGGTTTGATATTTTCTGTAATGCATTCATTCTGTGCCATACGGTTTGTTATTTTCTACAATGCACATTCATTCTGTGCCATACGGTTTATTTTCTGCAATGCACATTCATTCTGTGCCATACGGTTTGTTATTTTCTGCAATGCGCATTCATTCTGTGCCATACGGTTTGTTATTTTCTGCAATGCGCATTCATTCTGTGCCATACGGTTTGTTATTTTCTACAATGCACATTCATTCTGTGCCATACGATTTGATATTTTCTACGATGGTTTCATTCCGTGCTCTCTAATGCGACTCTAAGGTCCTGCGGTTGCTTATGTGTGTGTTGTGCTCTTTCGACTGAACAATCCGGACAACGTGGCCACCAACGGGAGCTTCAAGGACGATCCTCACAGTGAGTCACCCAACATTCATTATTTCATGAGCTGGTTGAAGTTTGGCTGCTGGTTCGCTTTTACAACTTTCCATACACTTACAAACTGCTGATGCTTGACGTTGAATTCTGTGCAATGTGGTTTCATTCTGTGCCATACGGTTTATTTTCTGCAATGCACATTCATTCTGTGCCATACGGTTTGTTATTTTCTACAATGCACATTCATTCTGTGCCATACGGTTTATTTTCTGCAATGCACTCATTCTGTGCCATACGGTTTATTTTGTGCAATGCATTCATTCTGTGCCATACGGTTTGTTATTTTCTGTAATGCATTCATTCCGTGCCATACGGTTTGTTGTTTTCTGCAATGCACATTCATTCTGTGCCATATGGTTTGTTATTTTCTGCAATGCATTCATTCTGTGCCATAAGGTTTGTTATTTTCTACAATGCACATTCATTCTGTGCCATACTGTTTGTTATTTTCTGCAATGCACATTCATTCTGTGCCATACGGTTTATTTTCTGCAATGCACATTAAATCTGTGCCATACGGTTTGTTATTTTCTGCAATGCATTCATTCTGTGCCATACGGTTTGTTATTTTCTGCAATGCATTCATTCTGTGCCATGCGGTTTATTATTTTCTGCAATGCATTCATTCTGTGCCACACGGTTTATTTTCTGCAATGCATTCATTCTGTGCCATACGGTTTGTTATTTTCTGCAATGCGCATTCATTCTGTGCCATACGGTTTGTTATTTTCTGCAATGCGCATTCATTCTGTGCCATACGGTTTGTTATTTTCTACAGTGCACATTCATTCTGTGCCATACGATTTGATATTTTCTGCAATGCATTCATTCTGTGCCATGCGGTTTATTATTTTCTGCAATGCATTCATTCTGTGCCACACGGTTTGTTATTTTCTGCAATGCATTCATTCTGTGCCATACGGTTTGTTATTTTCTGCAATGCATTCATTCTGTGCCATACGGTTTGTTATTTTCTGCAATGCATTCATTCTGTGCCATGCGGTTTATTATTTTCTGCAATGTATTCATTCTGTGCCACACGGTTTGTTATTTTCTGCAATGCATTCATTCTGTGCCACACGGTTTGTTATTTTCTGCAATGCATTCATTCTGTGCCACACGGTTTGTTATTTTCTGCAATGCATTCATTCTGTGCCATACGGTTTGTTATTTTCTGCAATGCACATTCATTGTGTGCCATACGGTTTGTTATTTTCTTCGATGGTTTCAATCCGTGCTCTCTAACGCGACTCAAAGGTCCTGCGGTTGCTTATTTGTGTATTGTGTTCTTTCGACTGAACAATCCGGACAACGTGGCCACCAACGGGAGCTTCAAGGACCATCCTCACAGTGAGTCACCCAACGTTTATTATTTCATGAGCCTGTTGAAGTTTGGATGCTGGTTCGCTTTTACAACTTTCAATACACTTACAAGCTGCTGATGCTTGACGTTGAATTCTGTGCAATGTGGTTTTCATTCTGTGCAATGCACTTTCATTCTGTGCCATACGGTTTGATATTTTCTGTAATGCATTCATTCTGTGCCATACGGTTTGTTATTTTCTACAATGCACATTCATTCTGTGCATTACGGTTTGTTATTTTCTACAATGCATTCATTCTGTGCCATACGGTTTGTTATTTTCTACAATGCACATTCATTCTGTGCCATACGGTTTATTTTCTGCAATGCACATTCATTCTGTGCCATACGGTTTGTTATTTTCTACAATGCATTCATTCTGTGCCATACGGTTTGTTATTTTCTACAATGCATTCATTCTGTGCCTTACGGTTTGTTATTTTCTGCAATGCACATTCATTCTGTGCCATACGGTTTGTTATTTTCTACAATGCATTCATTCTGTGCCATACAGTTTGTTATTTTCTGCAATGCACATTCATTCTGTGCCATACGGTTTGTTATTTTCTGCAAAGCATTCATTCTGTCATACGGTTTGTTATTTTCTACAATGCATTCATTCTGTGCCATACGGTTTGTTATTTTCTGCAATGCACATTCATTCTGTGCCATACGGTTTTCTATAATGCACATTCATTCTGTGCCATACGGTTTGTTATTTTCTACAATGCATTCATTCTGTGCCATACGGTTTGTTATTTTCTGCAATGCACATTCATTCTGTGCCATACGGTTTGTTATTTTCTACAATGCATTCATTCTGTGCCATACGGTTTGTTATTTTCTGCAATGCACATTCATTTTGTGCCATACGGTTTGTTATTTTCTACAATGCATTCATTCTGTGCCATACGGTTTGTTATTTTCTACAATGCATTCATTCTGTGCCATACGGTTTGTTATTTTCTACAATGCATTCATTCTGTGCCATACGGTTTGTTATTTTCTGCAATGCACATTCATTCTGTGCCATACAGTTTATTTTCGACAATGCACATTCATTCTGTGCCATACGGTTTGTTATTTTCTGCAATGCACATTCATTCTGTGCCATACGGTTTGTTATTTTGTCTATACTGCGCATTCATTCTGTGCCATACGGTTTGTTATTTTCTACAGTGCACATTCATTCTGTGCCATACGATTTGATATTTTCTGCAATGCATTCATTCTGTGCCATGCGGTTTATTATTTTCTGCAATGCATTCATTCTGTGCCACACGGTTTGTTATTTTCTGCAATGCATTCATTCTGTGCCATACGGTTTGTTATTTTCTGCAATGCATTCATTCTGTGCCATACGGTTTGTTATTTTCTGCAATGCATTCCTTCTGTGCCATGCGGTTTATTATTTTCTGCAATGTATTCATTCTGTGCCACACGGTTTGTTATTTTCTGCAATGCATTCATTCTGTGCCACATGGTTTGTTATTTTCTGCAATGCATTCATTCTGTGCCATACGGTTTGTTATTTTCTGCAATGCACATTCATTGTGTGCCATACGGTTTGTTATTTTCTTCGATGGTTTCAATCCGTGCTCTCTAACGCGACTCAAAGGTCCTGCGGTTGCTTATTTGTGTATTGTGTTCTTTCGACTGAACAATCCGGACAACGTGGCCACCAACGGGAGCTTCAAGGACCATCCTCACAGTGAGTCACCCAACGTTTATTATTTCATGAGCCTGTTGAAGTTTGGATGCTGGTTCGCTTTTACAACTTTCAATACACTTACAAGCTGCTGATGCTTGACGTTGAATTCTGTGCAACGTGGTTTTCATTCTGTGCAATGCACTTTCATTCTGTGCCATACGGTTTGATATTTTCTGTAAACATTCATTCTGTGCCATACGGTTTGTTATTTTCTACAATGCACATTCATTCTGTGCCATGCGGTTTGTTATTTTCTACAATGCACATTCATTCTGTGCCATACGGTTTATTTTCTGCAATGCACATTCATTCTGTGCCATACGGTTTGTTATTTTCTACAATGCATTCATTCTGTGCCTTACGGTTTGTTATTTTCTGCAATGCACATTCATTCTGTGCCATACGGTTTGTTATTTTCTACAATGCATTCATTCTGTGCCATACAGTTTGTTATTTTCTGCAATGCACATTCATTCTGTGCCATACGGTTTGTTATTTTCTGCAAAGCATTCATTCTGTCATACGGTTTGTTATTTTCTACAATGCATTCATTCTGTGCCATACGGTTTGTTATTTTCTGCAATGCACATTCATTCTGTGCCATACGGTTTTCTATAATGCACATTCATTCTGTGCCATACGGTTTGTTATTTTCTACAATGCATTCATTCTGTGCCATACGGTTTGTTATTTTCTGCAATGCACATTCATTCTGTGCCATACGGTTTGTTATTTTCTACAATGCATTCATTCTGTGCCACACGGTTTGTTATTTTCTGCAATGCACATTCATTTTGTGCCATACGGTTTGTTATTTTCTACAATGCATTCATTCTGTGCCATACGGTTTGTTATTTTCTACAATGCATTCATTCTGTGCCATACGGTTTGTTATTTTCTACAATGCATTCATTCTGTGCCATACGGTTTGTTATTTTCTGCAATGCACATTCATTCTGTGCCATACAGTTTATTTTCGACAATGCACATTCATTCTGTGCCATACGGTTTGTTATTTTCTGCAATGCACATTCATTCTGTGCCATACGGTTTGTTATTTTGTCTATACTGCGCATTCATTCTGTGCCATACGGTTTGTTATTTTCTACAGTGCACATTCATTCTGTGCCATACGATTTGATATTTTCTGCAATGCATTCATTCTGTGCCATGCGGTTTATTATTTTCTGCAATGCATTCATTCTGTGCCACACGGTTTGTTATTTTCTGCAATGCATTCATTCTGTGCCATACGGTTTGTTATTTTCTGCAATGCATTCATTCTGTGCCATACGGTTTGTTATTTTCTGCAATGCATTCATTCTGTGCCATGCGGTTTATTATTTTCTGCAATGTATTCATTCTGTGCCACACGGTTTGTTATTTTCTGCAATGCATTCATTCTGTGCCACACGGTTTGTTAGTTTCTGCAATGCATTCATTCTGTGCCATACGGTTTGTTATTTTCTGCAATGCACATTCATTGTGTGCCATACGGTTTGTTATTTTCTTCGATGGTTTCAATCCGTGCTCTCTAACGCGACTCAAAGGTCCTGCGGTTGCTTATTTGTGTATTGTGTTCTTTCGACTGAACAATCCGGACAAATTGGCCACCAACGGGAGCTTCAAGGACCATCCTCACAGTGAGTCACCCAACGTTTATTATTTCATGAGCCTGTTGAAGTTTGGATGCTGGTTCGCTTTTACAACTTTCAATACACTTACAAGCTGCTGATGCTTGACGTTGAATTCTGTGCAATGCACTTTCATTCTGTGCCATACGGTTTGATATTTTCTGTAAACATTCATTCTGTGCCATACGGTTTGTTATTTTCTACAATGCACATTCATTCTGTGCCATACGGTTTGTTATTTTCTACAATGCATTCATTCTGTGCCATACGGTTTGTTATTTTCTACAATGCACATTCATTCTGTGCCATACGGTTTATTTTCTGCAATGCACATTCATTCTGTGCCATACGGTTTGTTATTTTCTACAATGCATTCATTCTGTGCCATACGGTTTGTTATTTTCTACAATGCATTCATTCTGTGCCTTACGGTTTGTTATTTTCTGCAATGCACATTCATTCTGTGCCATACGGTTTGTTATTTTCTACAATGCATTCATTCTGTGCCATACAGTTTGTTATTTTCTACAATGCATTCATTCTGTGCCATACAGTTTGTTATTTTCTACAATGCATTCATTCTGTGCCATACAGTTTGTTATTTTCTGCAATGCACATTCATTCTGTGCCATACGGTTTGTTATTTTCTGCAAAGCATTCATTCTGTCATACGGTTTGTTATTTTCTACAATGCATTCATTCTGTGCCATACGGTTTGTTATTTTCTGCAATGCACATTCATTCTGTGCCATACGGTTTTCTATAATGCACATTCATTCTGTGCCATACGGTTTGTTATTTTCAACAATGCATTCATTCTGTGCCATACGGTTTGTTATTTTCTGCAATGCACATTCATTCTGTGCCATACGGTTTGTTATTTTCTGCAATGCACATTCATTTTGTGCCATACGGTTTGTTATTTTCTACAATGCATTCATTCTGTGCCATACGGTTTGTTATTTTCTACAATGCATTCATTCTGTGCCATACGGTTTGTTATTTTCTACAATGCATTCATTCTGTGCCATACAGTTTATTTTCGACAATGCACATTCATTCTGTGCCATACGGTTTGTTATTTTCTGCAATGCACATTCATTCTGTGCCATACGGTTTGTTATTTTCTGCAATGCATTCATTCTGTGCCATACGGTTTGTTGTTTTCTACGATGGTTTCATTCCGTGCTCTCTAACGCGACTCTAAGGTCCTGCGGTTGCTTATTTGTGTATTGTGCTCTTCCGACTGAACAATCCGGACAACGTGGCCACCAACGGGAGCTTCAAGGACCATCCTCACAGTGAGTCACCCAACGTTTATTATTTCATGAGCTGGTTGAAGTTTGGCTGCTGGTTCGCTTTTACAACTTTCCATACACTTACAAACTGCTGATGCTTGACGTTGAATTCTGTGCAATGTGGTTTTCATTCTGTGCCATTTTCATTTTCTACAATGCACATTCATTCTGTGCCATACGGTTTGTTATTTTCCACAATGCATTCATTCTGTGCCATACGGTTTGTATTTTCTGCAATGCACATTCATTCTGTGCCATACGGTTTGTTATTTTCTGCAATGCACATTCATTCTGTGCCATACGGTTTGTTATTTTCTGCAATGCACATTCATTCTGTGCCATACGGTTTGTTATTTTCTGCAATGCACATTCATTCTGTGCCATACGGTTTGTTATTTTCTGCAATGCACATTCATTCTGTGCCATACGGTTTGTTATTTTCTGTAATGCATTCATTCTGTGCCTTACGGTTTATTTTCTACAATGCACATTCATTCTGTGCCATACGGTTTGTTATTTTCTGTAATGCATTCATTCTGTGCCATACGGTTTGTTATTTTCTGCAACGCACATTCATTCTGTGCCATACGATTTTTTATTTACATATTTTTCATGTAGTGCATTCTGGTTTCGCAGCTGGAGGTCCTGGCGGTTGTAGCTTGTGTTAAGACCTAGCAGCTACTCATCCAGGTACGGTGAACTCTCCAACCGATTTAAAGGTTCATAGAGTAAATCTGATGAACTAGGTCTGCGTTTAGGAGCTCAAGTATTTTGTAACTTGATCATTTTTATCACTTGAAACTTAGTAGTGGGTGCTACTAGAGTAAGCAGAGACAGAGTATAACCAGGGTCATAATTGTGCAAGCAGTCAAACCACCAAGCGGCTCGATGACTAAATGGTTCTTTAAACTCCGGACCGCGGCCCGGAGCAGAGGATGGACCAAAGGCCTGCAGTCCAGCGCCCTAAAGACCCCATGTGGACCCAGGTAAGATGCTTGACTTGCAATCTTATGTGATTTTTACTTTGAATATTCAACATGGTAAGTTTTGCTTGGACCCGGGTGAGAGCTTTGATAAATGGCCAAATGGCAAGGTAGCGTGGTGCTGCATTTAGGAATCTTTAAATGCCCAATCACATTTGGTGAGCAAAATGTCTTCTAAATCAGCCAGCACAATGTGAAACTGACTTTTTTTCTTTTCACTTCACAGTATGAAGACCTGAACAGTTGATCTACTCCAGTGTCCTATTCCCCATCCACCCTGAGGATCCCTGGCTACACCTACAGCCATCATAACCATGCAGAGCTCATCAACTGCCTACTACACACCATACTGATGTCACTTTACTGTTCACTTTGAAAACAAACCATTATGTCACACCAGCTTTTGGGAAAAGTATGTGTAGCTCAATCTTTTGATTTGTTGATTTTTCTGTACACTATGTTATCCCAGCTATTATATTTCCAACACCCTTAGCTGGGAGCCCTCTTAAGGGAGCGACTAAAGGGACAAGGCTGGAAGCAAACCTGGGCCCTGATCTTAACCTTCTTTCTAACCCTAAGGCCTCAATTTAACCACAAATAAAATAGGATTATCTAACCTAATACCTAAACTTAGCCATCTAACCTAAACGTCATAAAGGCCAAAACTTAACCTAGTACATAAACTCGCTTACCTAAACTTAACCATCAAACCTAAACCTCTCTAAAATGCGTAAACTCTCACCTAATACCTAAACGTATCAATCTTTAATACAATAACTAATGCCTAAACCAAACGGGGCCTAAACATAACGTATACCCAAACACCCCTAAAATGACCTATTTCAAACTTTATACTAAGCTAACCATCCTTAATCCTAAACTAGACTCATTTAGCGCTAAACCAGACTGGTCCCTTGGTTGCTCCACTTTTATTTTTTAAAGGTTTCTCTTTTCCCCACAGGGGTTTTTGAGTTTTAATCCTTGAGGGCTTGAAGTGCATGATTGAACACTTGTTGCTTCAAAAATAAACATGTTTTAATATTTACCCATTTTGTGTGTTTTTCTTTATATGTGGAATTGGGACAACTGAGCTGTTTCAGGGATCGTTTTTGGTTCTGATATTCGGATGGCTGCCATCACCTCAAACCAAATAGTTCAATTCGTTTATTCTTTTGAATCGTGTTTGACAACACATTACAATGTTTGTACACTTTTCAGATTTGAATAAAGATTTACCAAAAGTAGACTGGGGACATTGTCTGTGGAATGTGTACAATCTCAGTATACTATGTATTCAGTGGAATAGGTACATTCTCAGTACAATATGTATTCAGTGGAATAGGTACATTTTCAGTGGGATAAAAAAAAACGTTGTTGCCTAAAAACCCTTTTACAAAATATGGAATTCAAGGAAGGATTAAAATCACTGATCGATTGTACAATTTTGTAGGTGAGCCAGTCAATGACTTTATGTCCACCATACAACAACCCAACATGTGTTACACCTTACTCAAAGGTCACAGTGACTACATGTAAAGATTCACCCCGTGTGTGAGTACCGTGACTTTGTCTTGTCAGCGCTCCTGTCCATCCTCTCACCTTAGTTTCTCCTCTCACCTTCCTCTCCCTTCTCTTCCTCCTCTCTCCAATCTCTGCTCTCCTTTCTAACTAATCTAGGATTGTCTTAATTATTGTCGTGCCTACACATTACGTGTGTAGACATTACATATGTACTATTTAGATTATTTTTTGTCTAATATTTGAACTACTTTAAGTTTAATTTAGGTAGCCCAGAATAGTCCCTTTTGACACATCTTTGCTGTAGTTTACTACCTGTGCCCGGGCACATACAAGCAGCTTTCCCATAATCAGTGTTGTAGCGACACCCAGTGGTGGGCATGGAGAATCACCACAGACTCCCTTCATGAATAAAAAATAGTTGATTTAAACAAATAAGCTGTATTCCTCACACATTATGCCACACAAACCATTTGTAAAATATATAGAAGGAGCAACTTAAAAGTCCAGCCAAATGCTGTTTTCCTTTAGGTACTGCTCACATAACAAAATAACTTTATTCAAACATATACAGCCATCACAACACCCAATGGTGTCCTTTACGCTGGGGACATGTCCCCACCACTCTTTGAAATGGCGGATTTTGTCCCCATCATAATTTGTTGAATACATTCAAAACAATAGATTAATGTTCTAAACTTTATTCTTTCAGTTGTTTCTATTTTGTCATATTTTAGGTCAGCGATATTGGATATTGTATCTCTGGGCTGATGTGCAATGCCTACTTTCACCGTCAGGGGGTGCACTAGTCCTTTAAATGGTAGACATTCACTCCGTCGACTGGTTCATTACACAAACTTTAGCCTATAACATATTTACATAGTATATCTTAAGCTGTATCTTAGATTACATCTAATTGGACTATTTAATATCGTGAGACATGATTCTTTGTTGCATTTTATGGCATGATTAAGGTATAAACTACAGCCACGTGCCACTAATGAATTAATGATGTCCTTAATTATCTCACGTGGGCTACTTAGAGCAGGTGCCGTTTAAAAACGTGCATCACATCGTCGTTCGCAGATAGAACGCCGTCCATATTCGCGGTGATGTAGACTTTACGGTAAAAGGGGGGGGGGCACGGCGCATGAGTCAGACACGCCCATCTCTCCGTCTCTAACGTCAGGGGTCCCCGACACTACCGAAGCAAACCACACTGCTCCCCATGTCGCTTCAGCTGTTCCCACCACCACATCAAGGGAAAAGGAGCAAGGTGTCTTTATTATCTTTCTGTATTCGTTTTTTATTTTTTATTTAATGGGGGGGCGACGCTGGTCGACCGTTGGAGCTTTAAGAAAAACACGAGCGAAGACAGAACGGGAAACAGACCAAAAACCAAACCTGTGTGGACCTAGGATTAAAGATTACACGCAGGAGAAGTTGTGTGTGTGTGTGTGTGTGTGTGTGTGTGTGTGTGTGTGTGTGTGTGTGTGTGTGTGTGTGTGTGTGTGTGTGTGTGTGTGTGTGTGTGTGTGTGTGTGTGTGTGTGTGTGTGTGTGTGTGTGTGTGTGGACAGCTGCTATGTTATAACTGCTGCAATGTTTTTGGATGAGGGGTTGTTGTTCTTTGGATTTAACTCCCTTTCTGGACACGGGGAGTCTGAACGTTGAGCTGTAGACTGATCTACACATCACCAGTGTGTAGGCCTATGTTGCCCCCCCTCCTCCCCCCCCCCCCCCCCCCCGGAACGGGAGTTAAAACCAAAGAACAACAACCCCTCATCTAAAAACATTGCAGCAGTTATAACATATCAGCTGTCCCCACACACACACACACACACACACACACACACACACACACACACACACACACACACACACACACACACACACACACACACACACACACACACACACACACACACACACAACCACAGTATTATTAGAATGGCATAGTTGAATAACATGAAGGTGTAAAATAAAGGCAACGTGTATATGGCGTTGGCCTGGTGGTTGCGTGTGTCGAGGACAGCCACAGCAGACAGAGTAGGCGACGTCTTCCCCTGTCGCTGTCCGAGGTGCTGAACCACAGCAGACAGAGTAGGCGACGTCTTCCCCTGTCGCTGTCCGAGGTGCTGAACATCGGCTGAGCGATGACTTCACACGCTGCTGACAACCCACTGACCGCGAGGTTTAGGAAATCACCCCCCGGTGTACGTACGCCATTTAAAAAGAAATAAACACGTGAAACACTTTGCAGGAAGAACTACTTGCACCGAGTGAGCTGAGATAAGAAAAAGAAAAACAGAATGGTTGATAGCTTTTTGTGCTATACAAAAACTAAATGGCATTAAAAACAAGACTCATTGTATGTAACTATTCTGTCTGGTTCCTAAACCTATCTTCTCTCACTTACAACTATAGAAGACCATGTTAACCAAATTATAACTCAAAATATGAACATTAGCAGATGTTTTTATCCAGAGCGTTCAGTGAGATGAATGGCCAGGTTTGGGCTGCTCAGGTAGGACATTGAGGATCCTTTGGACTAGGAGTCCAAACAAACCAAACAACTGGGTCCCCTGAGGCCCTTAACAGTCCTGGTTCATTCTGTGGGCTGCAGGGCTGCCGGCCCCCCCTGTAAACGCCCCTTCAGTTCAGTTTCACCAAGCGGAGGACAGGTGTGTCACATCAGCGCTTAATCAGCAGGTGACTGGGTAACCCTATCAGCCAATCAGAGGCGATGCCTGCAACAGCAGGGGTTTAACGTAGAGAGGGAGTCATCGCATGCAAAGAATGCAAACCAATCTACAAATGGTGTAGATAAGTCTGGTTGAACTAAGTCATGGAATCACGGAAAGGATTCCTGGAATTGAGTCCCTACTTAATAAAACCATTTACAAACCGTATATATATACGGTTTAATTATAGAGAGAGAGAGAGAGAGAGAATTCAGTACAATAGAGAGAGAGAGAGAGAGAATTCAGTACAATAGAGAGAGAGAGAGAGAGAATTCAGTACAATAGAGAGAGAGAGAGAGAATTCAGTACAATAGAGAGAGAGAGAGAGAGAATTCAGTACAATAGAGAGAGAGAGAGAGAGAGAGAGAGAGAGAGAATTCAGTACAATAGAGAGAGAGAGAGAGAGAATTCAGTACAATAGAGAGAGAGAGAGAGAATTCAGTACAATAGAGAGAGAGAGAGAGAGAGAGAATTCAGTACAATAGAGAGAGAGAGAGAGAGAGAATTCAGTACAATAGAGAGAGAGAGAGAGAATTCAGTACAATAGAGAGAGAGAGAGAGAGAATTCAGTACAATATAGATTGAGAATGCTCCTTTTCCACTGAATATGTATATGTGAATATGTAATTTGAATTGAAATCAAAAAGGTTTAGAAACATTTTATTACGTTATCAAAATGAACACTTCCCATTGTCAATATTTTCTACTTCCTGTAGTGGTTTGCAATTTGATATCATTAAACGTATTAAAAAGCACGAACAAGAGGAGAGGGGACAGAGAGATGGAGAGAGATATGAACTTTAACTGAACATTTAGATTGGAAGACACAGAGCTTATGCTGTTGACACAGAGACATCGATGACAGTCAGCTTCACTGTAGGAGAGAGGGAGGGAGAGGGAGGGAGGGGGGAAGAGGGAAGGTGGGAGAGAGAGGAGGGAGAGAGAGGGAAAGGGAGGGGAAAAGAGGTGAAGAGAGAGGAGAGACACTGAGAGGAAAGGAGAGAGGGAGGGAGAGAGTGAGAGGAGGGGAAGAGAATGAGAGAAGGAGGGGGAGAGAGCGAAGGAGAGTAAGGAGAATGTACCTATTCAACTGAATACATATTGTACTGAGAATGTACCTATTCTACTGAATACATATTGTGCTGAGAAGGTACCTATTCTACTGAATACATATTGTAGAGAATGTACCTATTCAACTGAATACATATTGTACTGAGAAGGTACCTATTCTACTGAATACAAAGGGTAATAAAGGTTTAATAGAAGAGTTCTCAACAGCTTTATTCTTTCTCATTCATTGGTTTCTGTAACTATATAAGCCTATAAAGGGTAATGAAGGTTTAATAGAAGAGTTCTCAACAGCTTTATTCTTTATTATTCGTTGGTTCCTATAACTATATAAGCCTATAAAGGGTAATGAAGGTTTAATAGAAGAGTTCTCAACAGCTTTATTCTTTGTCATTCATTGGTTGCTATAACTATATAAGCCTATAAAGGGTAATGGAGGTTTAATAGCGCACCGCGGTGATGTTAGTTGGACGATGTTGTCTTCAAAACCAAATAGGTGGTTTAAATAGATTTGGTTCAGATTAGTCTTGGTGTAAAGACCGGACATTGGACAATATTTCACACTATTAGATCACTGATAACGATATTCATGTTGAAAATCCCTCCGATTCCTCACTGACACGGACGTGGCGCGACAGTGTACGCCGCAGAATGCCTGCAGAAGAGCGCGTCCATGAGTCCATCCGAGCTGCTGAAGGAACGCGGAAGGCGCGGGCACGCTACGGCTGGTCTCTTCTCATTGGTTGGCCACATCCACGCTACCTGTGCTGTGTGAGGTTCAGAGGCTGACTCCTGATACTGCCTCATGAGCAGCATCAACGTGCTGTACTGGCGGCTCAGACCGCTACAAAAAACAACTAAACACTGGTTCACTTGAGGAGAAGCATTTAGCATTTAGCACAAGTTATTGTTACTTATGCCACGTTCACCATCATGAGACTTATTGCACTCATCTATTCTCATATCCTATTCTTTCTCCTAATAAACACAACGATGACCTATCAGTCAGTCAGTCTCTCTGCATAGAGAGCAGTAGTACCAGACGTAGACTTATATAGTTATGGGAACCAACGAATGATAAAGAATAAAGCTGTTGAGAACTCTTCTATTAAACCTTCATTACCCTTTATAAGTAGGCTTATATAGTTATAGGAACCAACGAATGATAAAGAATAAAGCTGTTGAGAACTCTTTTATTAAACCTTCATTACCCTTTATAATTAGGCTTATATAGTTATAGGAACCAACGAATAATAAAGAATAAAGCTGTTGAGAACTCTTCTATTAAACCTTCATTACCCTTTATAAGTAGGCTTATATAGTTATAGGAACCAACGAATTATAAAGAATAAAGCTGTTGAGAACTCTTTTATTAAACCTTCATTACCCTTTATAATTAGGCTTATATAGTTATAGGAACCAACGAATTATAAAGAATAAAGCTGTTGAGAACTCTTCTATTAAACCTTCACTACCCTTTATAATTAGCCGTATATAGTTATAAGAACCAACAAATAATAAATAAAGCTGTTGAGAACTCTAGCCATAGTCTTGGTGCATGGCAATGCGTCTCATACACAGAACACACAGATTATTGTATTTGTATAGGTCTATATTCCTTGTTTGAGAGACAGCTTCTCGCTCTGGAAAGCAACCAGGGTTTTCTTTCTGCATTATGCGATTATTCTAGTAACGTTGACTAAAGAGCATAGGTTACTAAGTTTAAGATCATAGAAGACATACTAAGACAGAACAAGATAAGTGTTAATGGTGGTAATGATAAGAATTGTAGATTATATAATTATATCGAATAATGAGCACTGTCAATAACCTCCTATTTATAACACTCTACTTTTATATATAACAAGTATATATTTAAAGTAATAATAACTCAAGTAGAAGTAAAAGTAGTCATCAGATAATGACTTGAGGAAGAGTAAGAAAGTATCTAGTGAAAAGACTACTCAAGTACTGAGTTACTTCATACCAAATGTTTTATTGTTGTAATAAGCAGAGCAAGATTAAAGTAAATAGACACATTACATTGTATATGCTTGTCTATAGACATTAACAACATATAAAATAGCATGTATCCTTTCAAATAAAACACAGAACACATTCAATCTTAACAAAAAAAAATGAAGGAAAATCCACCCACAATAAATCTCTCTCGCCTCCATTTTTAATGCACAGACTTGAGTAAAATCACACCAAAGTATGTAACATAAAATTTTTTAAAAGTTATTGAAGTAAATGAGAGAAAATATAACTTTTTCGTGTATTTATGTGTGTGTGTGTGTCCGCCTGCCCACCCACCGGAGCGCGTGAGTGTTTTTTTTCTACAACTGACACAGAGACACTGAGGCACCACCCCATACCCCAAACCCAGGGAGGAGGTCCTCCTGGGTGAAGGTGGACTGGAAGGTGTGGATGTGTGTCAGTGTGTCTGAGGACCCTCCTACATCTGGGGACACTCTGTAGAAGGACAGAGTGCCAGCAGGCCGGTCCAGATACACTCCTACTCTGTTAGAGCCAGCGGGGGGAAGACATATGACTGTTCCAATACCGTTGTACTGGGCAGAGTAACCACCATCGTAACAATGAAGACTCCAGGACTTGTTGTTCACTCCAAGCCAGCCGTCATGACCCCATCCTCTCCTTGTGATTCCTCTGTATGTCACTCCTATAACAACATCTACTTCTTTGTACTCAAATCATAATGTTTGTGTCAGACTATTTAGGTTAAAAGGTGTTGTTCTGTCTCCAGAAAGAGAGAAGTGCCTCAACTTTGTGTGATTTTGGTTTGAGATTAAAACATAACTTTAGTATCCTGAACAAGACTCCCTGTCCTCCCCTGCTATCTAGCGCAGTGGTTCTGTCATCTTATAACTTATCATGGTTCCTGTCTCTCTCACACTCTCTCACACACACACACGTCTGTGGTGATAACCTGTCAAGAGGAAACCACCAACATTGCCCACACAGCGTCTAACATGTACAAGGACATTTTCTTGGTATTTGGTGCAAACTATAACAAAGAAACATAAAAATGAAAATAGAAACATTTAAATAAGAAATATATAAAATATATACAGACTATATAAAGAATACAGAATATATAGTTTGTCTCTTTTTAAAATGCAGTTGTACAGTTGTGCAGAAATGTGCAAGATATGACCATGGAATGTGCAAATGCTCACAGTATTAAGTTTAACAATATGTGCAATGAGCAAGAAGATTGTGCAATGTGCGAGAAACTAAAGGATCATCCAGGAAACAGACCAGGAACAATAAGGGCTGTCTGTTGAAGTCATTCAAATAATCAAAACTTAACTAAAGATTATGATTGGTTGTTAGGACTGATGTTGGCTGTGCATCGCTGCACCTGTCCTCCACACTTCACACACCTCCACCCAAAGCTAAACTTAATGGTGTTGATATGCAAGACACAGTGTAGTGGCAAGTGTGTCTTCAATTCTCTGAGTCACTCAGTCACTCTGGTGAAAGGATGAATACGGTTGAACAAACCCACCTTGAATTAACCTTTCATTATGTCTTGTGTTCATTTAGTGGGGTTGGGTTCGTGTTGGTCTCCATCTTCTGTTCACCTGCTTGTTGAGGTGTGTGTGTTGAGCACCAAAGGCTTTTCAACCACCTCCACCACACACACACACACACACCTGTGTCTCCTTCACCCTTCATCATGATGGCCAGGTGAACTGCACCGAGGTGGATTCACCGCCCCCTACTGGCTCCACATGCAATAACAGAGTACTAAAAGATGGCTTTGATAAACGACCTCATATCTTACTATTTAGTCTTTTATCTGACACGGTGATAAAAAGCTACTTAGTGAATACAGATCCACATAGATGCTGGAAGTATGGTGCTGAGGGGGCTGCAGGCTGAGAGTGAAATAATATTGTAGTTTAATATTTTCGGATTGATTTATCATTCTTAAGCCACATCTGTTAGCATCATTTAGTATTAAAACAATAATAAACAGCTGAACACACGAGAATATTCAGTTGAATCCATTGAGTTGTTTATTACCATTATGCTTTAATAACAAATACAACAGAAAAATAGTCTGTACATGATAAACACATGAAAAAAATAATAGAAGTAGCAGACATTACAAATCATAAACAGGTGTGCACATATCTTTAATAACTGAACATATTCTGCTGCTGTGTTCCCAGCTGAACACAAGGAATCAATATTCAGTTTAATGTTTATTACAACATGCAACATTATCCCATAAAACACTTATGAATAAAATCTGCTTTAAATCAGGTTCCATGTTAGGATCATCAAAATAAAAACTGATATCAGAGCCCTATAGTATGAAAGTGTTTGTCTGAAACTACAAATACTTATAAAAACATGTGGTTTACCATCAATTTTTATAATACACTATTTCAAAAAAGTATTTATAATACACTTCAAATTAGAAATCAAACCTTTTTAAAACCTGCTTAGCTAACCCTATGGTAGATCTTAAAACCCTCTTACTTTAATGGTTTAAAGATTTAAATGGCTAAACGTTTCAGATGTAATTAAATCCACCAAAATACAAAAGTCTTGTATTTTGGGCATTTTGAGCACGAGAGCGAGATAGAGCCTATAACTGACAAAGAGACACTGAGTAATCAGTCCAGCTCTGCTTCTTCATCAAATGCCACACAGACGCAAACCTAAATCTAAACGCAGGGAGGAGGTCCTCCTGGGTGAAGGTGGCCTGGAAGGTGTGGATGTGTGTCAGTGTGTCTGAGGACCCTCCTACATCTGGGGACACTCTGTAGAAGGACAGAGTGCCAGCAGGCCGGTCCAGATACACTCCTACTCTGTTAGAGCCAGCGGGGGGAAGACATATGACTGTTCCAATACCGTTGTACTGGGCAGAGTAACCACCATCGTAACAATGAAGACTCCAGGACTTGTTGTTCACTCCAAGCCAGCCGTCATGACCCCATCCTCTCCTTGTGATTCCTCTGTATGTCACTCCTATAACAACATCTACTTCCCACTCTACCTCCCAGTAACAGCGGCCGGTCAGACCCTCTCTACACAACACCTGGTCCCAGTAGTCAAATCTCTCTGGGTGATCAGGATACGACTGCTCCTCTCTATCCCACGTCACCTTTCTGTTGTCCTCAGACAGAGAGTCGTCTGTTCGCTGTGTTTGGGTCCAGTGTGAGTTCACAGGCATCTGATGGGAGAACAAGACATGATTAGCTGCTGAACCACTCTTCGTCATCATCACTAGTACAGTTCAGCTATTTAACTTTCATATTATAATATATTATGTTTGTTAATATTTGAATATTGAATGTACATTTGACAGCCCTAAACTAAACAGACACTTCTTTAGAGCTGATCTCAGGTCAGGCACCTTCTTCATCTCCATGTTCAGTGTCTTCTTCAGCTGAATCAGGGATCTCATCAAGGTCCCTACGTATGACAGAGGATGGACCTCCACCGTTGTCCAGTCCCTGGTGGGTGGAGGATTCTTCAGGGATCTGAAGGTCTGGAGGAAGTGGAGGTGGTCTTCAGTGCGTGAGAGCTGCTTCACCTCTGAGCTTCTATTGGTCAGATCTTTTATTTCCTGCTCTAGCTCTTCGATGAGGCCGTCAGCTTGTTTCTCTGTGGATTTCAGTTTCTCTTTAACCGTTTTGTTGAGATCATCCTGCCACTTTTCAACCGAGCGCTTCAGAGCAGTGAGGACCTG
>JACYXH010000665.1:0-62387 GCA_026745465.1 Lota lota | reverse complement strand
TGTAGCACGTTTCCAGTTGTACTCTTCGTATATGGCCGCTAGGTGAATAAGGTCTGTTACCTTGTTTTAGTTAGTGCTATTCACATGTAAAGAAACACAGAGAAGCCTGACTTACATGCTGCTGGCTCACGGACCAAAGTGGTGGGATTGTTTTCTTGGAATATAAGTGGAAAAACAGGAAAATATTCTCAAGTGCGTGTTGTTGCCTCAGGTTGAGACAAATGATCAACATTGTGTGTGTTAGCATGTTGATGCCATGATGGTACCTTTTATGTTTATTTCAATTTTCTCTCGTTGCAGATGGTTTAGATACTGGGGTGATCATCAGAATAATTATTGGCGTAGTTAAAATCTTTGCTCTAATTGCAGTAATTGCAGCAATTGCTATGCTCAAATGCTGTAAGTATCCATTCAGTGAACTCTCTCTCTTTTTGCTCTCACTCTCCCTAGCTCTAGGTCTTGCTCTTGCTAGATATATAGAGATATCTATATATAGATCTCTCTCTCTCTCTCTCTCTCTTCTCCTCTCTCTCCCTCTCCCTCTCCCTCTCCCTCTCCCTCTCTCTCTCTCCCTCTCCCTCTCCCTCTCCCTCTCCCTCTCCCTCTCCCTCTCCCTCTCCCTCTCCCTCTCCCTCTCCCTCCTGATGGGAACATAGTGTGGCTCCCTGAGTGGCCCGCCTACCCCCCAGTGAATACAAACTATAGTTCCAATTTAGCCGTATGGGCACTTTTATTCAAAAGGCAAAGAAAACGTTGGGCCGTGCCCAAGCGAAAACAGAAAGGTGCCGTGGCTCCGTCGCCACGGCGAAACCTCTGGGTGTTGGTCGCGGCCACGCTGGTCAGCTCCGGGGAAGGGGGGATAAGAAGAGAAACGTACTCAGTCCGCGAGTCGTCCCGCTCCGTATCTGCCGGACTTAAGCGACGTTCTCCATTCTGGAAAAAACAACGATATTTCCTTAGGCGCCTTTTTACGCTGGCTGACTGAGCAATCTCCCGAGCCCCGCGTCTGCTTCGCCTCCTCCTCTTCCCTCGCAGGTGTTTCTTATGGCGTTGAGTGCCCCGCTCAGCGCTAATGGTAGTAGCGGTGGTGGTAAACCCCTTCTACCAGCGCTCCCCTGAGCCGCCTGGGGCGCTGCGCTGGAGCCAGGTTGCCACAATAGCAACGGATAAGCGTATAATTATTTTAACACGACACGTTTTACGAATTACAATACTACATGTTTTATTAAATTAGTGGTAAGTGTCCTCAATGTTGACCTCGGCTTTCTTCCTGATCATGGTCCAGAGCATCGATTTTCCACATGGCTAAAGGAGACGCTACGTGAGTTTTTGTGGTCAAATGTATATCTACACCCTATGTACATGATCTAGATCACCCCCGATCCCATTCGTTTAAATAGTACCTGTTGGCGATGTTCAGTTCATCCCGGGGCCTCGGTTTAACCCTTTGGTTGTGGAGTATTTCACATTCGGTTCTCGCTCAGATTATTCCTTAATGGAAGTTAGCAACATCCAGAGCCAAACAGGGCTTTCTATCACAGCTGTATGCGTATAAGAGCATGTCCATTAAATTGTATTTTCCAATGTATATTTCTACTGAAAACAAAATGGACTCCACAACATCAAGTCCTTTACAAAAGGCTGACTTTTCAGACCACTGTCCGGCTCAAATTGATATCTGTGAGAGTGCGGTCATTTCCGCTGTCACGGTAAAATAATGACATCATCTTGTTCTTTTGTTTCTCCTCATCTTGTTGAAAGCAACAAGACAATCCAGTCAAAGGTCAGTTGCTGTGGTTACCAAGTAAAAACGAAGTGCTGAAAGCATGAATGATGATTGTGAGTTATAAACTGTAGACAAAATGTACATATTGTTGAAATATTATTCTACTGTTGCCAACATTTATTTTCCCTTTGAATTTATAATTTCGTTAAAGAGAGCACAGCAGTGGTGACCGGGTTAAAAGTTAGTTTCAAAATCAACATTTAATTGACGATTTGACCGTATGATATGTATTCCCAATACTAAACCAACTTTCCTAGCTTTTGTCTTTAAGTACAGCTTTTGGTTTATTTCATTTAGTTTTCTTCTAGTATTCCATGCCTACTGTAAGCCTTGTGCCTAAATTGTAGGCATGAGGCATGGTTTTAACTCTGCCACCAGTTATTTGTCCACATCATGCCAGGATTTGCGACTATAAAATCTGATCACAATGTGACCAACCATCCTATCAGATATTCAGCAGCTTTTGAAACAAAAATGGTTCACTAATTCACGTTGCTAGCTGTCGTTTACCATATCAACAGTAATACACCAAATATGTTATCTCTTAGGGCGGCATTCTGCCTGCTGGTGAGTCTCAGGGATCTTCATGACAGTTGAAATAGTGACGAATAATAAAGAAAGCAATAGGTTGTTTGCAGATGACGTCACACCAGTGAAGCGAACATGAGATGGAGGGCAGGAAGTGTTCACTGGATATAAGTTACGATTGATGTTTATTGGCGGTAAATCACGCCTAATGGTTTAATGATATGATGCTATCTAGCTAGGTTAATTAGGCTAACGTTTACCGTTGGTACAACACATCCTTTATATAGTGACTTGGAAGCATTTTGACTTCAACTTGTCAAAAAAACACTAAATGCTGAAGGTATGAATGAAAATCTAGATTTTGAACCGTAGAACACATATTGTTTTAATATTATTCTACTGTTTCCAAAATATATTGTTTTCGCTTCACCTAGGATCAAATTACAAAAAGGACCGAGCATGATGTCATCTTTAGGAGAGCATAGCAAAAGAGAGGTGACATTTAGCACCACTAGCTTCTTATAGCCCTACTAACTATGAAATGAATCAATAAATCAATAACTAATAGTACAGGTGAGGCAAAAACAAACTTTCTCAAACGACACAAGTGAGCCAACCTGCACCATGGTTGATAGGTCATCTGGTTAAAAAACATAGAAACATTAGACAATGTTGTCACTATATGTCTGTATTGACCCATTTGTAAGTGTGCAAGAAGAAAATGGAAATAGAATAATTAAATAGGGTCATATCAAATACTTTGTTTATAAACAAGTTGTTGACTGATCCAAATATGGAAATAAAGTAATAACGTGAATACATATTTAAAGTCCAGTGGCTTTTAGTGTTAATTGCATGTGTTTGTGTGTCTTTCACAGACCCTGGTGTTTCGGAGACGGGGAGCAAAGATTGAAAGTAGTCACACAGTGACCACTAGATTGTTGCTGTCTACAGTCAGAGGCGTCCTAATAGCATCTATTAGGACGCCTCTGAATGTCCAACACGTTGATGGGACTGCAGATGACCACACCACGTTTCTCTCAACAAGAACAACATGATTCCTCACAGAATCATCTGTAAATTAGCCACCAAAGATCGGACATATGGATGTCTGCAGTCATAGCTGAAAGTGGAGAGGGATTTCCTGTTTTCCACACAGTTTGGGTGAATTTGCCATTGTTACAACGTATTTCAGCATGTATATAGCTTGGTGTTTTTATTTTGTTTTGTTCTGTGCCACACTAAATCAACTGGAGCTATAGCTCCCTCCATCTTCTGTGGCGCTAACACCACTAACGCAGCCTGTGCTATTCACTAGTTCACATCAATGAACAGTGCCCCGCTGCTTGCTCTCCAAGTCTAGTGTTATTTGAATAACCACGCAGTTGTGAAGGACAGTTGGGACACAGTGACAAATCAAGGACCAACTTGCAGAGAAGATGGGACAGGAATTGAAATGTGTCCGCCTTGACAACTTGAAGTCATTTTGTACCAAGAGTCAAAGTAACTACAAGAGTAACTAACTATTCTCAAACAATGTATAGAGAGCCATAGCATCTTAATTTTAAAATGTTTGTGAATACTTAAGTCATTTTGTATTTGGTTTGATCCCAGTACAGCCGCAAACCAGACTTCAATGATAGAGTTGCACACTGTTTCATCATGTTTCTTAATATTTGTTTGTTGGAATTTGTAATTCCTCATACTTTTATTTTATAAATACCATTTAATAACATGAACGTAGTAAATATTTTTGGTAACACACAAGTGTGTATGTGTGTGTGTGCGTGCGTGTGTGTACATACATGACAATTGTTGGAGCAAATGAATAACTGGTGAGTGGCTGGAATAAAAGCGAAGACAAATGGATATCCGTAGATGATTTATTTCATACGCTGCAGCACATAAAAGACACCGTTTCAAAGGCAACTCCACGCCGAGCAGAGAAGCCCTTTTTGTAGAGAGAGGTAAACATTCACTAACGGGTACAAGGTACAGTCAAGGTTGGACACATGATCGGGGAGAGGAGCTTTTCTCAGGAGTCTCATGAGAACAGAGCACAACGCAGGATGGGGGAAACCGGCAGCTTCACAGAGGTAGACAGTTGCAAAGACATAAGCCACTATGGAGTGCACACAACTACTTGATCACCTCAACTAGTTAGTTAAGCGGGCTGACCTCGGAATAGGGCCTGGAGTCATTTTCCATCACACGATGCAATGAAATGTTATGTTGTCATTCATAATTAGTATAGACTAATAAAAATGTAATAAATTAATTACTTTCTACTTGCTATAAACATTTACAAATTGATATTGATAAATGTACAAAAACATTCTGTCAATCAGACATTGATCAATGTAGAATATAGAATCGAATCTTGTATATGGGGTATATTTTATAACAGGCAGGGTTATTTTCTTAATGAATTTATCCTTGTTAAAATACAGCAGTACAACATTCATGCAGTTCTCTCAGATCTCACATAGTAGAGATTCTAAATCATGAAACATTAGTTATTTTTGGTTGTTTGATTTTTTTCTTATCAAACAAAGGTCCTAATCTGTTTGATTGACAGGTGAGATGATCAGGGGGGCAGAGTTTATACCTTTATAATTACAGAGACCTGGACTGAGGAATGGATAGAGAGGCTCAGTAAAGGTGCAGCCAGTAGCAGAGTAGATATGAACCCTGGCTTCCACATCATAGAAGGAGACCAGACCCTCATCATAATCAACAAACACCCCCACCTTCTGGAGCTCAACTCTCAGAGGGAGACGGACATAAGGGTTACCTCTAAATACCAACCGTTCCTTGTTGAATAAAAGAGTCCAGTAACCATTCTTAGGGATGGGTTTGATCGCACTGCTTCTGTTGATGGACTCTCTGACCACTCCTAAACACCATTCAGTCTTGTCTTTAACCTGGACCTCAAAGTAAAATCTCCCTGAGGAGAAGCTCTGCCTCGTGAGAACAAATAATTTCTCTGTAAAACTGTTAGGGTTGTCTGGGAGTATCTTCCTGACACCTCCATGATGTACTTGTTTCCCATCCTCAGACAGGATGAGACTGGAATGAGCTGTATCAGGATCCAGAGTCACATCTACTTCATACTGCTGGACCATCTTTAGTTCAGCAGCATCACACAGCTTCTTCACCTCCATGTTCAGTGTCTCCTCCAGCTGATCCAGGGATCCCCTCAAGGTCCCTACGTATGACGGAGGACGGACCTCCACCGTTGTCCAGTCCCTGGTGGGTGGAGGATTCTTCAGGGATCTGAAGGTCTGGAGGAAGTGGAGGTGGTCTTCAGTCTGTGAGAGCTGCTTCACCTCTGTGCTTCTATTGGTCAGATCTTCTATTTCCTGCTCCAGCTCTTTGAAGAGGTCTTCAGCCTCTTTCTCTGTGGATTTCAGTCTCTCTTTAACCGTTTGGTTGAACTCATCCTGCCACTTTTCAATGTCCGTCTTCACTTCATATTCCTCCTTTAGAGACACAACAGGATGGGACTTGTGGTCTGTCTCTGTGCAGAACTGACACACACACACCTGTTCAGTCTGGCAGAAGAGCTCCAGAAGTCGGTCGTGTTTCTTACACATCCTGTCTTCCAGACGGTCCATAGGCTCGACCAGCCGATGTCTCTTCAGGCCTGCGACTCTCTGATGAGGCTCCAGGTGGGTTTGGCAGTAAGAGGTAAAACACACTAGGCAGGACTTCACAGCCTTCAGCTGGGTCCCAGTACAGACATCACAGGGAACTTCTGCTGGTTCAACACACGGCTGCTCTGTGACTCGTACAGACCTTCTAAACTGATCAATCATCTCTGAAAAGAGAGTATTGACCTGTAAATCAGGTCTTGTCTGGAACAGTTTGTTACAAACAGGACATTTGTACTGGACTTGGCCATCCCAGAACCTTGTAATACAGGTTCTGCAGAAGTTGTGTCCACATGGTGTGGTGACTGGGCTGTTGAACACATTCAGGCAGATGGGACATGAAAAGTTATCCTCAGACCAGGAAGAATTGGACGCCATTCCTAGAAATAAAAATTATGAAAATTAAATTACCGTTTTTAACTATACGTTATATACATGTAATAATGTGTTAAGAATAAGACAAGTTAAGAACAAGACATCTTTCTTCACCAGCAACACCGTACACAGGTTTTGAATATATAACTATTATAGACTCTATAATATAGAGAGAATTGAAATGTGATACAAACAAAAAGAAACCAATAAACAAGAGAAAAGAAAAGACAGTGGCATAGAGCAACAGGGATGGGGTCTGCATGCAGCTGGGCCTCAAAAAGGCCTGAAGCCTTATCTGAACAGTTCTTCTGGAGGAAGATCTGCTTTTTGTCCTTTCCTGGTAATCATTCTGGATGAACGATCACCAGGAAGTAAATCTATTTCCTTTGTTCCTCAAATACCGATTGTAGCGCCGGGTACGTCGGAGCTCATCGATACTTAGATTAGATTACACAGAACGCCCTGATGCTTTAACACCAAACTAACTTTGTTAAAGTCCCGTGTTGGCCTCGCCTGGTCGGGTTCAACCAAAGCGCACAGAGCGCGGCCCCGCGTGTGGCGCCGCACTCCAAACAGGACACCGAGCACCGAGCACGCGCTGGTGGAATCCGACAAGGCGACACAATAGAGCACGTGAAGGTTGGTTTCGCTAAGCATCAACATCACGTGTTCACACGGAGCGCAGGAGACCCGTGTGGGGCTAACGCTACAGTACAACATGGCGCCCTAAGGACAGGACGGTAACAATGAGGATTAGAGGTCAATGTGTTGGACCCACCTTGGAATGTTTCTGTCCCGGCTCTCTGATTTAAAACGTCTTGTTCTTCGTCTCCGGAGAGGCTAACGCGTTCACGTCGTCTCTTCGTCATGTCGTCCCTTCGTCGGTTGGATTTCCGTAAACTTCCGTTTCCTGAACAAGAGAGGGCTCTTTATACAGAGCTCCAGGCTCGGGCCCGCCCCCTCGGTACTTCCGGTTCGAGTTTGGAGAAGGAAGTGACGTTTGAAACGGTGTACTCCGGAATAGACGATAAGATCGTCCCATACACATCCAACAACGATAGGTTGCACCAGGTCCTTTTAACATCAGAAACGGAAAGAATAAACCTCGCGGAAATAAATGGAGAACTAATTCTAATTAACCAGCGTATGAAATAAATCAACTACGGATATCCATTAGTCTTAGCCTTTTATTCGAGCCAGCCACCAGTCATTTAATTTGCGACAACACAGTCCAAGTGTAAACTAGTGGAGCGAATGGCAGGTCGCGGTGGAGGGCCTTTATGAGAAATGGCTTTGCGTTATTTAATACAGCCAAGTTTTGAAGACGTGCTGCTGCCTGTCCCTAATCCATTGCACTATTGCTCTTCTTCTTCTTCTTATAAATAGTACTGCTGCTGTTCTATTTTTATACTTTTTTCTATTTGTTTAAATGATATTGTGTTTTATAGATATTATAACTTCTTTATGCTGCTAGGCCGAGGAGCCAGAACAAAATAATTGCACTGCTGTCTACTTGTCTATGACGTGACAATAAAGAATCTTGAATCTAGAATCGCAATATGAGACGGCACTGCATCACTGTATGGAACATATCCAGTGGGTTCAGAGGTCAAATCAAAGTGCAGAGCGTCTGAATTACCAAGAGGGGAGCTATAATGGTTCTGTTGGACCGGTCCTGTTAGGAACAAGAGGAGTACCATACGCTGTTGCATGGATTCTTGGTGAAGAAAAGAAACCCTTCAGATTCTGAAACCCTAAACCCACTGAATACTGAGTGACATCACGTTACATTTGTTGTACACTTTACTAATTTTAATAAAAGACAGAGAGTGAGAGAGAATATACAGTGTGACAAAGAGAGAAACTTTCAGCAAAAAAGAGCGCAGTAGGGAGACGAGATTAAGTGAAAGAGAGGGAATGAAAGAGAAGTGATATGGTGGACCGGTAGAACAGAGCGAGAGAGATATGAACTTTAATTCCCCGTGTGGATGGAAGACACAGGCCCAATGCGGTTGACATGGAGACACACATCGAAGACTGTCAGCTTCACTGTAGGAGAGAGGGAGAGAGGGGGAGGATAGAGCGAGAGAGAGGGAGGGAGAGAAAGGGAGGAGGATAGAGTGAGAGAGGGAGAGGGAGGGAGAGAGAGGGAGAGAGGGGGAGGATAGAGGGAGGGAGAGGGAGAGAGGGTGGAGGATAGAGCGAGAGAGAGCGAGGGAGAGGGAGAGAGAGAGAGAGGGGAGGATAGAGCGAGAGAGTGGGATGGAGAAAGAGAGAAGGTGGGAGAGAGAGAGAGGGGCAGAGAGAGAGTGGAGGAGGGAGAAAAAGAGAGGGAGAGAGAGGAGAGGGAGTAAGATGTTCAGTGTGTGTGTGTGAAACTACTAGTCCTACATTGGACCAGATGTTAGAATACAGCGGTTCTCCTTGTCATACAAAGACCTCAGAGAGTTTAGGTTTTGTTTCGTAACGTTTAATTTAACTTTTTTCAGTTGTCACGGGATCGCCCACCTCTCTCTTTGATACTCCTGGAATAGTTAGGAGGTGTGTGTGTGTGTGTGTGTGTGTGTGTGTGTGTGTGTGTGTGTGTGTGTGTGTGTGTGTGTGTGTGTGTGTGTGTGTGTGTGTGTGTGCGGGATCATTGTTTTGATTTCTAACATCCATGATATTTGCTTGTGTGGTGGATAACCACTTTACTTTTAACACTTTAACAAAATAAGAGAGATAGAGAAAACCGAAGCTTGAAAGAATGAAGACTTTATTGTCACTTGTAGCGAGTAACAACAAAACCTGAGTTAGTTTGCAAAAGAACTGCCCGGCCTCTCCCCAGACTTCAGCCTATATGCTCCATTCTGCACAGTCATCATCCATACGTCACTGCCTCATCCTATGCATCCATTTCTAGATATGGAAATCCACTGCTCCCTTATTCTCCTCTTGGCCCTTGTCTTGTCTGATACTATATATGGAAATATACTAGCTGTATACATACAACATACCAGACACACACACACACATTCAACGTACAAAACACATACACATTCAACAGGCCCTCTGCACCCATTCACCTCTTAGTATAAACAATGGTAGCATATTGCATCTGTACTGGGAGAGAGTGTTACCATGATACTCAATGTTTTTTCTCCACACTTATTTAATTCATATAGCGCGTAGGCAAGATAATTATTATATATTTCCATTAATTGTTATAGTAAATTTCTCCCATAAGTGCAGTTGGCTCCTTCATTCGCGGTGGTAGCGGTGTGAGAGTCGATAGTGACCAGTGTGTTTATGTTCAGTGCTGTTGTACCGACCTGTTGGCTCAAGAGCTTTGCTTGAAATAACAAAACATTTATGAATATTAACATATTATTACATGTATACAAAATATAACATATAATTAAAATGGTAATTTAATTTTCATATTTCTTTTCTAGGAATGGCGTCCAACTCTTCCTGGTCTGAGGATATATTTTCATGTTCCATCTGTCTGGATGTGCTCAACAGCCCAGTCACCACACCATGTGGACACAACTTCTGCAGAACCTGTATTACAACATGCTGGGATGGCCAAGTCCAGTATAAATGTCCTGTTTGTAACAAGCTGTTCCAGACAAGACCTGATGTACAGGTCAATACCTTCATATCAGAGATGGTTGACCAGTTTAGAAGTTCTGTACGAGTCAAAGAGCAGCCTTGTGTTGAACCAGGAGAAGTTCCCTGTGACGTCTGTACTGGGACCCAGCTGAAGGCTGTGAAGTCCTGCCTAGTGTGTTTTACCTCTTACTGCCAAACCCACCTGGAGCCTCATCAGAGAGTCACAGGCCTGAAGAGACATCGGCTGGTTGAGCCTATGGACCGTCTGGAAGACAGGATGTGTAAGAAACACGACCTAATTCTGGAGCTCTTCTGCCAGACTGAACAGGTGTGTGTGTGTCTGTACTGCACAGAGACGGACCACAAGTCCCATCCTGTTGTACCTCTAAAGGAGGAATATGAGGTAAAGGCGGCCCAGCTGGAGATGATGGAGTCTGAAGTTTGTCAGATGATCCAGGATATACATAGAAAGATTCAGGAGATCAAAGACACAGTAGATCGCAGCAAAGCAGACGCCGACAGAGAGATAGCTGATGGTGTGCAGGTCCTCACTGCTCTGAAGCGCTTGATTGAAAAGTGTCAGGATGATCTCAACCAAACGGTTAAAGAGAAACTAAAATCCACAGAGAAAGAAGCTGAAGGCCACATCAAAGAGCTGGAGCAGGAAATTAAAGATCTGACCAATAGAAGCTCAGAGGTGAAGCAGCTCTCACACACTAAAGACCACCTCCACTTCCTCCAGACCTTCATATCCCTGAAGAATTCTCCACCCACCAGGGACTGGACAACGGTGGAGGTCTGTCCTCCATCATATGTAGGGACCTTGATGAGATCCCTGGATCAGCTGGAGGAGACACTGAACATGGAGATGAAGAAGGTTCCTGACCTGAGATCAGCTCTAAAGAAGTGTAAGTGTTTAGTTTGATTACTGCCACACTGTCCATACTGCTATTTTGTCATATTCCTAGTCTATAACTATTTGAGTTAAAACAAATAGCTTCTAAGTAAATATATAGTATGTACGTGTATGTATGAGTACATGTCTGTGTGTGTGTATGTGTATATATATATATATTCTATGGCTCCAACAGTTAATTTCCAGCCTGTATGTGAGCTCAGCTTGTTCAGTCTGTTGTTCACACAGGTGTCCCTTTTTGAAGGTGGAGTGCAATGTATATGCATGTAATTTGAAATGAAGAAGAATGGTTCAGCAGCTAATCATGTCTTGTTCTCCCATCAGATGCCTGTGAACTCACACTGGACCCAAACACAGCCAACAGACAACTCTCTCTGTCTGAGGACAACAGAAATGTGACGTGGGTTAGAGAGGAGCAGTCGTATCCTGATCACCCAGAGAGATTTGACTCCTGGCCCCAGGTGTCGTGTAGAGAAGGTCTGACTGGCCGCTGTTACTGGGAGATGGAGTGGAAAGGACTTGTTTTTATAGGAGTGACATACAGAGGAATCACAAGGAGAGGAGGGGGTGATGACAGCATGCCTGGAGGGAACAACAAGTCCTGGAGTCTTCTTTGTCATGATTATGGTTACTCTGCCTGGTACAACGGTAGTAGAACAGACATAAGTCTCCCCCATGCTGGCTCTAACAGAGTAGGAGTGTATCTGGACCGGCCTGCTGGCACTCTGTCCTTCTACAGAGTGTCCCCAGATGTAGGAGGGTCCTCAGACACACTGACACACATCCACACCTTCCAGTCCACCTTCACCCAGGAGGACCTCCTCCCTGGGTTTGTGTTATGGGGTGGGGCCTCAGTGTCTCTGCGTCGGTTCTAACACACAGAATGAATGAATGAATCGGTGGTTATTATTTTTGACGCTGTTGAGAAGGTAAACGCGTGGCTGAGCGTGACGTCACTATGAATGATACTCGTATCAGTGTTTCCTCAAATTCAAGACTTTTGTATTTTGGTTGATTTAAAACAAGTACTCAACTAAACTCCAAATGCTACATTTTATTGGGCTTCAGAAAGGTTTATCTTGATAAACCATGAATGGAAGAGACTTAAGATCTTTCATAGTTAGCTAAGCAGGTTTTACAAATACACTTTTTTTAAATTTGAAATGTATTTAAATAACTGTTGATGGTAAATCACATTTTATATTTTATTCATTAGACCAACTATGGACTATGGGGTAATGTTCATGTTGTAAATAGCTTTAAACTGAATATTGATTCCTTGTGTTCTGTTGGGAACAAAATGGCAGCAGAATATGTTCAGTTATTCAAGATATGTGCACACCTGTTTATGGTTTGTAATGTCTGCTACTTCTATTATTAGTTCTTGTGTTTATTGTGTACCTGTAAAGGACTGTTTTTCTGTTGTATTTGTTAATGAAGCATCATGGTAATAAAGAGTGGATTCAACTGAATGTTCTCGTGTATTTATTTAGCCAATAATTATTTGTTTAAATACTAAATAATGCTAACACAAGGGTCGTAAGAAGAATATATATAAATCAGAAATTATTTAAAAACTACAATATTATTTCCCTCTCAGCCAACAGGGGTGCTGCAGCACCCTTAGCATCATACTTTCAACGCCTATGTGTATCTGTATTCACTACGTAGCTTTGGATCACCGCGTCTGATAAAATACTAAATATTAAGATGTTTTATGTTTATCAAAGAAATCCAATAGAAACCACCTGGTTGTTTTGGTAAAAAGTGGGAGGATATTTGGGATTTTGGGTAAACTGACCGCGTACTCTGGCCAGAACAGCACATGATGCTCTACATTCCCTGTTGGTTTTTCCCACGTTGCTTTGTTTTTGGCGACCTTTCATAAGCCAACAAACATACAGTATGCCAACATAAGATAATTTACAGATTAATCTAACCGTCCCCCCCTTTACTTCTATAAAAGACAACGTTGAACTGAAAGAAACAACGGACAAGATGAATAGTTCATCAGCTCAGAGGAGGAGGTGTGGGGCGTGGAGGTTTGGACAGAATCCAGACACTTTAACTTTTGGTTGCCTTGTCTGTCTGACACCCCCGCTGCCTCACAGATGGTCCAGCCCATATCGGCGATATGCGATCCTCACTGCTGTTGCACCAATCTGAAGGTATGGATGTTGGACATGCTCTATATAAGGACTTATTTTCTGTCTGACACAGCCCTTTAATACTTCCTCCGTTCGCCAGTGTTGCATGTTACTAAGAACAGTTAATCACGTTCCCCAGATGTGCTAGATCGTCTCAACCTGTTCAACATTCATATTAAACCCCTGCCGCCAACTTCCTCCTACCATACATACACACACACACATATGCACGCACACACACACACAAACACACACACAAACACGCATGCACACACACGCACACACACACACAAACACACATACACGCACACACGCACGCACACACATGCACGCATGCATGCACAAACACACACACACACAAACACACACACACACACACCCCGAGGGCCCTTGTGGTCGAGTGGTTGGCTCCAACCCCAACTGTTGAGCGGCTTCACACCTCATGTTTTGTTCTTTTTGATTCATATTTTCTCTCTGCCTATGGCAGTGAAGCAGACTACATGGTGGACTTTGGTTGTTATCGTTGGTCTTTGTGTGCCAACTAATCTCATATTTGAATAAAGATGATGGTCATTATAGGGCTGCTGGTGTTTGTAGTTACAGGTTTGACGTGGTCTCATATGAGGGAGGGAGGGCTGTATTCTTCTGATCAGTAACACACAATGATGATCTGCGCACGTGTGTGTGTGTGTTTATGTAAGATCCAATTTTACCCCCAAAGGGGTTATCTACTTCTTCAAACGGTGCAAATCTTTACACACACACTCACACACACACACACACACACACACATGCAAACACACAGAAAGAGAGAGAGAGCGAGAGAGAGAGCTTTCTTGTGTCTGTATTTGTCTTCATTCATGTTATTTTGTAAACGTTTAATATGTTACTGTGTGTTGTTTTATTTGAAGGGATACATGCTATTTCATATGTTGTTAATGTCTATTAGACAAGCATATACAATGTAATATGTCTATAATGTCTATTTACGGTCATCTTGCTCTGCTTATTACAACAATAAATCATTTGGTTTGAAGTAACTCAGTACTGTACTCAGTACAGTAATCTTTCCACTACATACTTTCTTACTCTTCCTCAAGCTATTATCTGATGAATACTTTTACTTCTACTTGAGTTATTATTACTTTAAATATATACTTGTTAAATATAAAAGTAGGCTGTTATAAATAGGAGGTTGTTGACAGTGCTCACCGTGGGGTCGTTTGATTGGACCACACGATCCAGTGAGTGACAGGTGGGACGGTCTCTGGCTCGAGCCAAACGGAGGAGACGGTTGTACAGCTTGTGTCGGGTTTCAAACCCGTCCCGTGTTCCCCTTCCGCGCACATTGGTTCACGAGTACAACGCGGGTGAAATTAAAGTGATTGGCTGGAAATCAAGTTTCCCATGATTCCCCCAACGTGGCCGGGCATGTGTGAGAGCACGGAGAGCAGTAGTCCCAGACGTCCATTCCAAACAGCGATCTGGTGACAACACGCCCTTGTCACTAAGGCCAATAAGCTGCAGCGGTTTCCTTCACATCGACATAGATCACACGTTGACAATAAGCCGCCCTTGCTGCTTGTGGGACTTTACAAAGAGGCGTTCCCTCCCACCTAGACGCGGCTCGCGTCTAGGTGAGAAAGAAGTTGAAGACCTCATCAAAGAGCTGGAGCAGGAAATAGAAGATCTGAGGAGGATCCCTGGATCAGCTGGAGGAGACACTGAACATGGAGATGAAGAAGCTGTGTGATGCTTCTGAACTGAAGAGGGACCAGCAGTATGAAGTAGATTTGACTCTGGATCCTGATACAGCTCATCCAAAGCTCATCCTGTCTGAGGATGGGAAACAAGTCCATGATGTAGGTTTCAGGAAGAAACTCCCAGACAACCTTAAGAGATTTACACGGTATCTATTTGTTCTCGCGAGGCAGAGCTTCTCCTCTGGGAGATTTTACTTTGAGGTCCATATTAAAGACAAGACTGCATGGTTTTTAGGAGTGGCCAGAGAGTCCGTCAACAGAAAAGATGTGATCAGTTTGACCCCTAAGAATGGCTCCTGGACTCTTTACTTCAACAAGGATGGGTTGGTATTTAATGATAACCCTGATGTCCGTCTCCCTCTGAGAGCAGAGCTCCAGAAGGTGGGGGTGTTTGTTGATTATGATGAGGGTCTGGTCTCCTTCTATGATGTGGAGGCCAAGGTTCATATCTACTCTGCTACTGGCTGCACCTTTAGTGAGCCTCTCTATCCATTCCTCAGTCCAGGTCTCTATGATTATGAAGGTACAAACTCTGCCCCCCTGATCATCTCACCTGTCAATCAAACAGACTAGGACCTTTGTTTGATAATAAAATAATCAAACGACCAAAACAACTAATGTTGTTTCATGAATTATGATATCTACTATGTGAGATCTGAGAGAACTGCATTAATATTGTACTACTGTCTTTTAACAAGGATAAATTCATTAAGAAAATAACCCTGACTTATAAAATATAACTCATGATACAAGATTATATTACATTTACTATATTGATCAATGTCTGATTGACAAAATGTGTTTTGTACATTTAACAATATCAAATTGTAAATGTTTGCAGCAAAGTCCAGTTTTTTTAACAGAACAATTATATTAGTTTATACTTCTGAATTATGAATGACAACATAATCAAATGTTTGTACACTTTTTATGTCAATAAAAATGAACAAAAATTGAATAGGGTAATTTTTCGTGGAATAGGTACATTCTCAGTACAATATGTATTAAGTAGAATAATTACATTCTCTACAATAAGTCTTTACTAGAATAGTTACATTCTCAGTACAATATGTAATCAGTAGAATAGCTACATTCTCAGTACAATATGTATTCAGTAGAATAGGTACATTCTCAGGACAATATGTATCCAGTAAAATAGGTACATTCTCAGTACAATATGTATTCAGTAGAATAGGTACATTCTCAGTACAAAATGTATTCAGTAGAATAGGTACATTCTCTGTACAAGTTGTATTCAGTAGAATAGGTACATTCTCAGGACAATATGTATTCAGTAGAATAGGTACATTCTCAGTACAATATGTATTCCGTAGAATAGGTACATTCTCAGTACAATATGTATTCAGTAGAATAGGTACATTCTCTATACAATATGTATTCAGTAGAATAGGTACATTCTCTGTACAATTTGTATTCAGTAGAATAGGTACATTCTCAGGACAATATGTATTCAGTAGAATAGGTACATTCTCAGTACAATATGTATTCTGTAGAATAGGTACATTCTCAGTACAATATGTATTCAGTAGAATAGGTACATTCTCTATACAATATGTATTCAGTAGAATAGGTACATTCTCAGGACAACATGTATTCAGTAGAATAGCTACATTCTCAGTACAATATGAATTCAGTAGAATAGGTACATTCTCTACAATATGTATTCAGTAGAATAGGTATATTCTCTACAATATGTATTTAGTAGAATGGGTACATTCTCAGTACAACATGTATTCAGTAGAATAGCTACATTCTCAGTTCACTATGTATTCAGTAGATACAGTAGCTATATTCTTCTTGCTCTCTCTCCCTCCTTCCCTTTTTCTCTTTCCCTCTTACTCTTTCCCTCCCTCTCCCTCCCTCCCCGTCTCTCTCTCCACCATCTAACTCTCCCTCCCTCCCTCTCGCTCTATCCTTCCTTTTCTAAAAATGAAGATAACACAGCGTTTAATGTTTTATATTTGGTTATACTATATATTACATAACTAATAGTCTATAGTTTGTTGCATTTATGACATTTGCAGTAGTAGGATGTGCCGTTTATTTTGGCTGACAAAACATTCAAACCTTTGTTTAGTTCTTTTAGTGTCACAGCATCACGTTGATCTCCAAAGTAAGAGGGGTTCCCTTTGAAAGAAGAGAGAGTGAACAGCAGACCTCCGATGCAGAACCCTCACGGAGCCGCGGCCCCCAGCCAGCGTCAGCAGAGGGACCACGCCCTGGCCGCCCCCCCGCCCCCCCCCCCCCCCCAGAGAGACACCGCCCAAAGCCCCGCCCTCCTCCGGGAGGCCGTCCTGCACCTCGCCGGGCCCCGGGCCCCGATGACGACGTGGGGGCCGACCTGGAGGCTTGTTCCAGAGGACGGCCCCGAGAGAGGCCTGGCCGGGGGGCCGGCGGGCCCACATCCTGGCCCCCCCTCCTCGAGCCGGGACCAGACCCCGGACCGTGCCGGTCGGTACCCGGCGCTGAAGCGGGCGATCCTAGCGTACTACGGACACAGCCTCGCCCAATACGTCGTCATTGGCCCCCCCCTTCCCCGCCGAGGCCGCCGACCCCCGCCCAGGGACCCCGAGAGGAATGGCGGAGACCCCACTCATAGGGAGAGACCGCCCCATCTTCCACCTGCTCAGGAGCCCTTAGCCGGGCCCCCGGCCCCCCGACCCCAGCTGAGGCCACGTGGCCGACTCCGTCCCACCCGCCTGTGGCGAGTCGTCCGGAGAGGGCGACGGCCCCGGGAGGGACGGTCCCAAACCGCCGATGGGAGGGCCCCACCACACGGACTCCACGGGGCCTCCCCCAGGCCCCCCCCCCCCCAGACCCCGTGACCGCCACGAAACAGTCCGCCCCCACCCGGAGAGGCGGAGGGCTCCCCACTCACAGAGGTCTCTGACTTGGGGTGGGAGAGGGGGGGGGGGGGGGGGGGGGGACCGGCCCGGGCAGTTCACCACCGCCCCCCCCCCAGGACGACGCCCTGAAGCACGCCTGGAGCCACGTCCTCGCCCGTGACGGCCAGGCCCGGGAGTCGGTGAGTAACCTACCCCACCCCCATTCCAGCACCAGGGCGGGCATGCTTTATCGGGTAGTAGGGGGGGAGGGGGGGGGGGGGGCAGTGACCCAGCAGTTGTTGGTGCCCCCACCCCTACATGAGCAAAGTCCTTTACATGGCCCATTCCCATGTACTAGGGGCTCACCTAGGCATGGACTAGACTAGGGACACAATCCTAGAGCGGGTTTACTGGCCCGGGGTTAAGAGGGACGTCACTCAGCACTGTCAGGCGTGTCCGGAGTGCCAGCGCACCGCCCCGAGATTTGTCAATTCTTTATTGACAACTGACAAAGGGATCAAACACAATAAAGCCCAAGAGCTTGTTTCCATTCTGGTCCTTTTGGGTGGAAGTGTATGTTATGTCTGTGAGTGTATGAATATATATATTTAAGAATACTGTGTGTGTGTGTGTGTGTGTG
The DNA here is from genome assembly GCA_026745465.1 of Lota lota. Lineage (NCBI taxonomy): Eukaryota > Metazoa > Chordata > Actinopteri > Gadiformes > Lotidae > Lota > Lota lota. Next base: position 44,139 of record JACYXH010000665.1, on the reverse strand, counting down.
TGTGCGTGTGTGTGTGTGTGTGTGTGTGCGTGCGTGCATACGTGTGTGTGTGTGTGTGCGTGTGTGTGCACATGTGCCTATGTGAGCATGCAAGGGGAGACGGGATGGGACAGCAGAAAACAGTACATGTATGATACAAAATATCATCCAATTCAATCATTTAAACATGAGTCTATATACAGTGTACATCATAAAACCGTAAATACACAAATGGCTATCCTGTATAATTCATCCCAAAATTCATCAATTCATCAATCAGCCTTAAAAAAAACATGTTCTCCAAATCAAGACAACGTTACCCTAGCAATGCATAACAATTGACTCAAACTGGCAGGATGAGTCTATAGGACCTACTACCCCTCAACCAACTCAGTAAATATATTTTAGGACCAGCTGCTACTCAGCCTTAAGAAAAGTGTTTTCTATAATATATAAATCAAAACGTTTTTAAAAACAACATTAATATTTCCAATATTATTTCCCTCTCAGCCAACAGGGGGTGCTGCAGCACTCTCAGCGCCATACTTCCAGCGCCTATGTGTATCTGTATTCACTGTAAGTAGCTTTGGATGAACGCGTCTGATAAATGACTCAATAGTAAGATGTGAGGCCGTTTATCAAAGCTACTAACTACCAACATAAGAGAGAGGCTCAGTGGCGAGCTCAAACTAACTAACTACTAGTCCTACATTGGGCCAGATGTTAGAAAACAGTAGTTCTCCTAAAGACCTCGTAGAGTTTAGGTTTTGTTTCGTAACGTTTCATTTAACTCTTTTTTCAGTTGTCACGGGATCGCCCACCTCTCTTTTTGGTACTGCTGGAATAGTTAGGAGGTGTGTGTGTGTGTGTGTGTGTGTGTGTGTGTGTGTGTGTGTGTGTGTGTGTGTGTGTGCGTGTGTGCGTTTGTGTGCGGGATCATTGTTTGAGTTCTAACATCCATGATATTTGCTTGTAAACTCATTGCTGTCATGGACCAATCTTTGCCAATTTATTTTAATTATGGTATACCTAAATTAAAGTTAAAGTACTATACACTAGTACAATATTTTACTAACCAAATCAAAATATGCTTACTGTTGTAATGTGTACACAATGTGTCTGCATGACAAAAATGAACATAATCCCAGATTAGCTAGAAAGGAGAGCAGAGAGGATGAAGAGAAGGGAGAGGAAGGAGAGAGGAGAAACTAAGAGGAGAGGATGGAGAGGAGAGGAGAGCTGTCGAGACAAAGTCACAGTACTCACACACATGGGGTGAATCTTTACATGTAGTCACTGTGACCTTTGTGTAAGGTGTAACACATGTTGGGTTGTTGTATGGTGGACATAAAGTCATTGACTGGCTCAACAGCTTCAAACTTTTGCAATCGATCAGTGATTTTAATCCTTCCATGAATCCCATAACGTGTAAAATAGTGGTTTTAGGCAACAAATGTACATTTTTTATATCTCCCTGATAATGTACCTAATCTACTTAATACAAATTGTACTGAGAAAGTACCTATTCCACTGAAAATTGACATATTCCACTACATATTGTACTGAGAATGTACCTGTTGCACTGATAATGTATTGCACTGAATACATATTGTACTGAGAATGTATCTATTCCACTGAATACATATTGTACTGATGATGTACTTATTCCAATGAGAATGACCCAATTTTTTGCAATTTATTGTTGTAATCAGAAAAGTTCACAAACATTTCATTATGTTGTCATTCATGATTCAGAAATATAAACTGTTTAAAAAAAACTACAGATTATGTTATACAAACTAATCATCCAAACTTGTTCTAAACAACTGCAACCGTTTACAATTTTATAGCATTACACTTGAACAATAGAGTGTAATTTAAGAATTTCTAATGGGTTACATTTTATATTAGTAAGGGTTATTTTCTTAACGAATTGATCGTTGTTAAAAGACAGCAGATTATACATTATATACATTAATGCAGTTCTCTCAGATCTCACATAGCAGATATTCTCAATCATGAAACATGAGTACAAAATAAAAAGTGTACAAACGTTTTATTATGTTGTCATTCATAATTCAGAGGTATAGACTAATAAAAACGTTTTGTTAAAAAAAACTACATTTTCAGGGTTATTTTCTTAATGAATTTATCCTTGTTAAATGACAGCAGTACAAAATTAATGCAGTTCTCTTAGATAAAAATAGTAGAGATTCCCATGCAGGAAACAACATTAGTGGTTTTAATCGTTTGATTATCAAACAAAAGGTACTAGTCTGTTTGATTGACAGGTGAGATGATCAGGGGGGGAAGAGTTTTTACCTGCATCGCAAAAATCTGGGCAGAGGATTGGATAGAGAGGCTCACTAAAGGTGCAGCCAGTAGCAGAGTAGATATGAACCCTGGCTTCCACATCATAGAAGGAGACCAGACCCTCATCATAATCAACAAACACCCCCACCTTCTTGAGCCCAGCTCTCAGAGGGAGATGGACAGCAGGGTTATCACTAAATATCAACCGATCGTTGTCTAAGAAAAGAGTCCAGGAGCCATTCTTAGGGGTCAAACTGATCACATCTTTTCTGTTAATGGACTCTCTGGCCACTCCTAAAACCCATGCAGTCTTGTCTTTAATATGGACCTCAAAGTAAAATCTCCCAGAGGAGAAGCTCTGCCTCGCGAGAACAAATAGATACCGTGTAAATCTCTTAGGGTTGTCTGGGAGTTTCTTCCCTACATCTCCATCATGGACTTGTTTCCCATCCTCAGACAGGATGAGATGGGGATGAGTTGTATCAGGATCCAGAGTCACATCTACTTCATACTGCTGGACCCTCTTCAGTTCAGCATCATCACGCAGCTTCTTCATCTCCATGTTCAGCGTCTCCTCCAGCTGATCCAGGGATCTCCTCAAGGTCCCTACGTATGACGGAGGACGGACCTCCACCGTTGTCCAGTCCCTGGTGGGTGGAGGATTCTTCAGGGATCTGAAGGTCTGGAGGAAGTGGAGGTGGTCTTTAGTCTGTGAGAGCTGCTTCACCTCTGAGCTTCTATTGGTTAGATCTTCTATTTCCTGCTCCAGCTCTTTGATGAGGTCTTCAACTTGTTTCTCTGTTGATTTCAGTCTCTCTTTAACCATTTGGTTGAACTCATCCTGCCACTTTTCAATAGAGCGCATCAGAGCAGTGAGGACCTGCACACCATCAGCTATCTCTCTGTCTGCGTCTTTCTTGCTTATTGCTACTGTGTCTTTGACCTCCTGAATCTTTAGTTTTCTCTTCTTGATCATCTGCTGAACTTCAGACTCAATCTTCCCCAGCTGGGCCATCTTCACTTCATATTCCTCCTTTATAGGTACAACAAGATGGGACTTGTGGTCCGTCACTGTGCAGAACTGACACACACACACCTGTTCAGTCTGGCAGAAGAGCTCCAGAAGTCGGTCGTGTTTCTTACACATCCTGTCTTCCAGACGGTCCATAGCCTCGACCAGCAGATGTTTCTTCAGGACTGCGACTCTCTGATGTGGCTCCAGGTGGGTTTGGCAGTAAGAGATAAAACACACTAGGCAGGACTTCACAGCCTTCAGCTGGGTCCCAGTACAGACGTCACAGGGAACTTCTGCTGGTTCAACACAAGGCTGCTCTGTGACTCGCACAGACCTTCTTAACTGATCAACAATCTCTGATATGAAGGTATTGACCTGTAAACCAGGTCTTGTCTGGAACAGATTGTTGCAAACAGGACATTTGTACTGCACTCTACCATCCCAGCACTTTGTAATACAGGTTCTGCAGAAGTTGTGTCCACATGGTGTGGTGACTGGGCTGTTGAACACATCCATACAGATGGAACATGAAAAGTTCTCTTCAGACCAGGAAGTACCAGAGGCCATTCCTAGACACAGACGACAAGGTTTATGTATTGAGCTATTCCATTATTTTTAGAATTCCAAAAAGGGAAGAGAGATTCTAAAGTTGTGTTGTTTTACTCACCTATTCGTGGTTGCTGTCTGTCAGACTATTGGTCTCAAAATGTGTTTTATTATTCTCGTTAAAGAGGGAACAGCTTCCTCGTCGGGTTTCTATGAACCTTAATTTTCGTTTCCTGAACAACACGTCCTCTCCTCTCCTCCCCTAACGCCTGGCCCCGCCCCTAACTCCTGGCTCCGCCCCCACGGTCACACAGTTCACCGCCGTTCAACTTCCCACTCTGACAGTGGGGCGTTCCCGCACCGTGAAGGCTCATTCAAATGCGTTGATGTGTGTTCTCCTCTTCTCTGTGGAGTTAGAAGAGAGCCGGTGCAAACCGAGAGACACTGTGGTGATGTAGTGGTTATTTGCCACTGTAACTGGGATTCATTGGCGTTCATCGACCCTGGTTTCCGGGGCTTCCCCGCATACTATTTATCCAGCCCCGATCCAATGTTCAACACAACAATAAATTAAAGATGTGTTTACTGCCGCTACGCTCGCTGCAGGAACTCGCCCCGGCGTGCACGCGCACAGTGCACACACGAGCAGCAGAGCTATGAGAGCAGCAGACAGCGGATTCAGTCAGAGTAGGAAGTAGAGGCGCAAGCAGCGCTGTGTTTGTGTGTGTGTGTGTGTGTGTGTGTGTGTGTGTGTGTGTGTGTGTGTGTTTTGTAATAGGTTATGTTTACATAAGTAGGCGGGGTTTTCTTCCCTCATTTCTCTTCACTGAGTCATCTGGTTGGGTTATCATATTTCGTCCTCTTGGTACACCCTTTACAGGCAGGTATTCAGAAAGGCAGACACACACAAACTATATATATAAGCAATGTTAGAGACAGTTTTAACGAGCAGTAGCCTATAAATATACAAGAATACTGCAATGGGCTTTAAAAATACTAAAATAAAGTTGTTTTTGCCTCTCTGTCCTCTCTGTTTTGTGCAGAAATTTGATTTGAGTTTGATACAGATCAGCATATTTACCATATGATTGTTGTTGTTGGGCTGGATTCTTCATGTATTTGATTCTTTCTCTGTCTCTCTCACTCACACACACACACACACACACACACACACACACACACACACACACACACACACACACACACACATACCTCCTAACTATTCCAGGAGTATCAAAGAGAGAGGTGGGCAATCCCGTGACAACTGAAAAAAGAGTTAAATGAAACATTACGAAACAAAACCTAAACTCTACTAGGTCTTTGTATGACAAGGAGAACCACTGTATTCTAACATCTGGCCCAATGTAGGACTAGTAGTTCACACACACACACACACACACACACACACACACACATATACACACACACACACACACACACACACACACACACACACATCCTGAATAACTGAATAATATCTTACTCCCACTCTCTTCCTCTGCCTCCTTCCCTCTCCTCTCTCTTTCTCTCTCTCCTCCTCTCTCTCTCTGCCCCCCTCTCTCTCCCACCATCCCACTCTCTATCTCGCTCTATCCTCCCCTCTCTCCTTCTCCCTCCCCTCTCTATCCCTCTCCCTCAGTCTCCCTCTCTCTCTCTCTATCCTCCCCTCTCTCTCCCTCTCCCTCCCTCTATCTTCCCCTCTCTCTCCCTCCCTCACTCTCGCGCTATCCTGCCCCCTCTCTCCCTTTCTCTCCCTCTCCCTCCCGCTCTCTCACTCTATCCTCCCCCCTCTCTCCCTCTTTTTTGACACACCGTCCGTTGTAAATGTCCTGGATGGAGAGCAGCTCACATCCACTGATGCGCTGGGCTGACCGATCCTCTGCAGTGCTTTGAGGTTGAGGGCAGAGCAGTTCCCATGCCAGGCGGTGATGCATCCTGGTAGAAGGCTCTCTGTAGTAAAGACAAATAGTTTGCCTAAAACCCCTATTTTCATCTTTTCAAGATTGATGGAACATTTAAAATCACTGAAGAATTGCAAAAGTTTGTAATTGATAAACCAGTAAATGACTTAATCTCCACCATACAACCCACATGTATTACACACTTACACAAAGGTCACAGTGACTACATGTAAATATTCTCCCCATGTGTGTGAGTACTGTGACTTTGTCTTGTCAGCTCTCCTCTCCTCTCCATCCTCTCATCTTAGTTTCTCGTCTCTCCTTCCTCTCCCTTTTCTTCCTCCTCTCTGCTATCTCTGCTCTCCTTTCTAGCTCATCTAGGATTGTGTTAATTATTGTCGTACATACACATAACATGTGTTCACATGTCAAAGGTAAACATATCTACATTTGTGAATGTAAAATCGATTTTGTACAACTGAACTCCCACTCCAGCGGGAGCAGAGTCCTCCCTCAGGAGTGGGAGTTCAGTTGTAGTGAATGACCATTGTACTGGGTTTGATCCCCAATGTCCACAGCCTAACCTGTAGCATCCTATAGAGCATGATGCCCCCTAACCCCTACCTGCTCCTTAATCACATGTATCTGTGTTCACTGTCTAACCCCTACCTGCTCCTTAATCACATGTATCTGTATACACTGTCTAACCCCTACCTGCTCCTTAATTACATGTATCTGTATACACTGTCTAACCCCTACCTGCTCCTTAATCACATGTATCTGTATACACTGTCTAACCCCTACCTGCTCCTTAATCACATGTATCTGTATACACTGTCTAACCCCTACCTGCTACTTAATCACATGCATCTGTATACACTGTCTAACCCCTACCTGCTCCTTAATCACATGTATCTGTATACACTGTCTAACCCCTACCTGCTCCTTAATCACATGTATCTGTATACACTGTCTAACACCTACCTGCTCCTTAATCACATGCATCTGTATTCACTGTCTACCTTCTACCTGCTAAATAAACACAAGGCATAATGAAAGGTTCATGCAAGGTAGGTTTGTTAAACCGCATTCATCCTTTCACCACAATGACTAAGTAAGAGAATTGGAGACACACTTGTTGTCACTACACTGTGTCTTGCGTTACAACACAATTGTAAATGGGAGATTAGCTTTGGGAAGTGTTGATATTATAATGTAATCTAACTGACTGACTGTTGATATTATAATATAATCTAACTAGACTGACTGTATTGGTCCTAATGGGAATGAAGATGATGGTTGACATCATGTATCTTACATATATTAATACTGTTAACCATCACAATTAAAACTACTTGCACAACATCCAATAGGTATTATTATTGTTATATTGTTTATTATTGATGATTTATAGTATTATTGTTACTATTATTATTAGACATAATCATATTAATCAGTATACGAACTTTGACAAATAATAGTAATTTTGTATTTTATATTCAGAACGTGGTATATAAGAAAACTATGTGTGCCCTTATTCTGATTTGACTCAGGTTAAATCAGACATAACATAATAATCATAACATGATTATGACACATGTAGGAAATAGGGGAGGTAACAGCCTATTTACGTTTCTCACACACAGTGCTCTTATTGCATCCAGAATGGTAAACTACATGCATTGACCTATAAACATTCAATATTGATCAATCCTGTCCATAGCAATATGCACTACAAGCCAATATTTCCTTGCACTGCCGTATCTGACTATAGGATGCTTTTGTGTGTGATAGCCTACTTTCAGTTATGAAACGGGGAACAAATCTAAAAATTACTTTTCCAAAACATGGATGAATTACAGAATTCAAACTCACTCACTTCATCCACAAGCTGCCGTTTGCTACACTATTTTACACTTGTGTTAAAAGGGGAATTATTTCTCTTATTATCATTCTGATTTAAGTCAGGTTATTATATAAGACAAACATAATAATCATAACATGATTATAATGATACATGTATTTCATATTGGATTTAAACTGGAATACTTTTATTACTAATGGGGGTGTTTGTTTTACTATTTTACACTTGGGTTACAAAGGGAAACTCCATTCTAATTGAATCCTCTAGATACATAGGATATTTAGGTGAAGTGACAGAGCATAAACTAGGTTGAGGGTTGAATTATTTCACTGTGCGATTCCTACTGGAAAATGCCGCATATTCGCGTCGTAACTGATGTAAAGTTGACGCCATTTTGTCAGTCCGAATTATTTCATCAGTCTTTCGGGCCATTTATTCGTTCCGTGCTTGATGTAAAATGACCTGATGAAACCTACAGTAGATGGACGTGTATGGGCCGATCATATCGTCCCTTCTGGCGTTCACAATTTCAGACGTCACTTCCTTGTCCAAGCTCAGGACCGGAAATGGTCCGACGGAGGGGCGCGGCCGAGCCGTAGCTCTATATACAAGTTCTCTCTTGTTCAGGAGACGGTAGTTCATTGAAAGCAAAGCGAAGAAACTCCACGTGTCGGCCCTTCTCACGCTCCGGAGACAAAGAAGCCTTTTTAAAGGGAATATTCAGACGGAAACATTAGAAGGTGAGTCCAACATGTTGAGCCATAATCCTCGTTGAAGCCGTCCTGTCTGCAGGGCGCCATGTTGTACTGTAGCGTGCTGTACTCCTGCGCTCCGTATCAACACACGTGGCTATGGACTTACTCTGTTTCCAAACTACTCTTTTAGTCTTTAAAACCACTTTGCAATGCGGAATCGGTGATTTAAAAGAGATCACTGAGCTAACGTATGTGTCCTCATGGAAAAACGCGCTGAGACTTTGTGGATGCGCAGCGAAACAAGCCTTTAAATCCACTTGTTGTGTCGCCTCGTCGGATTATACCAACACATCCTTGGTGGGTGACGTGCTGTTTGGAGCGCAGCTCTGGATGTGTTGGTTGAATCCGACGTGGCGGGACAACAATGGAATTGGAACGTTGGTTTCACTGCTATTCCAGTATCGAGCTTCATGAGGAGGACGCATGCGCAGCTATTAAAGTATCATGGGGTCTTCGTGAGTAGGACGCATGCGCAGCTATTAAAGTATCATGCAGTCTTCATGAGGAGGACGCATGCGCAGCTATTAAAGTATCATGCAGTCTTCATGAGGAGGACACAAGCGCAGCTATTAAAGTATCATGGGGTCTTCGTGACTAGGACGCATGCGCAGCTATTAAAGTATCATGCAGTCTTCATGAGGAGGACGCATGCGCAGCTATTTAAGTATCAGTCTTCATGAGGAGGACGCATGCGTGAGAGCTGCGGGCTCTTTGTCCGCGTTGGTAGCGGTGTGAGAGTCCATAGCGACGTGTGTGTTCATACGGAGCATGAGGCACATGTTGGGATTGGTGTTGTACCGACCTGTTGGATGAAGGGCTCTGCTTGTAATAACAACGCATGTATGACTATATATGTATTATAACTAGTTAAAACGGTTATTTTCCATTAGAAAATGAAAGTCTTTGTTTTTAACAGAATGTTTATTTTTTTGTTTTTTATCTCTTCTAGGAATGGCGTCCAGCACTTCCTGGTCTGAAGAGAACTTTTCATGTTCCATCTGTCGGGATGTGTTCAACAGCCCAATTTCCACTCCATGTGGACACAACTTCTGTAGAACCTGTATTACATCGTTCTGGGATGACCAAGTCCAGTGCAAATGTCCTGTTTGCAACAAGCTGTTACACACAAGACCATATTTACAGGTCAATACCTTCATATCAGGGATGGTTGATCGGTTTAGAAGTTCTGTACGTGTCAAAGTGCAGCCTTGTGTTGAACCAGGAGAAGTTCCCTGTGATGTCTGTACTGGGACCCAGCTGAAGGCTGTGAAGTCCTGCCTAGTGTGTTTTACCTCTTACTGCCACACCCACCTGGAGCCTCATCAGAGAGTCACAGGCCTGAAGAGACATCGGCTGGTCGAGCCTATGGACCGTCTGGAAGACAGAATGTGTAAGAAACACGACCGACTTCTGGAGCTCTTCTGCCAGACTGAACAGGTGTGTGTGTGTCAGTTCTGCACAGAGACAGACCACAAGTCCCATCCTGTTGTACCTCTAAAAGAGGAATGTGAAGTGAAGACGGCCCAGCTGGGGAAGATAGAGTCTGAAGTTCCGCATATGATCCAGGAGAGAAAACTAAAGATTAAGGAGATCAAAGACACAGTAGAAATTAGCAAGAAAGACGCAGACAGAGAGATAGCTGATGGTGTGCAGGTCTTCACTGCTCTGATGAACTGCATGGAAAAGTGCCGGGATGAGTTCAACCAAACGGTTAAAGAGAAACTGAAATCCACAGAGAAAGAGGCTGAAGACCTCATCAAAGAGCTGGAGCAGGAAATAAAAGATCTGACCAATAAAAGCTCAGAGGTGAAGCAGCTCTCACACACTGAAGACCACCTCCACTTCCTCCAGACCTTCAGATCCCTGAAGAATCCTCCACCCACCAGGGACTGGACAACGGTGGAGGTCCGTCCTCCGTCATACGTAGGGACCTTGAGGAGATCCCTGGATCAGCTGGAGGAGACGCTGAACATGGAGATGAAGAAGCTGCGTGCTGCTGAACTGAAGAGGGTCCAGCAGTATGAAGTAGATGTGACTCTGGATCCTGATACAGCTCATCCCTGTCTCATCCTGTCTGAGGATGGGAAACAAGTACATCATGGAGGTATAGGGAAGGAACTCCCAGACAACCCTAAGAGATTTACAGAGAAAATATTTGTGCTCACGAGGCAGAGCTTCTCATCAGGAAGATTTTACTTTGAGGTCCAGGTTAAAGACAAGACTGCATGGCATTTAGGAGTGGCCAAAGAGTCCATCAACAGAAAAGGTCAGATCATATTGACCCCTGAGAATGGTTACTGGACTCTTTACTTCAGAAAGGATAAGTTTATATTTAATGATAACCCTGCTGTCCGTCTCCCTCTGAGAGCTGAGCTCCAGAAGGTGGGGGTGTTTGTTGATTATGATGAAGGTCTGGTCTCCTTCTATGATGTGGAGGGCAGGGTTCATATCTACTCTGCTACTGGCTGCACCTTTAGTGAGCCTCTCTATCCATTCCTCGGTCCAGGGATCTATGTTTATAAAGGTAAAAAATCTGCCCCCCTGATCATCTCACCTGTCAATCATACAGACTAGGACCTTTGTTTGATAGTAAAATAATCAAACGACCAAAACCACTAATGTTGTTTACTGCATGGGAATATACTATGTTGATCTGAGAGAACTGCATTAATGTTGTACTGCTTTCATTTGACAAGAAGGAATTCATTCGGAAAAGAACCCTGACTATTGTAAAATATAACCCGTGATACATGATTCGATTACATATACTATATTGATCAATATCGGATTACTGCTGAATGTTTATTATACATTTAACAATATGAAATTGAGAAACATTTGCAGGTGCATGTTAAAAATCTCTAGTTTCTTAAACAAAACGAGTGTATTAGTTTATACTTCTGAAATATGAATGACAACAATCAAATGTTTGTACACTTTTTTATTTCAATAAAAACGTACAATAGGTAGAATGGGGTCATTTTCTGTGGAATAGGTACATTCTCAGTACAATATGTATTCAGTAGAATAGGTACATTCTCAGTACAATATGTATTCAGTAGAATAGGTACATTCTCTACAATATGTATTCAGTATAATAGTTACATTCTCTTTCCTTCCTCTCACTCTCCCTCTCTCTCTCCTTCCCTCGGTGTCTCTTCTCTCTCTTTACCTCTTTTCCCCTCCCTTTCCCTCTCTCTCTCTCTCTCTCTCTCACACCTTCCCTCTTCCCCCCTCCCTCCCTCCCTCTCCCCTACAGTGAAGCTGACTGTCATCGATGTCTCTGTGTCAACAGCATTGGGCCTGTGTGTCACTCCGTCCACTGCTGCCACCTAGCGGCCGCCGGCTGCCACTTCTCCACGTGCTTCTGTTTACACACACTGCCAGCAATCACCAATCTACGCTCCCTATTTCTCCACCGCGCTTCCTAGCAGCCGGCGCCAGTTCGTTGTTACTCTCCACCCGGTAGTATCTTCGTTCCCGCAATCCTGACTCTCGTGATTCTGTCCCTCGCTCTCGCTCTCTCTCCCTCCCTCCCTCCTTCCCCCCCCTCTCTCTCTCCCACCTTCCCTTTATCTATCTCACTCTATCCTCCCCTCTTTCTCTCCCTCCTACTCTCCTACAGTGAATCTGACTGTCATCTATGTCTCTGTGTCAACAGCATTATCTCTGTGTCTTCCAATCTAAATGTTCAGTTAAAGTTCATATCTCTCTCCATCTCTCTGTCCCCTCTCCTCTTGTTCGTGCTTTTTATACATTTAATTATATCAAATTATAAACGACTACAGGAAGTAGAAAATATTGACAATGAAAAGTGTTCATTTTGATAACGTAATAAAATGTTTGTAAACCTTTTTGATTTCAATTCAAATTTACAAAAGTAGAATGGGACATATTCAGTGGAAAAGGAGCATTCTCTACAATATGTATTTAGTAGAATAGCTAACTTCTCAATCTGTATTGTACTGAATAACTCTGAATAAAAACCTCTCTCTCTCACTGTATATAGTTAGCGTCCTATACTCTCTCTCTCTTTTATCTTTCCTTGTCTCTCTCTATGTCACACTGTTCTTTATCTCCATCTGAAGTTCTGTATCAATATCTCGTCATCTTTGTGTATTTTTCACTCTCTCTCTCTCTCTCTCTCTCTCTCTCTCTCTCTCTCTCTCTCTCTCTCTCTCTCTCTCTCTCTCTCTCTCTCTCTCTCTCTCTCTCTCTCTCTCTCTCTCTCTCTCTCTCTCTCTCTCTCTCTGCAGGATGTCTTTGGTCAGACAGAAATGGAGAGAGACAGAGAAGACATCAGCAGTCCCACTAGAGATGTGTTTCAAGACATTGTGTCAGCCCGGCTCCAGCGCAGCGGCCCAGACGGCCCAGGGGAGCGCTGGTAGACGGAGCAGACCGCCGCTCTCCCCCTGCTGGCCCCCGGGAGCGCATTAGCACTGGCCCCACTCAGCGCCATGGCAAGTGTTATCAAGTGTTGAATATAAAATGTACACCTGTAGACGTCAATGGGCTTACTTATGTCGAGGTATTCTCATTCCAACAGGTCCTCGTTAGTATAGTGGTCAGTATCCCCGCCTGTCACGCGGGAGACCGGGGTTCAATTCCCTGACGGGGAGTGTTTGACATTAACCCGCAGTCACCAATACAATCAAAGTTGTGTTACTTTAGGAGCAGTCTGTTTCTGTGAGCAAGAAGTGATCTTTGATGTACATGACAAACGTAACGAAATTCATGCAATGATCCACTCTTGGACAATTTCTGTTAAGTGTCAGGATGGCCGAGCGGTCTAAGGCGTTGCGTTAAGGTCGCAGTCTCTTCAGGAGGAGTGTGTTCAAATCCCACCTCTGACATACTTTTTTACAACGGCTAAGGACAAGAGAAATCACTATTGAAATGCCTTTACATATCAAAAGCCCAAATCAAGGTGGAAACCAGATTGCTTGCAAGCCTCCTAGAATAACTCTAGACATTAAGGGTCTTGTTCATTCTCAATCCTCTGAACCAGTGTTCAATTCTTCAGTTTCACTTATATGTCGTTTTAAGAACGACTACTTGGAAGGCAGCAATGCTAACATCTAATCCACCAATGCTTTCGGCAGCCAATAACTGAATGATAATAGACACCATGAATTCAACCAAGTTTCAGAGTAGTCGCTAAAGATCAACGTCCTCCAGGTTTTAATTATAGTTGTTATGGACTGTTTTGAAGCTCAAGTATTGGAAATGGTTCCATGGTGTAATGGTTAGCACTCTGGACTCTGAATCCAGTGATCCGAGTTCAAATCTCGGTGGAACCTATTGGTTCTGTGTACCTTTGGAAGACGTCTCAGTTTGCTTTCTCACATCCGTAATTCACTACCCAAATGTTCAACACAGTTCAAAATTCCTGTGTTGCTTAAATGTAGTCTAGATCACATTTCTTAACAAATTCAAAATGTTTTATACTTAAGTCGGCTGTTGGGGTGGCCAAGTGGTTAAGGTGATGGACTGCTAGTCCTTTGTGCTCTGCACGCGTGGGTTCGAATCCCATCCTCATCGTTTGCACCATTCACACATCACTGTCCTTGTGTGTAGTAAATGTGATGAATCATAGTCATGCGGCTGTCCTTTACCCTGCAAAGAAAATCAAGACCCTCACCTAAAAAGACCTTAATCACTGTGGCAATGGTAAGAAGATATAGATGCACTGGCCAGGAATCGAACCCGGGTCAACTGCTTGGAAGGCAGCTATGCTTACCACTATAATACCAATCCAGGAGTGAGAAATTACGTACTGTGGATCGTCCGACCTGAACTCAAAACACGGAGGAACCTTGTTTGGTAGAAGCGGATGCATTGCCACAGGGGCGCCACTGTGGCGGTGCGTCTGCTGCTGGCACGGGTTCGGATGTGGGGGGCGCGTTTGGGCTCATGTGCTTGTCTGTTTGGCGGTTTTACAGTCCATCGCCTTAACCACTCGGCCACCCCATCAGGCAACTTAAGTATAAAACACTTTGAATTTGTTAAGAAATGTGATCTAGACTACATATAAGCAACATAGGAATTTGGAACCGTGTTGAACATTTGCATTGAGCATTTTAGACTCAATTCATATTTAGATATAATTTGAGAAACATTTACTCACCAAGATTAGGCTACATGTTTTTGTGGAGGAAAATTATCGAATCCACTGTGGATGGCTTAAGCGCGGTCCTGCGCTCGCTGATGGTGCATCCAGCAGCACTGAACACCCTTTCACTGCTGCTGCTACTGGCCGGGATGCATAGCACCGATCTTGCTAATTTCGCAAGTTTTGGGTAGGATTTTTTGTTTCTCTTCCACCAGCCAAGAACATCCATCTCATTGTCCATATCAGCAGCCGTTTCGATGTAGCGAGTTACCTCGTCATCTTCCCAGTCAGCTTCCCTCACATTTTCCCACTCCGCAAAATTCGCCCTTTTTGCCGGAGGACTGTCACTGGCTTCGACTCTGGAGAGCTCTGTGACTGGGTCTCGAATCTCCACATCTGGTGCACCTGCAGCCATGGCTTGCAGAAGAGTGCGGACTTGAGCATGTATGGCATTCCTGTCTGAGTGTGACAACATTCTCAGCTGATTAAATTTTGGCCACAGGAATGTTGCGATCTTGTGGAGGTCCTGTATGATCACTTTACGCGCGAGCCAGTCTTCGTGCCGTTTACGCACGACAGCTTGCTGAGGGGAGTCCATGGCATTGGGCTGACTGTGGCGTTTCAGTTTCTCACTCCAGAGACACACACTATTAAGTGTTGGATACGTGTCTCCCTCAAGTTCCCGCTGTGCTTCATAGAACGGCTTCAGAAACTTTAACAAAAAGTCCAGTGTGTCTGGGGCTATTTTCTCAATGCGCGCGCTCTCCCCTCGTGCATCCAGCTTTTCATGGAGCTCATGATAAATGGCCTGTATAGAAGTCAGTGTGAGGTACACCGTACTGAACCGAGTGTCTCCCATTTGCAGCAATGTTGTTGACAGTTGCGCAGCCAACCCTGACTGTTTAACGTACCTCACTAATGATTTAGCAGCAGAAATGGTATCTCCTATGTCCGGAGCACCGTCGGCTTTGGATAACTCGGCAATGTCGAGTCCATGGCGCAATACCGTATTAATGAGATGGTCTATGCAGTCCAATCTCTGGTATGGCCGCAGAGCGAATTTAATGTTTGCCCCCTCATCGGTCACCCATACAATTTTGCTGAGAGTGGAAGCGTCAAGGCCAAACTTTGTCACCAGTAGTTTCAGTATCTCCCGTCTGATATTTTCTCCCGTCTTTGCCTCTTCCAAAGGGAACATTGTAGTTGTCAGGGTTTTATTTACCAGTTCCATATCCTCACTTATGAAATGGCATGTGATTGTCAAATAACTAATCTTCCGATAATCTTCTGTCCACATGTCTGTGGTCATTGCGACTGTGCCATCCTTTAACACAGTCTTAAGTTTCTGTACTAAAGCTTCCCTCTTTTCTTCTGCCATGTCAGTGCATCTCTTCGCAATTGTCACATGGCGGGGAATAACAGAATTTGCGGGAACCCTCCCATACGCAGCCCCGACATTAATTAGTTCTTGCGCCAGCTCTTCAAAAACCCTTGCCATTTACGATATTAAAAGGCCTAATGTCTTTACAGCAAAAGCTGACACACTTCTCCGTCACTGTTTGTTTCACCATTGCAGGGATGGGTTTTGATGCTGTAACAAACGATGTGATTGTAGGTTGTTGTTGATCTTGGGCACTGCCGGGTGTTGAACAGCTTCGATCAATATGCCTTCTCAGCGATGAATTCCCTGTCGTTTTGCTGTCGTACTTTAACAGAATGTCGCATCTTTTGCATTTCACATATCCCACTGTCTCATTGTTCTCATTATGCATAATGTCAAAACATTTCCACACCTCAGACTTTGCTTTTTTACTCTGTGCAACTAAAACATAATCACCTGAGGCCAGCCGCCGTTTTACCTCCTCAGCATCCATTTTCGCGCTAATCGAAACTCATCACCTGACCGCTCATTTACCGCGCAACCCAGAGCGCATAAGCCCGAGCCCAGCCCGAGCCCGTGTAAAATAATCGAAATTAAGACCGAACCCTTCAGCTCTATTGTCAACTACCTCAGCACATTTTACAGTTGTTTTGCTGTCTCTGCGCTGGCAATGACTGTGTTGTCTCTGAATAGTGAACTTGTTGGTCTGGTTCGTCTGCCCTCTGAGTCACATGATGCAGCTGTTTTATGAGGTTAGAGTCTGGGAGATGAGCCTTATATAACTATCAGTGTTAACTTAATTATAAATAGCAAACCATAATATCAAATATAACCTGGGCACACAGGGAGAGGGTTGTTTTTATGAAGACTTTAGAGAACAATACCAGCCTCAGGAAAAGTCAAGTCAATTGTTTTTGTACAGCTCTTAATCACAGTTACAGTTGCAAATCACCATTAAATCTCCACAATTGTCTCTGGTTTTGCAACATCTCTTGGTCTGTGTTTTGTCTTTTAAAGATTGAACATATTTGACCACACATCAATGCAATTGAATTAGTCTACACAGTACATGAACACGCCCAATCTCAGAGTGAAATGTGAAACGTCAGTGAACTGTGTCCGTGGGGGCGGAGCCAGGTATTAGGGGAGGAGCCCGGAGTTAGGGGAGGAGAGGAGAGGACGTGTTGTTCAGGAAACGAAACTTAATGTTCATAGAATCCAATGCCACCCGACGTGGAAGCAGTTCTCTCTTTCAGGAGAAGAATAAATTGCACTGTGGAGCAAATAGTCAGACAGATAGAAACCACAAGGTGAGTAAAACAACACAACTTTAACAGAATTTAAAACTGCTCTTCCCGTTATGGAATTAGTCAAATATAGGAATTGCTCAATACACAAACCTTGAAATCCAGCTTCTTCAAACAGGAATCTGGCATCCGATTTTGTTGATGATTTTACAAAGCGTGATTCTTTGTCGTTTCTAAAACTCTGTGCCCCGTGTGAGGGTCGAACTCACGACCTTCAGATTATGAGACTGACGCGCTGCCAACTGCGCCAACGAGGCTGCTAAGGAGCCATTGGAGTCCAGTATAGTCCAAAATTGGGGCTTAAATAGATTTTAAGTACAGTAAAACTCGATGATATAAGGTTACATTTTATAGATACATTTTAATGAAAAATATCACTCCTATTGAATATGGTTTTGACAAATGTGCAGTGTGTGGGAGTTAGTGCCACCTAGTGTTGGGGTTGCAGAATGCAACCAACTTTATACTCCCTCCTCTCCGCTTCCTTTCCAACGACGTAGGAGGAACTATGATGGACTGTACTGTCCTGTTAGGTGCCTGTAGGGAAATCCAAAATGAGGGCATCGTCCACCACAGCATCGAGTAGCAAAATATGAAAGGATAAGGTACCTTGCTTGATTTGTAATTTTATTTAGTAATTTAGACTGTCAGACTATAGACCATAGCTTGCAAGTAAGATAGCGATTAGGATGTTAATTAAAAAAGGCGTCCTTTCTACAGCTGTTTGTCCATTCTGGGCTACTGTAGAAACTTGGCAGGCTCTGTGGCATAGAGGAACCACTCCCTGTGAATATGTACGACAATCTTTCCAGGAAACGAAAACCAAAAGCTTCTAATTTTCATTGAATAACACTCATCAACACTACATTTAAGGCAAATAAATCCAGACAATGATCTCGAAAGTCCTAACTCACTGTGGCATTGGTAAATAGATATCAATGCATCGGCCGGGAATCGAACCCGGGTCAACTGCTTGGAAGGCAGCTATGCTCACCACTATACCACCAATGCTGGCCTGAAACTTGCTCTACTCTGAATCGTCTGAACCGACCTCAAATCAAGGTGGAAACTAGATTGCTTGCAAGTCTCCTAGAATAACTCTAGACATTAAGGGTCTTGTTCATTCTCAATCCTCGGAACCAGTGTTCAATTTTTCAGTTTCACTTATATGTCGTTATTAGAACGACTACTTGGAAGGCAGCAATGCTAACATCTAATCCACCAATGCTTTCGGCAGCCAATAACTGAATGATAATAGACACCATGAATTCAACCAAGTTTCAGAGTAGTCGCTAAAGATCACAGTCCTCCAGGTTTGGAATATAGTTGTTATGGACTCTCTATTGAGAAACTTGTGCTGGAAATGGTTCCATGGTGTAATGGTTAGCACTATTGACTTTGAATCCAGTGATCCGAGTGCAAATCTCGGTGGAACCTAATGGCACTGTGTACCTTTGGAAGACATCTCTGCAGGCTTTCTCACATCTTAACTACCCAAATGTTCAACATAGTTTGAAATTCCTGTAGTCTAGATCTTATACTTATGTTATACTTAAACTTAAGTTCGCTGATGGGGTGGCCGAGTGGTTAAGTCGATGGACTGCTAATCCGTTGTGCTACGCACGCTTGGGTTCGAATCCCGTTCTCATCCTTTGCACCATTCACACATCAATGTCCTTTTCATGTAGTAAATGTGATGAATCATAGTCATGTGGCTGTCCTTTACCCTGAAAAGAAAATCCAGACCCTCACTTACAAAGACTTTAATCGCTGTGGCAATGGTAAGAAGATATCAATGCATTGGCCAGGAATCGAACCCAGGTCAACTGCTTGGAAGGCAGCTATGCTTACCACTGTAACACCAATGCAGGAGTGAAAGATTACGTACTAACCTGACCTCGAAACACGGAGGAACCTTGTTTGGTAGTAGCGGATGCATCGCCACAGGAGAGCCACTGTGGCGGTGCGTCTGCTGCTGCTGACACGGGTTCGGGGGTGGGGGGCGCGGTTGGGCTCAGATTCTTTTAAAGTAGCGATCTTCGATGTACATGACAAAAGCAACGAAATTCACGCAACGATCCACTCTTGGAAGATTTCTCTTCTGTGTCAGGATGGCCGAGCGATCTAAAGCGCTGCCAGAGTTGTCCACTGACGCAAGCCCGCAGCTTTTCAACCCAGCTGTAGAGGAAACTCCCCATCCCTTTGCAGAGAAGCCCAAACGCATAAACACTGAAATAAAATAAATAAAAATAACAGCTCAAGAGCCCATAGCTCTGATGGCAACACGCATCAGTGGGACCCCATACCAAACACGCTCAGGTCGTGTTAGTAGGCCGAACCCCAAATACAAAGACTGAGCGATTCGAGTTTTGTGTGGACATTAAGCACCACATGCTCAGTGTTGTACAATGTTAGGATGTTAAGTAATATTCAGTTAGATCACATGCCTTGTTTTGCTATTTTCCATACCTAATAGGTTGTTTAGATAGACATTGAATTGTTATTATATATCTTAGCCATGTTCTGTTTTGTGTTAGGGCTACAAGCTAAAGAGAGAGGGTGTAGAGCATTCAGTGTACAATTTGAGTGTGCACCCGTAGCAGCCACCATACTTACCACTGTGCATGCGCGGTTGTTGGTGCGCCCCAGACGGGTTCAGCTGGTCATGTCCTGTTGGTCCAGAACTTACCATTGTGTTAAAATAAAAGCAATACTGTTGCAAAGTATTGCCTCCGTATCAGGTCATTCAACATCTTCCATGTAAAGATTTATATATCTGCACACTATGCTGGCTGTTTCACTGTAATACATGCTGTAGAATGTGTTGACTGGCACAACGGTATGACAAATACTGCTCAATTTAACCTGCAACCGTTGTCGGCAGGATTCGAACCTGCGTGGGGAGACCCTAATGGATTTCTAGTCCATCGCCTTAACCACTCGGCCACGACAACAAGTGGGCATTAGCAACAAGTGGGCATTAGCTTGTCAGTTGTTTCAATTGTAACATTCTGCAACATTTAAGGTATGCATTGTCTGAACTACCTTTGATAAAAAGATCACTGATCAAATACTGGAGATGCCAGGGATTGAACCCGGGGCCTCATACATGCGAAGCATGCACTCTACCACTGAGCTACATCCCCTTACTGTCATAAACCTTACATTTCATATCTGCAGATGGAGAGCACAATGGATTTGTAGTCCATTGCCTTAGCCACAACAGCACATAAGGTTGTTTGGAAGTCAATCGGTTGTTCAAAGAGTCACATTCTGCAATGTTTCATGATTGAATTATAGTTTACTTCTACTTTATATAAAATACAATGCCTTGCTTTCGCAACATTGTAGAGATACCAGGGATTAAATGCTGGGCCTCATACAAGCAAAGCATGCACTCTACCACTGAGCTACATTGACTTCAACACTTGGACATGACAACTCTAGTCATCAGATCAATCGGTCCTTTGAACAGTAACAGAACGCATATGTTCAGGTTGGGAGAACATCTTGTTATAAACAATAGATGCTTTGACCTAATGTAGCAGATGCCAGAGACTGAACCCACATAATAAATGCATCTTCACTGTACTACAATGCTGTATAATGTGTTGACTGGCACAAGGGTATCTCAGCTGCTCAGTTTAACCTGCAACTGTTGTCGGCAGGATGCTTTGTCCGAGCTACCTTTGATAAAAGATCACTGTGCAAACATTCCATCAAAGACTGGAGATGCCGGGGATTGAACCCGGGGCCTCATACATGCAAAGCATGCGCTCTACCACTGAGCTACATCCCCTACTTTTATTAATCTGATCTGATGACTAGGGTTGTTATGTCCAAGTGTTGAAGGCAATGGACTCAAAAATCAGATTCATTTCTGCGTAGGGAAAAAATGAATATTCTGCGTAGGGACACACTAATGATTTTTGAGTACTTGTTGACCCGGGTTCGATTCCTGGCCAATGCATCGATATCTTCTTACCATTGTCACATCGATTAAGGTCTTTCTAGGTGAGGGTCTGGATTTTCTTTGCGGGGTAAAGGACAGCCGCATGACTATGATTCATGACATTTACTACATGAAAAGGACAGTGATGTGTGAACGGTGCAAACGATGAGGATGGGATTCGAACCCACACGTGCAGAGCACAATGGATTAGCAGTCCATCGCCTTAACCACTCGGCCACCTCATCAGCTAACTTAAGAAGAAAACACTTTGAATTTTTTAAGAAATGTGATCTAGACTAAATTTAAGCAACACATGAATTTGGAACTGTGTTGAACATTTGGGTAGTGAATTACGGATGTGAGAAAGCATGCAGAGATGTCTTCCAAAGGTACACAGTGCCAATAGGTCCCACCGAGATTTGAACTCGGATCGCTGGAGTCAAGAGTGCTTTTTACTAAATCTTTTTTTCAATTCACAAAGTAATCGATACAATATATACAATATATACAAATCAAGACATCCCCAATCAAAATTCTAAAACAAAGTCTACTGCTGTAGAATTGAAAAAACACTTATAACATTATTCAATACAAAAACATATTTACACACACAAAGGACACTTGCTCACCCTGAGAGGAAAGCACAATCGAGCAAACAGGATACAACTTCCTACGTGCTGCCGTGCTCCCCCCCCCCCACCATTTTATTACGTTATCAAAATGAACACTTCCCATTGTCAATATTTTCTACTTCCTGTAGTCGTTTGCAATTTGATAACATTAAACTTATAAAAAACAGCAACAAGAGGAGAGGGGACAGAGAGATGGAGAGAGATATGAACTTTAACTGAACATTTAGATTGGAAGACACAGGCCCAATGCTGTTGACACAGAGACATCGATGACAGTCAGCTTCACTGTAGGAGAGAGGGAGGATAGAGCGAGACAGAAAGGGAGAGAGAGGGAAGGTGGGAGAGAGAGAGGGGGAGGGAGGGAGATAGATATTAACTTTAACTGAACATTTAGATAAGAAGACACAGTGTTATAGTACGGAACGAGGGACCCAAATGCAGGACACAGGAGACAGAGACGAAGGATGGTTCAGAGGGATTTATTCAAGGGAAGCAGACAGGGGCTGGGCTAGTCGCGGTCAGGCGGGCAAGAGTTGGGGGGCAGGCGGACAGTCAGGCGGACAGGGGCTGGCCGATTGGCGGGTGGTCGGGCAGGCCAAGGTCACAGCAGGTACCGGAATCCGGAGGGAAGCTGGACACAGGAAGAGGGCAAGCTAGGGACAGGCAGAGAGAGAGAGAGAGAATCACGAGAGTCAGGATTGCGGGAACGAAGATACTACCAGGTGGAGAGTAACAACGAACTGGCGCCGGCTGCTAGGAAGCGCGGTGGAGAAATAGGGAGCGTAGATTGGTGATTGCTGGCAGTGTGTGTAAACAGAAGCACGCGGAGAAGTGGCAGCCGGCGGCCGCTAGGTGGCGGCAGTGGACGGAGTGACACACAGGCCCAATGCTGTTGACACAGAGACATCGATGACAGTCAGCTTCACTGTAGGAGAGGGAGGGAGAGGGAGGGAGGGGGGAAGAGGGAAGGTGGGAGAGAGAGGAGGGAGAGAGGGAAAGGGAGGGGAAAAGAGTTGAAGAGAGAGAAGAGACACTGAGATGGAAGGAGAGGCAGGGAGAGAGTGAGAAGAGGGGAAGAGAATGAGGGAAGGAGGGGGAGAGAGCGAAGAAGAATGTACCTATTCTACTGAATACATATTGTAGAGAATGTACCTATTCTACTGAATACATATTGTACTGAGAATGTACCTATTCTACTGAATACATATTGTAAAGAATGTACCTATTCTACTGAATACATATTGTAGAGAATGTACCTATTCTATTGAATACATATTGTACTGAGAATGTAGTTTTTCTACTGAATACATATTGTACTGAGAATGTACATATTCTACTGACTAATTATTGTACTGAGAATATAGCTATTCTACTGAATACATATTGTACTGAGAATGTACCTAGTCTACTGAATACATATTGCAGAGATTGTACCTATTCTACTGAGTAATTATTGTAGAGAATGTAACTATTCCACAGAAAATTACCCCATTCTACCTTTTGTACATTTTTATTGAAATAAAAAAGTGTACAAACATTTGATGTCATTCATATTTCAGAAGTATAAACTAATAAACTCGTTTTGTTTAAGAAACTAGAGATTTTTAACATGCACCTGCAAATGTTTACAATTTCATATTGTTAAATGTGTAAAAAACATTCAGCAGTAATCAGATATTGATCAATATAGTATATGTAATCGAATCATGTATCATGGGTTATATTTTACAATAGTCAGGGTTCTTTTCCGAATGAATTCCTTCTTGTCAAATGAAAGCAGTACAACATTAATGCAGTTCTCTCAGATCAACATAGTAGAGATTCCCATACAGGAAACAACATTAGTGGTTTTGGTCGTTTGATTATTTTATTATCAAACAAAAGGTCCTAGTCTGTTTGATTGACATGTGAGATGATCAGGGGGGCAGAGTTTTTACCTTCATAATCATAGAGACATGGGGAGAGGAATGGATAGAGAGGCTCACTAAAGGTGCAGCCAGTAGCAGAGTAGATATGAACCCTGGCTTCCACATCATAGAAGTTGACCAGACCCTCATCATAATCAACAAACACCCCCACCTTCTGTGGAGCTCAGCTCTCAGAGGGAGACGGACAGCAGGGTTATCTTTAAATACTAACCCATCCTTGTCTAAGTAAAGAGTCCAGTAACCATTCTCAGGGGTCAACATGATCTGATCTTTTCTGTTGATGGACTCTCTGGCCACTCCTAAACGCCATGCAGTCTTGTCTTTAACCTGGACCTCAAAGTAAAATCTTCCTGAGGAGAAGCTCTGCCTCGTGAGAACATTTAGCTTCTGTGTAAATCTCTTAGGGTTGTCTGGGAGTTTCTTCCTGAAACCTCCATCATGTACTTGTTTCCCATCCTCAGACATAATGAGCTTTGGATGAGCTGTATCAGGATCCAGAGTCACATCTACTTCACACTGCTGGACCCTCTTCAGTTCAGCATCACGCAGCTTCTTCATCTCCATGTTCAGTGTCTTCTCCAGCTGATCCAGGGATCTCTTCAAGGTCCCTACATATGACGGAGGACGGACCTCCACCGTTGTCCAGTCCCTTGTGGGTGGAGGATTCTTCAGGGATCTGAAGGTCTGGATTAAGTGGAGGTGGTCTTCAGTGTGTAGTAGCTGCTTCACCTCTGAGCTTCTATTGGTCAGATCTCCTATTTACTGCTCCAGCTCTTTGATGAGGTATTCAGCCTCTTTCTCTGTGGATTTCAGTTTCTCTTTAACTCTTTGATTGTGATCATCCTGCCACTTTTCAATAGAGCGCTTTAGAGCAGTGAAGACCTGCGCACCATCAGCTATCTCTCTGTCTGCATCTTTGTTGCTCAATTCTACTGTGTCTTTAAACTCCTTAATCTTTAGTTTTCTCTTCTGGATCATCTGCTGAACTTCAGTCTCTATCTTCACCAGCTGGACTTTCTTCACTTCATATTCCTCCTTTAGAGGTACAACAGGATGGGACTTGTGATCCAAAACTGTGCAGAACAGACACACACACACCTGTTCAGTCTGGCAGAAGAGCTCCAGAAGTCGGTCGTGTTTCTTACACATCCTGTCTTCCAGACAGTCCATAGGCTCGACCAGCCGATGTTTCTTCAGGCCTGCGACTCTCTGATGTGGCTCCAGGTGGGTTTGGCAGTAAGAGGTAAAACACACTAGGCAGAACTTCACAGCCTTCAGCTGGGTCCCATTACAGACGTCACAGGGAACGTCTCCAGGTTTAACACAAGGCTGCTCTTTGACTCGTACAGAACTTCTAAATTGAGCGGCCAGCTCTGATATTAAGGTATTGACCTGTACATCAGGTTTTGTCTGGAACAGCTTGTTGCAAACAGGACATTTGTACAGGAGTTGGTCATCCCAGAACTTTGTAATACAGGTTCTGCAGAAGTTATGTCCACATGGTGTGGAAACTGGGCTGTTGAACACATCCAGACAGATGGAACATGAAAAGTTATCTTCAGACCAGGAAGTAGCAGAGGCCATTCCTAGACACAGACGACAAGGTTTATGTATTGAGCAATTCCATTCTTTTTCTAATTCCAAAAAGGGAAGAAAAGTTCTAACGTTGTGTTGTTTTACTCACCTTGTTGTGGTTGCTGTCTGTCAGACTATTTGTCCCAAAATGTGTTTTATTATTCTCCTTAAAGAGGGAACTGCTTCCACGTCGAGTTTCTGTGAACGTTGTTTCGTTTCCTGAACAACACGTCCTCTCCTCTCCTCCCCTAACTCCTGGCTCCGCCCCTAACTCATGGTCCCACCCCTAAGTCCTGGCTCCGCCCCTAACATCTGGCTCCGAACCTAACTCCTGGCTCCTCCCCTAAGTCCTGGCTCCGCCCCCACGGACACACAGTTCACCGTCGTTCAACTTCCCACTCTGACTGTGGGGCGTTCCCGCACCGTGAAGGCTTCTTCAAATGCGTTGATGTGTGTTCTCCTCTTCTCTGTGGAGTTAGAAGAGAGCCGGTGCAAACCGAGAGACACTGTGGTGATGTAGTGGTTATTTGCGACTGTAACTGGGATTCATTGGCGTTGATCGACCCTGGTTTCCGGGGTTTCCCCGCATACTATTTATCCAGCCCCGATGCAATATTCAACAAGAAAATAAATAAAAGATGTGTTTACTTCCGCTACGCTCGCTGCAGGAACTCTCCCCGGCGTGCACGCGCACAGTGCACACACGAGCAGCAGAGCTATGAGAGCAGCAGACAGCGGATTCAGTCAGAGTGGGAAGTAGAGGCGCAAGCAGTGCTGTGTGTGGACCGGTGTGTTAAAGAAAAACTGAAATCCACAGAGACAGAAGCTGAAGACCTCATCAAAGAGCTGGAGCAGGAAATAAAAGATCTGACCAATAGACGCTCAGAGGTGAAGCAGCTCTCACACACTAAAGACCACCTCCACTTCCTCCAGACCTTCAGATCCCTGAAGGATCCTCCACCCACCAGGGACTGGATGACGCTAGAGTTCCTTCCCTCATCATACGTAGGGACCTTGAGGAGATCCCTGGATCAGCTGGAGGAGACACTGAACATGTAGATGAAGAAGCTGTGTGCTGCTGAACTGAAGAGGGTCCAGCAGTATGAAGTAGATGTGACTCTGGATCCTGATACAGCTCATCCCTGTCTCATCCTGTCTGAGGATGGAAAACAAGTACATGATGGAGATGTAGTGAAGAAACTCCCAGACAACCCTAAGAGATTTACACAATGTATTTGTGTTCTCACGAGGCAGAGCTTCTCCTCAGGAAGATTTTACAAAGCTGATCAGCTGGAGGAGACACTGAACATGGATTTGAAGAATCTGCCTGTCCTGAAATCAACTCTAAAGAAGTGTAAGTGTCTTATCCGTTTGATTCATCACAACACACACCAACTGTTTAGATGGAAAGTCCATCCACACAGCAGTAGGTGAAGTCCGTAAAACAATAGGTATTCTTAGTGTTATTTATTAATTATGATAAATAGTAGCGTGGTTGTTATGATTGGACAAAATCAATCATGATACAAACTTTAAAAAATGTTTTTATTGTGTGTATTTTAAATTGCATTCTAGACTACTGTTTTATTATCATCATTCTTACTAGGCCTATTTATTATTATGAATGTATTACTTACTATAATTTGTGGTGATATATAATCTTTATTAATTTAATTATTACTATCATATTAGACATAACATAACATATTTATTAAATGATTATAACGATGCATTTGTTTCATGTTGGATTTAAACTACTACTATTAGTGGTGATGGTCTTTATTAGAACTAGGGGGAAAAATCCTTATTTGAAATTGTACGTATGTATACTTATGGGTACGTACAGGTGTCTCTTTGAAGGTGTATTACAATGTCTGTATTGGAACCTTTTTAAAAGTTAAAGTGTGTATAATAATGGTAATTATTCTAATCATGTCTTTTTTTTTTTCCGTCAGATGCCTTTGAAATCACACTGGACCCAAACACAGCCCACAGACAACTCTCTCTGTCTGAGGACAACAGAAAGGTGGCACTGCTTAGAGAGGAGCAGTCGTATCCTTATCACCCAGAGGGATTTGAATACTGGCCCCAGGTGTTGTGTAGAGAGGCTCTGACTGGCCGCTGTTACTGGGAGGTAGAGAGGAAACAACGTGTTGAGATAGGCGTGACAAACAGAGGAATCTCAAGAAGAGGAAGTGCTGGTTAAAGCAGGCTTGGAAGGAATCACAATTCTTGGATTCTTTATTGTCATGATGGTGGTTACACTGCCTGGCACAACGGTATTAGAACAGTCCCGCTTCTCCCTGAGCCTTCTAAAAGAGTAGGAGTGTATCTGGACCGGCCTGCTGGCACTCTGTCCTTCTACAGAGTGTCCCCAGATGTAGGAGGGTCCTCAGACACACTGACACACATCCACACCTTCCAGGCCACCTTCACCCAGGAGGACCTCTATCTTGGGGTTGGGTTATGCAGAGAAGATGCCTCAGTGTCTCTGTGTCGGTTGTAGCCACACACATAGACCGACTGACTGTATGAGATTTACATGCAGGTTATAATTCTTGATGAAACGTTTGTTGATGATGACCAGTTATCTGGATGTACATTTGGAATACATGCATCTGGACCTATGGATGTACAATGAGAGGAAGTGTCTTTTAAGATCTTCAATTGGGTTAACTGAGCTGGTTCTACAAAATTTAAAATTAGTCTGATTGATTGTAAATGTAACTCTTTTTATTCAATAGTTGTGATACTTTCATAAAGGTTGATACTTTTCTGTAATTTGGTGTAAAGGCGAGACGACAATAAATTCTAAACCGAACTGGTATTTCTGTGACTGTTTGATTATTTCATTAATTTCAAAAGGGTATTTTGTTTTCACAGTTAAGTGTTGGTTAATGCTTATTATTTCTGTTTTGTACTCGCTATTTTAACCATTGTAAATGTAGTGGGCCTACTTATTTATTCACATAATATATAGACAGCAAGCGAGACAAAGCCAAACAAAATTGAAATGTGTTGGGATGACTTCAACATCTAATGTGTTACATCCCAGCTCGCTAGAGAAAGGGGAGGCAACATAAAACCAGGTCTTTTTGGCAATGTTATTTATTAACAAGGAACTTTGATAACCAACCACAAACAAATAGAGGAGGCGAACTACAAAGGGGAAAAATGTGCCATGTGGATGCTGTTCAGATCAAAGAAACAAATCTAACTAAAGGAGGACTCCAAAATACACAGTTGAAACAGCAGCCCTGCTCCTAGTGCCGCTTCTCCAAACTCGAACCGGAAGTACCGAGGGGGCGGGCCCGAGACTGGAGCTCTGTATAAAGAGCCTTCTCTTGTTCAGGAAACGGAAGTTTACGGAAATCCAACCGACGAAGGAACGACATGACGAAGAGACGACGTGGACGCGTTAGCCTCTCCGGCGACGAAGAACAAGACGTTTTAAAGCAGAGAGCCGGGACAGAAACATTCCAAGGTGGGTCCAACATATTGAACCTCTAATCCTCATTGTTGCCGTCCTTTCCGCAGGGCGCCATGTTGTACTGTAGCGTTAGCCCCACACGGGTCTCCTGCGCTCCGTGTGAACACGTGATGTTGATGCTTAGCGAAACCAACCTTCACGTGCTCTATTGTGTCGCCTCGTCGGGTTCCACCAGCGCGTGCTCAGTGCTCGGCGTGCTGTTTGGAGCTCTGTGCGCTTTGGTTGAACCCGACCAGGCGAGGCCAACACGGGACTTTAAGAAAGTTAGTTTGGGCTTTAAAGCATCAAGGGCGTTCTAAACGAGGAGGACGCATGCGTGAGTAGGGATGGGTCCCGAAAGCGGGTATTAACCGGGGCCACTGGGTGTGGCCCCATGATACTATTACACACCGTAGTATAAGTGTAAACTAATCTAAGTATCGATGAGCTCCGACGTACCCGGCGCTGCAAACGGTATTTGAGGAACAAAGGAAATAGATTTACTTCTTGGTCATCGTTCATCCAGGAAAAAAAGCAGCTCTTCCTCCAGAAGAACTGTTCAGATAAGGCTTCAGGCCTTTTTGAGGCCCAGCTGCATGCAGACCCCATCCCTGTTGCTCTAGTCTATGCCACTGTCTTTTCTTTTCTCTTATTGATTTATTTATTTTTGTTTATCACATTTCAATTCTCTCTATATTATAGAGTCTATAATAGTTATATATTCAAAACCTGTGTACGGTGTTGCTGCTGAAGAAAGATGTCTTGTTCTTAACTTGTCTTATTCTTAACACATTATTACATGTATATAATGTATAGTTAAAAACGGTAATTTAATTTTCATAATTTTTATTTCTAGGAATGGCGTCCAATTCTTCCTGGTCTGAGGATAACTTTTCATGTCCCATCTGCCTGGATGTGTTCAACAGCCCAGTCACCACACCATGTGGACACAACTTCTGCAGAACCTGTATTACAAGGTTCTGGGATGGCCAAGTCCAGTACAAATGTCCTGTTTGTAACAAACTGTTCCAGACAAGACCTGATTTACAGGTCAATACTCTCTTTTCAGAGATGATTGATCAGTTTAGAAGGTCTGTACGAGTCACAGAGCAGCCGTGTGTTGAACCAGCAGAAGTTCCCTGTGATGTCTGTACTGGGACCCAGCTGAAGGCTGTGAAGTCCTGCCTAGTGTGTTTTACCTCTTACTGCCAAACCCACCTGGAGCCTCATCAGAGAGTCGCAGGCCTGAAGAGACATCGGCTGGTCGAGCCTATGGACCGTCTGGAAGACAGGATGTGTAAGAAACACGACCGACTTCTGGAGCTCTTCTGCCAGACTGAACAGGTGTGTGTGTGTCAGTTCTGCACAGAGACAGACCACAAGTCCCATCCTGTTGTGTCTCTAAAGGAGGAATATGAAGTGAAGACGGCCCAGCTGGGGAAGATAGAGTCTGAAATTCAGCAGAAGATCCAGGAGAGAAAACTAAAGATTAAGGAGATCAAAGACACCGTAGAATTGAGCAACAAAGACGCAGACAGAGAGATAGCTGATGGTGTGCAGGTCTTCACTGCTCTGATGCGCTACATTGAAAAGTGGCAGGATGAGTTCAACCAAACGGTTAAAGAGAGACTGAAATCCACAGAGAAAGAGGCTGAAGACCTCTTCAAAGAGCTGGAGCAGGAAATAGAAGATCTGACCAATAGAAGCTGAGAGGTGAAGCAGCTCTCACACACTGAAGACCACCTCCTCTTCCTCCAGACCTTCAGATCCCTGAAGAATCCTCCACCCACCAGGGACTGGACAACGGTGGAGGTCCGTCCTCCGTCATACGTAGGGACCTTGAGGGGATCCCTGGATCAGCTGGAGGAGACACTGAACATGGAGATGAAGAAGCTGTGTGATGCTGCTGAACTAAAGATGGTCCAGCAGTATGAAGTAGATGTGACTCTGGATCCTGATACAGCTCATTCCAGTCTCATCCTGTCTGAGGATGGGAAACAAGTACATCATGGAGGTGTCAGGAAGATACTCCCAGACAACCCTAAGAGATTTACACATTGTGTATGTGTTCTCACGAGGCAGAGCTTCTCCTCAGGGAGATTTTACTTTGAGGTCCAGGTTAAAGACAAGACTGAATGGTGTTTAGGAGTGGTCAGAGAGTCCATCAACAGAAGCAGTGTGATCAAACCCATCCCTAAGAATGGTTACTGGACTATTTTATTCAACAAGGAACGGTTGGTATTTAGAGATAACTCTTATGTCCGTCTCCCTCTGAGAGCTGAGCTCCTGAAGGTGGGGGTGTTTGTTGATTATGATGAGGGTCTGGTCTCCTTCTATGATGTGGAAGCCAGGGTTCATATCTACTCTGCTACTGGCTGCACCTTTAGTGAGCCTCTCTATCTATTCCTCTGCCCATGTCGCTATGCTTATAAAGGTAAAAACTCTGCCCCCCTGACCATCTCACCTGTCAATCAAACAGACTAGGACCTTTTGTTTGATAATAAAATAGTCAAACGACCAAAACCACTAATGTTGTTTCATGAAAAATTATAATATCTACTACGTGAGATCTGAGAGAACTACATTAATGTTGTACTGCTTTCATTTGACAAGAATGAATTCATTCGGAAAATAACCCTGACTATTGTAAAATATAACCCATGATACGTGATTAGATTACAAATACTATATTGATCAATATCTGATTACTGCTGAATGTTTTTTATACATTTAACAATATGAAATTTAGAAACATTTGCAGGTGCATGTTAAAAATCTCTAGTTTCTTAAACAAAACGAGGATATTAGTTTATACTCCTGAAATATGAATGACATCAAATGTTTGTACACTTTTTTATTTCAATAAAAATGTACAAAAGGTAGAATGGGGTAATTTTCTGTGGAATATTTACATTCTCTACAATAATTACTCAGTAGAATAGGTACATTCTCAGCAATATGTATTTAGTAGAATAGGTACATTCTCAGTACAATATGTATTCAGTAGAATAGGTACATTCTCAGTACAATAATTAGTCAGTACAATAGGTACATTCTCAGTACAATATGTATTCAGTCGAATAGGTACATTCTCAGTACAATATGTGTTCAGTAGAATAGGTACATTCTCTACAATATGTATTCAGTCGAATAGGTACATTCTCAGTACAATATGTATTCAGTAGAATAGGTAAATTCTCTACAATATGTATTCAGTAGAATAGGTACATTCTCAGTACAACATGTATTCAGTAGAATAGAGTACATTTTCCTTCGCTCTCTCCCCCTCCTTCCCTCATTCTCTTCCCCTCCTCTCAATCTCTCCCTCCATCTCTCCTTCCCTCTCAGTGTCTCTACTCTCTCTTCACCACTTTTCCCCTCCCTTTCCCTCTCACTCCCACCTTCCCTCTTCCCCCCTCCCTCCCTCTCCCTCCCTCTCTCCTACAGTGAAGCTGACTGTCATCGATGTCTCTGTGTCAACAGCATTGGGCCTGTGTGTCACTCCGTCCACTGCCGCCACCTAGCGGGCGCCGGCTGCCACTTCTCCACGTGCTTCTGTTTACACACACTGCCAGCAATCCCCAATCTACGCTCCCTATTTCTCCACCGTGCTTCCTAGCAGCCGGCGCCAGTTCGTTGTTACTCTCCACCTGGTAGTATCTTCGTTCCCGCAATCCTGACTCTCGTGATTCTCTCTCTCCCTCCCCCTCTCTCTCTCCCACCTTCCCTTTATCTATCTCACTCTATCCTCCCCTCTTTCTCTCCCTCCCTCTCTCCTACAGTGAAGCTGACTGTCATCGATGTCTCTGTGTCAACAGCATTATCTCTGTGTCTTCCAATCTAAATGTTCAGTTAAAGTTCATTTCTCTCTCCATCTCTCTGTCCCCTCTCCTCTTGTTCGTGCTTTTTATACGTTTAACGATATCAAATTGCAAATGACTACAGGAAGTAGAAAATATTGACAATGTGAAGTGTTCATTTTGATAACATAATAAAATGTTTCTAAACCTTTTTGATTTCAATTCAAATTTACAAAAGTAGAATGGGACATATTCATTGGAAAATGAGCATTCTCTACAATATGTATTCAGTAGAATAGCTATATTCTCAATCTCTATTGTACTGATCTCTCTCTCTATTGTACTGATCTCTCTCTCTCTGTTGTACTGATCTCTCTCTCTCTCTCTCTCTCTCTCTCTCTCTCTCTCTCTCTCTCTCTCTCTCTCTCTCTCTCTCTCTCTCTCTCTATATATATATATATATATATATATATATATATACGGTTTGGAAATGGTTTTAATTAAAGGCAGGGACTCAACAATTCCAGGAATCCTTTCCGTGATTTGAATCTCTAGTCCTATGTGACACAACAGGTAGATCATGGCAGTTGGTGCCACGCCCCTAGAGAACCACAGAACAGCCCGTAGTTCCAGGAAGGAATCGAATTCATAAATACGTTCATGACTTTTAATTGATAGTTCAACCAGACTTTTCTACACCATTTGTAGATTGGTTTGCATTCTTTGCATGCGATGACTCCCTCTCTAGGTTAAACACCTGCTGTTGCAGGCATCGCCTCTGATTGGCTGATAGGGTTACCTGGTCACCTGCTGATTAAACGCTGATGTGACACACCTGTCCTCCGCT
This sequence comes from Lota lota, assembly GCA_026745465.1. Lineage (NCBI taxonomy): Eukaryota > Metazoa > Chordata > Actinopteri > Gadiformes > Lotidae > Lota > Lota lota. The sequence goes on along the minus strand of JACYXH010000665.1, from coordinate 10,763 downwards.
TGTTGAAACTGAACTGAAGGGGCGTTTACAGGGGGGCCGGCAGCCCTGCAGCCCCCAGAATGAACCAGGACTGTTAGGGGCCTCAGGGGACCCAGTTGTTTGGTTTGTTTAGACTCCTAGTCCAAAGGATCCTCAATGTCCTACCTGAGCAGCCCAAACCTGGCCATTCATCTCACTGAACGCTCTGGATAAAAACATCTGCTAATGTTCATATTTTGAGTTGTAATTTGGCTAACATGGTCTTCTATAGTTGTAAGTGAGAGAAGATAGGTTTAGGAACCAGACACAATAGTTACATACAACAAGTCTTGTTTTTAATGCCATTTCGTTTTTGTATAGCACAAAAAGCTACCAACAATTCTGTTTTTCTTTTTCTTATCTCATCTCACTTGGATGCAAGTAGTTCTTCCTGCAACGTGTTTCACGTGTTTATTTCTTTTTAAAAAGCGTATGTACACCGGGGGGTGATTTCCTAAACCTCGCGGTCAGTGGCTTGTCAGCAGCGTGTGATGTCATCACTCAGCCGAGGTTCAGCACCTCGGACAGCGACAGGGGAAGACGTCGCCTACTCTGTCTGCTGTGGTTCAGCACCTCGGACAGCGACAGGGGAAGGCGTCGCCTACTCTGTCTGCTGTGGCTGTCCTCGACACAGGCAACCACCAGGCCAACGCCATATACACGTTGCTTTTATTTTACACCTTCATACTATTCAACTATGCCCTTCTAATAATACTGTGTGTGTGAGTGAGTGAGTGAGTGAGTGAGTGAGTGAGTGAGTGAGTGAGTGAGTGAGAGAGTGGGAGAGAGAGAGATAGTGTGTGAGTGTGGGGGGGGGAGGGCGGGCGTAACAACGAGCCTAGAGACAACTCTTACCAGAACTGCTAATCAAAAGATAAATAGATAGATAGATAGATAGATGTATAGATAGATAGATCACGCTCTGATCACATTGACCAATGACATTCCACGTCTTCAAGTCACCAGACAACATAGGCCTACACACTGGTGATGTGTAGATCAGCCTAAAGCTCAACGTTCAGACTCCCCGTGTCTGGAAAGGGAGTTAAAACCAAAGAATAACCCCTTATCCAAAAACATTGCAGCAGTTATAACATAGCAGCTGTACACACACACACACACACACACACACACACAGTACCTCTCCTGCATGTAATCTTTCACTGAGGTCCAACAGGTTGGTTTTTGTGTTGTGATAATAAAGACACCTTGCTCCTTCTCCCTCGATGTGGTGGTGGGAACAACTGAAGCGACATGGGGAGCCGTGTGGTTTGCTTCGGTAGTGTCGGGGACCCCTGACGTGAGAGATGGAGAGATGGGCGTGTCTGACTCATGCGCCGTGCGCCCCCCCCCCCCCCCCCCCCTTTTTACCGTAAAGTCTACATCACCGCGAATATGGACGGCGTTCTATCTGCGAACGACGACGTGATGCACGTTTTTAAACGGCACCTGCTCTAAGTAGCCCACGTGAGATAATTAAGGACATCATTAATTCATAAGTGGCACGTGGCTGTAGTTTATACCTTAATCATGCCATAAAATGCAACAAAATATCAGAAATCATGTCTCATGATATTAAATAGTCCAATTAGATGTACTCTAAGATAGAGCTTAATATATACTATGTAAATATGTTATAGGCTAAAGTTTGTGTAATGAACCAGTCGACGGGGTGAATTTCTACCATTTAAAGGACTAGTGCACCCCCTGACGGTAAAAGTAGGCATTGCATATCAGTCCAGAGATACAATATCCAATATCGCTGACCTAAATATGACAAAATAGAATCAACTGAAAGAATAAAGTTTAGAACATTAATCTATTGTTTTGAATGTATTCAACAAATTATGATGGGGACAAAATCCGCCATTTCAAAGAGTGGTGAGGACATGTCCCCAGCGTAAAGGACACCATTGGGTGTTGTGATGGCTGTATATGTTTGAATTAAGTTATTTTGATTTGTGAGCAGTACCTAAAGGAAAACAGCATTTGGCTGGACTTTTAAGTTGCTCCTTCTATATATTTTACAAATGGTTTGTGTGGCATAATGTGTGAGGAATACAGCGTATTTGTTTAAATCAACTATTTTGTATTCATGAAGGGAGTCTGTGGTGATTCCCAGCTCCCACCACTGGGTGTCGCTACAACACTGATTATGGGAAATTTGCTTGTATGTGCCCGGGCACAGGTAGTAGACTACAGCAAAGATGTGTCAAAAGGGACTATTCTGGGCTACCAAAATTAAACTTAAAGTAGTTCAAATATTAGACAAAAAATAATCTAAATAGTACCTATGTAATGTCTACACACGTAATGTGTAGGCACGACAATAATTAACACAATCCGAGATGAGCTAGAAAGGAGAGCAGAGATTGGAGAGAGGAGGAAGAGAAGGGAGAGGAAGGAGAGAGGAGAAACTAAGATGAGAGGATGGAGAGGAGAGCTGACAAGACAAAGTCACAGTACTCAAACACATGGGGTGAATCTTTACATGTAGTCACTGTGATCTTTGTGTAAGGTGTAACACATGTTGGGTTCTTGTATGGTGGACATAAAGTCATTGACTGGCTCAGCTACAAAATTGCACAATCGATCTGTGATTTTACTCCTTCCTTGAATTCCATATTTTGTAAAAGGGTGTTGAGGCAACAACGTTTTTTTTATCCCACTGAGAATGTACCTATTCCACTGAATATATATATAGTACTGAGAATGTATCTATTGTACTGAATACATAGTGTACTGAGATTGTACACATTCCACAGAAAATGTCCCCCGTCTACTTTTGGTAAATCTTTATTCAAATCTGAAAAGTGTACAAACATTGTAATGTGTTGTCAAACATGATTCAAAAGAATAAACGAATTGAACTATTTGGTTTGAGGTGATGGCAGCCATCCGAATATCAGAACCAAAGACGGTCCCTGAAACAGCTCAGTTGTCCCAATTCCACATAAAACAAAAACACACAAAATGGGTAAATATTAAAGCATTTTTCAAACATGCACATTTTTCAAACATGCACTTCAAGCCCTCAAGGATTAAAACGCAAAAACCCCCATGGGGAAAAGAGAAACCTTTAAAAAATAAAAGTGGAGCAACCAAGGGACTAGTCTGGTTTAGCACTAAATTAGTCTAGTTTAGGATTAAGGATGGTTAACTTGGTATAAAGTTTGAAATAGGCCATTTTAGGGGTGTTTGGGTGTACGTTATGTTTAGGCCCTGTTTGGTTTAGGCATTAGTTATTGTATTAAAGATTGATACGTTTAGGTATTAGGTGAGAGTTTACGCATTTTAGAGAGGTTTAGGTAAGCGAGTTTAGGTACTAGGTTAAGTTTTGGCCTTTATGACGTTTAGGTTAGATGGCTAAGTTTAGGTATTAGGTTAGATCATCCTATTTTATTTGTGGTTAAATTGAGGCCTTAGGGTTAGAAAGAAGGTTAAGATCAGGGCTCAGGTTTGCTTCCAGCCTTGTCCCTTTAGTTGCTCCCTTAAGAGGGCTCCCAGCTAAGGGTGTTGGAAATATAATAGCTGGGATCACAGATAGTGTACAGAAAAATCAACAAATCAAAAGATTGAGCTAAACATACTTTCACCAAAAGCTGGTGTGACATAATAGTTTGTTTTAAAAGTGAACAGTAAAGTGACATCAGTGTGGTGTGTAGTAGGCAGTTGATGAGCTCTGCGTGGTTATGTTGGCTGTAGGTGTAGCTAGGGATCCTCAGGGTGGATGGGGAATAGGACACTGGAGTAGATCAACTGTTCAGGTCATCATACTGTGAAGTGAAAAGAAAAAAAAGTCAGTTTCACATTGTGCTGGCTGATTTAGAAGACATATTGCTCACCAAATGTGATTGGGCATTTAAAGATTCCTAAACGCAGCACCACGCTACCTTGCCATTTGGTCCATTTATCGAAGCTCTCACCCGGGTCTAAGCAAAACTTACCATGTTGAATATTCAAAGTAAAAATCACATAAGATTGCAAGTCAAGCATCTTACCTGGGTCCACATGGGGTCTTTAGGGCGCTGTACTGCAGGCCTTTGGTCCATCCTCTGCTCCGGTCCTGAGTTTAAAGAACCATTTAGTCATCGAGCCGCTTGGTGGTTTGACCGCTTGCACAATTATGACCCTGGTTATACGCTGTCTCTGCTTACTCTAGTAGCACCCACTTCTTAGTTTCAAGTGATAAAAATGATCAAGCTACAAAATACTAGAGCTCCTAAACGCAGACCTAGTTGATCAGATTTACTCTATGAACCTTTACATCGGTTGAAGAGTTCACCTTACCTGGATGAGTAGCTGCTAGGTCTTAACACAAGCTGCAACCGCAAGGACCTCCAGCTGACCGCCACCGCCAGGACCTCCAGCTGACCGCCACGACCTCCAGCTGCGAAACCAGAATGCACTACATAAAAAATATGTAAATAAAAATCGTATGGCACAGAATCAAAGTGCATTGCAGAAAATAAACCGTATGGCACAGAATGAATGTGCACTGTAGAAAATAACAAACCGTATGGCACAGAATGAATGTGCATTGTAGAAAATAATAAACCGTATGAATGTGCATTGCAGAAAATAACAAACCATATGGCACGGATTGAATGTGCATTGCAGAAAATAACAAACCGTATGGCACAGAATGAATGTGCATTGCAGAAAATAAACCGTATGGCACAGAATGAATATGCATTGCAGAAAATAACAAACCGTATGGCACAGAATGAATGCATTACAGAAAATAACAAACCGTATGGCACAGAATGAATGTGCATTGTAGAAAATAACAAACCGTATGGCACAGATTGAATGTGCATTGCAGAAAATAAACCGTATGGCACAGAATCAAAGTGCATTGCAGAAAATAACAAACCGTATGGCACAGAATGAAGGTGCATTGTAGAAAATAACAAACCGTATGGCACAGAATGAATGTGCATTGAAGAAAATAAACCGTATGGCACAGAATCAAAGTGCATTGCAGAAAATAACAAACCGTATGGCACAGAATGAATGTGCATTGCAGAAAATAACAAACCGTATGGCACAGAATGAATGCATTGTAGAAAATAATAAACCGTATGAATGTGCATTGCAGAAAATAACAAACCATATGGCACGGATTGAATGTGCATTGCAGAAAATAACAAACCGTATGGCACAGAATGAATGTGCATTGTAGAAAATAACAAATCTTATGGCACAGAATGAATGTGTATTGTAAAAAAATAACAAACCTATGGCACAGAATGAATGCATTGCAGAAAATAACAAACCGTATGGCACAGAATGAATGTGCAGTGCAGAAAATAACAAACCGTATGGCACAGAATGAATGTGCATTGCAGAAAATAACAAACCGTATGGCACAGAATGAATGCATTGCAGAAAATAACAAACCGTATGGCACAGAATGAAACCACATTGCACAGAATTCAACGTCAAGCATCAGCAGCTTGTAAATGTATGGAAAGTTGTAAAAGCGAACCAGCAGCCAAACTTCAACCAGCTCATGAAATAATAAACGTTGGATGACTCACTGTGAGGATCGTCCTTGAAGCTCCCGTTGGTGGCCACGTTGTCCGGATTGTTCAGTCGGAAGAGCACAACACACACATAAGCAACCGCAGGACCTTAGAGTCGCGTTAGAGAGCACGGAATGAAACCACCGTAGAAAATAACAAACCGTATGGCACAGAATGAATGCATTGTAGAAAAACAACAAACCGTATGGCACAGAATGAATGCATTGCAGAAAATAAACCGTATGGCACAGAGATTGAATGTGCATTGTAGAAAATAACAAACCGTATGGCACAGAATGAAAGTGCATTGCAGAAAATAACAAACCGTATGGCACAGAATGAATGTGCATTGTAGAAAATAAACCGTAAAGCACAGAATGAATGTGCATTACAGAAAATAACAAATCGTATGGCACAGAATGAATGTGCATTACAGAAAATAGCAAACCGTATGGCACAGAATGAATGCATTGCAGAAAATAGCAAACCGTATGGCACAGAATGAATGCATTGCAGAAAATAACAAACCGTATGGCACAGAATGAATGCATTGCAGAAAATAACAAACCGTATGGCACAGAATGAATGTGCATTGCAGAAAATAAACCGTATGGCACAGAATGAATGTGCATTATAGAAAATCGTATGGCACAGAATGAATGTGCATTGTAGAAAATAACAAACCGTATGGCACAGAATGAATGTGCATTACAGAAAATAACAAATCGTATGGCACAGAATGAATGTGCATTACAGAAAATAGCAAACCGTATGGCACAGAATGAATGCATTGCAGAAAATAGCAAACCGTATGGCACAGAATGAATGCATTGCAGAAAATAACAAACCGTATGGCACAGAATGAATGCATTGCAGAAAATAACAAACCGTATGGCACAGAATGAATGTGCATTGCAGAAAATAAACCGTATGGCACAGAATGAATGTGCATTATAGAAAATCGTATGGCACAGAATGAATGTGCATTGTAGAAAATAACAAACCGTATGGCACAGAATGAATGTGCATTATAGAAAATCGTATGGCACAGAATGAATGTGCATTGTAGAAAATAACAAACCGTATGGCACAGAATGAAAGTGCATTGTAGAAAATAACAAACCGTATGGCACAGAATGAATGTGCATTGTGGAAAATAACAAACCATAAGGCACAATGAATGTGCAGTGCAGAAAATAACAAACCGTATGGCACAGAATGAATGTGCAGTGCAGAAAATAACAAACCGTATGGCACAGAATGAATATGCATTGCAGAAAATAAACCGTATGGCACAGAATGAATGTGCATTGTAGAAAATAAACCATAAGGCACAGAATGAATGCATTGCAGAAAATAACAAACCGTATGGCACAGAATGAAAGTGCATTGCACAGAATGAAAGCACATTGCACAGAATTCAACGTCAAGCATCAGCATCTTGTAAATGTGTTGAAAGTTGTAAAAGCGAACCAGCAGCCAAACTTCAACCAGCTCATGAAATAATAAACGTTGGGTGACTCACTGTGAGGATGGTCCTTGAAGCTCCCGTTGGTGGCCACGTTGTCCGGATTGTTCAGTCGGAAGAGCACAACACACACATAAGCAACCGCAGGACCTTTGAGTCGAGTTAGAGAGCCCGGAATGAAACCATCGTAGAAAATAACAAACCGTATGGCACAGAATGAATGTGCATTGCAGAAAATAACAAACCGTATGGCACAGAATGAATGTGCATTGCAGAAAATAACAAACCGTATGGCACAGAATGAATGTGCATTGTAGAAAATAACAAACCGTATGGCACAGAATGAATATGCATTGTAGAACATAACAAACCGTATGGCACAGAATGAATGTGCACTGTAGAAAATAAACCGTATGGCACAGAATGAATGCATTACAGAAAATAACAAACCGTATGGCACAGAATGAATGTGCATTGCAGAAAATAACAAACCGTATGGCACTTAATGAATGTGCATTGCAGAAAATAACAAACCGTATGAATGTGCATTGTAGAAAATAACAAACCGTATGGCACAGAATGAAAACCACCTTGCACAGAATTCAACGTCAAGCTGCAGCAGCTTGTAAGTGTATTGAAAGTTGTAAAAGCGAACCAGCAGCCAAACTTCAACCAGCTCATGAAATAAGAAACGTTGGGTGACTCACTGTGAGGATCGTCCTTGAAGCTCCCGTTGGTGGCCACGTTGTCCGGATTGTTCAGTCGAAAGAGCACAATACACACATAATTAACCGCAGGACCTTAGAGTCGCGTTAGAAAGCACGGAATGAAACCATCGTAGAAAACAACAAACCGTATGGCACAGAATGAATGCATTGCAGAAAATAACAAACCGTATGGCACAAAATGAATGTGCATTGTAGAAAATAACAAACCGTATGGCACAGAATGAATGTGCATTGCAGAAAATAACAAACCGTATGGCACAGAATGAATGTGCATTGCAGAAAATAACAAACCGTATGGCACAGAATGAATGTGCATTGCAGAAAATAAAAAACCGTATGGCACAGAATGAATGTGCATTGCAGAAAATAAAAAAACGTATGGCACAGAATGAATGTGCATTGCAGAAAATAACAAACCGTATGGCACATAATGAATGCATTGCAGAAAATAACAAACCGTATGGCACAGAATGAATGCATTGTAGAAAATAACAAACCGTATGGCACAGAATGAATGTGCATTGTAGAAAATAACAAACCGTATGGCACAGAAAGTGCATTGTAGAAAATAAACCGTATGGCACAGAATGAATGTGCATTGTAGAAAATAAACCGTATGACACAGAATGAATGTGCATTGTAGAAAATAACAAACCGTATGGCACAGAATGAATGTGCATTGCAGAAAATAACAAACCGTATGGCACAGAATGAATGTGCATTGTAGAAAATAACAAACCGTATGACACAGAATGAATGTGCATTGTAGAAAATAACATACCGTATGGCACAGAATGAATGTGCATTGCAGAAAATAACAAACCGTATGGCACAGAATGAAAACCACATTGCACAGAATGAAAACCACATTGTACAGAATGAAAACCACATTGCACCGATTTCAACATCAAGCCGCAGTCAAACTTCTGCAACAGTCAACAGCAGCTTGCAAGTGTATTGAGAGTTTTGAAAGGGAAAGATTGGGAGAGTGTGCAAGTGCAAAGCAAGTACAGCATCTAACCTCTTCTAATTCCAGCATACCAACCATCTACCAAGCCAAAACCAACCTTCTACCAAGCCAAAACCAACCTTCTACCAAGCCAAAACCAACCAATTAAACCAAACCTCAACATGCCCCCAGTCAGTAGTCTAGTTAGTCTGATGGATTAAAAAAAAAAAAAAAACACAGAGGGTCCAGTGGGGTTATGGATGGAGCAAAAACTGAACACTTCCTTCTCTTTGTCGAGTTATTTTGGAGATGTCCTTAAATTCACAAACATCCTGGATATTACAGACACGTGGCATTTCAAGTTGTCTTTGTGGATTCCTGAGTGAGGTAGAGCATCTGGAGAAGGCGCTGTGCCGTTCAATTGTCTAACGCAGCATGGATTGCACAGGATTGTCATTTCAACCTAGTGGAGGTCCTGTAGTCCAGTGGTGCTGTTAATCAAAAAAAGAAAGCAATTGGCGAAAATAGTTGTATTCGCCAATTAGTCTACTTACCTCTTCATCTACGGCTGTTTGCTTTCAACAGTTCCAGTTTGACCCAAAACGTCGTTCTTTCACAATGGTTGCAGCTGTTCCTCCATTTTGCGTCCAGTTTCCAGAGCTCACACACACACTTCCCAGTGTTCACACGGAGGTTGTCGGTGCAGCGCCGGTAAAGTCAGTCGGTTAGTCATCCCCAGTTAGGCCCAATACAAACACGTGTACACACTGCGCTCACAACACAAGCTACAACTGCGCATTTCAACTATAAACGAGCAAAACCAAATTGACTATGAGCGGTCATGTCAGGGGTAACTTTGAGGGGAAAGAACAGTGATATAGATTGTGAGTGAGGAGACAGGCAGAGTAATGTAATGTGTGCGGTGCACTGATGCACAATCACAGGCTGATCTGAAGCCAGCGGCCGAACACAACCAAACAAACAATCAAGCAGCTCATTAAACAATAAACGTCGGTGAAGCTCCCCCCGTTGGTGGCCACGTTGTCCGGATTGTTCATTCAAAAGCGCACAAAACAAATAAGCAACAACGTCTAACTAATAAAAGGTACAGGCCTAAGCCATCGGTTACCGCAGTCAAACGAAAAAAAGGAATGGCCGACATCACCTGGGAGCTATGTGCACGTCGGGGGCGACTCAGCTAAATTCAATTAAGAACTAATGACAACGAGAAGGTGATTGGCTGTCAGCGAGAAGCTCCACACGAGAAAGGGCCTCCGTATGGAGCGCAGCATATGAAGCAGATTTATAGAATAAAAGCGCTCAAATAATAATGTATCGCTTCTTTTTATTTTTTGGGGGGTCATAAACGACATCAGTATAATGTAGACATACGGAAATGTGATGATTGCAATTATTGTTGTCTACTGTTGGAATCATTCTGTGCTGCGATCTTTACCTAAGTAAATAGTTTGTGGACAAATTGTGTGAGTCAAATGCTATACGAATCAAGCATTGGTGGTTAAGCGGTAGAGTTCTCGCCTGCCGCGCGGGAGGCCCGGGTTTGATTGAGGTCACCTCTTTATGAACATCTAGCAGATGAGGGCGAACTAAACTTCATGTTTCTTCCTATTCAATCGTTTTTATTATTAGAATGAATTAAAAAATAATAAAATAACTTTCGTTAGCCAGTTTTGTATGGGGTTTGGAGTGGATCACAAGGTCACAGGTTCAAGACTGACCAGTGACAAACAACATTTAAAAAATGCAACTACTGTTGTGCTTTTATGGATGTATTTATGATCTCTTGCATAAATATAATTATCCTTGTGCCATATTTACACACACATGCACTTATTTGAATGGGAATGTTCTATTTACTGTGCCATTCTCTATTACACTATTATCATAGCCATATAACTATTCACAGCACACCTGTCCACTCTTTACCACTCTATTTGTATATTTATTACTTGTACTGTGAAGTGTAGGCTCAATTTAGCTTCAGCTTCCACCTTCACAAAAGTGTTTTATCTATAAAACACTGATAGTATTCATTTAAATGGCAAAAATAA